>JAUPFP010000019.1:1740000-2157500 GCA_036925085.1 Brachycybe producta
TATGCACAACAGGGGCGTTTGACCTAGAGGCATTTGCCCAAAATCTATTTGCCATTAAAACACATTTGACATGAAAGAAATATGACGTAATGGGGCATTTAACCCAGAGGTTTTTGACCAAAATCTATTTCTTATTTAAATGCATTTGCCCTAAAGAAAATATCACCTAAAGAAGGCATCTAAACTTAAGGAACATTTATAAAAAAAAGAACCCTAAAAATCACCATACATGTGCAAGACATAAATGGGTAAGAAAAGATCAACATTACTTCTAGGAGATTTAAAAAAAAATCGTGGACAAGTGCTGTAAAACATAACTGGCTAATCGATTATCCAATTCAATGACATCCAGTAACGTCTTCACCATAAGGGCACACGGGGCCCGTGCCCAGGGCCCCCGACCTCACGGGAAGGTCGATATATTCGCTTACACGAAAAAAAGGAGCTCACATTTTTTTCTATTTTTAGGTAGATTATACCTACTAAGAATTACCGTCAACATTTCTAAATTGAAATGTTAATCGGTTAATCTTGTCATTCACTTTCTTTTACTATCCAACGGGGCCCCAATTCTTGTGTGCCCAAGGGCCCCGACATGCCCTAAGACGGCCCTGATGGCATCCCTTTAAAGTCCACTGATACAAAAAAGCATATAATAATAAACGAATATGAAAGTCTTGTTCAAGCTAGAATAACTTTTGGCAAGGGAATCTTCATATTTTCGCCCGGGCAATGCCAGGCATAGCAACATGTAGTAATGCAATAAAAATAAAACAGAGAATGGCTTACTGTCACAAAAAATAGAAAAAGCAGTCACTTACTCCTTTTAACGAATCAGCTGTTTTTTGCGAAGCTAATCCAACTTCTGTATTCGATTCACCTGCAAACTATAGATAAACAAAACACTTTAAAAATCCTGCTTATAAAAGTTAATTGTATAAAACATAATTACTCCTTGACTATAAAACTACATTATTCTACAGTGAAAATTCCGTATCTACGATCACAGGTACTGTTCAACATGTGAAGTACATCAATTGCTGTGTCTGGTATACGTTATTTCTAATTTAAGAAGCTAGATGGCAAAGTGACTTCGAAAAACCTCCGCAAAGAGCGCTAGCAGTCGTGGCGCAATATGTTTATTTTTTATATTTAAAGTTGTCCAATATTAAGGTTTCAAAGTGCAATGTGCACCTTAAATATATGCTAATCGAATAAATATAATGAAAAAAAAAATTAGTAAATGCGGTTATATTTTTAAAAACTATTTCGAAATCGCGAATTTCTAACTCTCATGTTAAACTCCATTGAGTACGCGCTTGTAAGCAAAAAACATCCATTAAATTCTCGTAAAAATACCTAAAAATAATTTTAAAAAACCACAATTAAACCACAGTGAGGGCCAACATGTTGGCGCATCTGCTGGTTTTTTTTTTCTTTGTTTTTTAAAAATTATTTTTACGAGCATTTTAATGGATGTTTTTTTCTTATTTAGGCGAACTCAATAGAGTTTAACATAAAAGTTAGAAATTCGCAATTTTGAAAGTTTTTAAAAATATAACCACAATTTTTTGTCATTATATTACTCGAACAGTATATATTTAAGGTGCACATTGCACTTATAAAACTTAATATTGGACAACTTAAAATATGAAAAATAAACATATCGAGGCGACTGTGTATTTTAAAAATTAACATTTTTTCTTTAACATTGGGTCTATGGGCTCAATAGAAAAACGATGCTAACGCTCTTTGCGGAGATGTTTGGAAATAATTTTGTGATGTAACCTCTTCAAAAGTAACCACAAAACTATCTTGCTTATAAAAACAGTGCAAACTATAAGTATATAGTCCCTTTGGATTGGTATGCAGAAAAAGTACACTTTAATTTACAATATCGAAATGTATGTATTAGGCAAGCATAACTTACACATTCATGAACCTGGTGTAGAGGTCTTTCGAATTGCCTTGTGGTGCACGGGCCCCACCAACGTTAAAATAAAAACAACTTTTTTTTAAATGCCATAAATCTCCATGTAAATTATAATATTTGCACACGTGCTTAGGTATGGTCTGCACGTCTTGAGTTATTTCATTATGTTTTTTACGAATTTCTCACGTCTAAACGGTCCTTTATACTACAATGTTATCTAACAATATTTTAGTTCTGCATGTATTTTTGACAAAATTAGTCTTGAGACAAATTAATTTTAAAAGTAATGAATTACCATTAATAATTACATCAGTAATAAAATAATTACAATTACCAGATTTCAAAAAGAAATTAATTACAATAATCATTTTTTTCAAAGTGATATAAAAATAGAACGATTACATTTGGGTATCAACTGTGAATAGTCTATATTGGGACACACATTGGCTTAAATTCATGAATGTCAAGTTATTTGTAGATTTTTATTTGTTTAAAATCAAATATTAATTTTCATCTTAATCTATAGTCATCCAAAGCGAAAATACACTGAAGTTCAGTGGAATTGTGTAGAAAAGGATCTTTTTGAAGCTTTTGAATACATCCACTAGGCCCTACGGCACAGAGTGCAGAAGTGATTTTTTTAAATTTAATTTTCTTATAAATTTTGGCCAGCAAAGCAAGCCATAAAAAATAACACCATTTTCTGATGATCACACTGAAAAGATGGTTTTTGAGTCAAAATCATATCTTTGAGAAATCAAATAATCAATAACTTATCAGGCATTTTCAAAAAAAAAAAAAAAATTAAAAAGTAATTAAAAACCTAACAAAAATGAATTAACTAGAATTACAAATTACATGTTTTAAGAGCCTTTAAGGATATATACTGTATATAGATATATAGCCACTATATAGACATGCCACGGACGTCAAAGGGGCAATATATAAGGGCCGATATAGGGGTGGCGACATCGTTAAAACCATTGCCGTTTGCAAAAAAATTCATTTCTAACGACTTATAAAATACAAAAGGTATGTATGTCATGATTCAGAAAATAAAATTAAGTTATCTTCATAACTTGATGAAATTCCAATAAAACGATCACAAGAGGCAAAAAAGGTCAAACCAATGTGCACGACTAGTAAACTTCTCCGTTGGAGCGTTACCTTTTTTTTTGGCGGGCGACCCAACCAAAAAATAGATCTGCCAGATTAGTACAATTTTAGGGGCTACTGAGTCAGACTTTTACTCCTCTTATGAGTGCTTAATCGAAATACGGCAGATTATCAAAGTAAGTTCATTTCGTTTTCTTATTCATGACATATCATTTATATTTTAATTAAGACATTAGAAAATATTTTTAAAAACGATTTTTCTACAACAATGATGGTATTAACGATGCCAGTGCCCCTATATCGTCCCCATTGATGTTTGTGGTGCTTGGGGATTCTCTTAACAAGTAATGTGGTGAATTACTAATTATATTACTTCCAAAATCTGCATAAATTGCACCTCCAAACCTCTAATTGCTTCAATTGTGAGCTGAAACTGAATGCGTCAATTTTGAAATGAATTGGCTACAATTAATATTCAGAATAAATTCATATATGGCTGTAAATTTGAAGCACAAAAAACAGAAAAAGTAAGCATACTAACCACCGTTTCTTCACCCCCTGTCAATCCCTGTTCAAATTCTTCTTCACGCTCCTAAAATAATAAAATATTATTGAGGTCATAACCCTTGTTAGGATAAAAAATAAATATGAATACATTAATATGAAACATTACCATTTCTTGCTCTTCATCTAATACCAGAATCTCATCGCTTTTCATCAGCATTCGAATTGATTTGTCGTGAGACGATGATGCCACATGTTTGCCGTCAAAACTGACAGCTAAAGCCCAGACTTCAGCGTGATGAATCTGTACAATACCACATAAAACAATTTAATTTAGCAATAAAAAACCTCCACCACTATCAAATTAAGAGCTTTTAAAAAGTTGCAGAAAACAATAAAAAAAGACAATTGGCATATTCTCATTCATGCTGTCTTCGATACAACATAAATTAAAAAAAAATATGTATTAAGATGCACTAAACATCAATGTGTAACACAATTTTAACAATTAAAAATGTTCGAAAGGTTCAACAATAGGAACTATATGCAAATAATGTGCACTAGCCTTGAATGACGATATTCTCTGGAAATTGTCAGCATCCCACATTTTTAACATTCCATCCTTCCCACCAGTAAAAAACATGTGGGTTTTTGGAATAACTTGGAGGCACATGATGCTAAAAAACAAAAAAATAAATACAAGGAATCTTTTAGTTCGTCAAACTGTGTGTTAGTCGTCGATTCCATTCAGAGATTGTACACAATGTTATGAAAATATACACGCATCAAATACATGCATACAATTTTTTTTGTGTTTCTACTACAGTATGTTGCAACCATAAAGAAATGACCCAATTAGTGCACTCTTTACGAGCCTTTAAGTATATACTGTATCTATATATGTGCCTCGGACATCAATAGAGCGATATAAGGGCCGATATAGGGGCGCTGACATAGTTGAAATTATCGTTTGAGAAAAAATGTTTTTAAAAATATTTCTAACGACTTATAAAATATAAAAGGTATGCCATGATTAAGAAAATAAAATTAATCTATATTCATACCGTGTTGAAATTACAATAAAACAACCACAAGAGGCGAAAAGGGTCTAACCATGTACATGACTAGCGAATTTTTTCCCGTTGGATCATTATCTTTTTTTGGGCGGGCGACCCAACCGAAAAATAGATCTGTAGTACAGTTAAGTTTTCTTATTCATGACATACCTTTTATATTTTAATTAAGACGTTAGACAGTGCCCCTATACCGCCCTTACAGCGCCTATATATCGCCCCACTGACGTTTGTGGTGCTTTAACATGAGCAATAACTCATTTTTCCATTTCTGTACATTTATTTATGAACAAACATAACAGTTTTACTCTAGGAGCAGGAAACGTTCAAAAGCAGAAGTTTACCTGTCAGAATGTGCAAATAAGGACTTGTGGCAATCACCAAAATCAAGACCCCATATTTTGACACTGCGATCAGCTGATCCTGTCACAATTAACGTACTGTCATCAGTAATGTCCATGCACAATACAGGAAACTTGTGTCCATATAAAGTTAAAAAAAACTGGAAACCAAAAAAAAAAACAAAAAAAAAACAATATACTGAATTAATGAAGAAACGACTTATTTGATTATAATTTTTTGATAGCAGAAATAAATACGATTACCTTTAGTGTATCAACAAAAAAGATTTTTACAGTACTATCCAACAAGGAAACAGCTAGATACTTGTCATTGTCACTGAAATATGTTACAAAAAAAGAGCCGTATTATATTCTTTAGAAAAGTACATATGCAAAAAAAAAGTAAATTTCTATTCAAATATCCAACAATTAAAACGAACGAATTCAAGACCGTTTCACAATGAGAAGCAAGATGTGTTTAAAAAAAATGGTAGGTGTCTGTTTAAAGTTAATGTTAAACCTTTATCAATACCGGTATGCATGATTTCACGAAGAAATAACCCCCCAAAAGGGCAAGTCACCCCCAACAAAGAGTGGCAATGGGGAATAAAAATAGAGAAAGTAAAATAATTTCACAAGTGCTTCAGGCTTTCCCAAAATTATCTTTCACATTGGTAATCCTAACCTAGCAAACAAGAGGAAAACCGCCAATGTCACCTACAAATGAACCATTGTAGTAACAAAGGATTACTGATACTACCATCCAGATGTTGAAAAATGCATCAGTGCCACGCTTCAATGTTTCTCGTTCGGGACATGAAACTGACAAAAACAATGATGGTAAGGTATCAAGAGCCTCCACACTCTGAAGTACTTGCAAGAAACACAATGTTCTATGACTTTATTACATTATATGCATCAAAGCGTGTAGGGGACTTTAATCTATTGTCCCAATTGCAGTAAAGAGAAATGTAAACACATTTTCTTTTTGTAGGCCTACTTTTTATATCAGCTGAAACAATGTTAGAAACACATGCAGTCATGCATAAATTAATTAGTTTTTTTTTAATATTAATTTAGTTAAATAAAATAATATAACAGAAAAATGTTAAAATGTATTTATCCCTTCAATTCGTTTACGGAAGCAGGTGTCGATAGGTTATTTGATACTAAACAAACTCTGTGAATAATCATGTAAAACTAGACACACATTAGGGCACATTCACACGAACCACTTTTGGTGGTCGATTTCAACAACAGACTGTCGCCAAAACCGACCACAGCACTGGTAGCAATGTGGTTGTAGTGTAAAAATTGGTTGTTATTGACGGCAGTAACGGCCTTATTAGTTATTCAGACATAATGGACTTTGTCAAGGAAAAACTTTTTCCACCGTCATAGGAACTGAAGAACATCAAAGAGAAGTAACCGCTGGTTTTAGAGTGCTTCATGTGAAAAAAGCACTGATGCCAGTGGCCAAGGTCAACCACCTTCTGGCAACAGAATGTGAAAAGTTATTGAGAAGCCAATTGTGTGAAAAAATCCGGCGTCTTTCCATAGCAATATATTGTCAAACACAGTACGGCCATCTGCGACAACATTTTCCAGTCAAACTCCACCAATCAAAAGAACTCGTTTGAAGAAGCCCTTTGAGTATTTAACACTAACCTGAATTTAATACAAACTACATCCTCAGTCAACTGCAATGTCCTCGTATGAGAAATGCTCAACACTTTGCTGCATAATTAACAAAAAAAAATTCACATTGCGGGAAAAAAATAATTAACATCCCCAAAAATAAAATTATTACTACCTTTTACTGATGCTCTGGTTCTCCATTAATTGAAACTCCCAAAATTTGACTTGCTTATCAGCTCCTCCTGAAGCAAACCCTCTTTTATTTGGCATCAAGCAAACACTCCAGACTGAACCAAGATGAGCAGAAACCTCCTCAAGTAACATGTTGCCAGATATGTCAAAAATCTGTAACTTCCCAGTCTAAATGGATGGCAAATTAGAAGCAAAACAAAAATTAATCAACTCGAATTTTTGATAGGAAAGAACGGGCTGCGGCAACAGGGGCAGGTTGACACATACCTAACAACTATTATTTATATTGACAGATTTTGCCACATTCAGTCAAAATATATTGTCTATCATTACCACTATACCACCATACTGTACTTTTGGAATATTATGATCAACAGTGCATATCTGGCTAAGTGTTTTTAGCTTTATTGCCTACTAAATAGATTTTTACAGCGTTAGAAATTATGCTTTTTAAGATTTAATTGATAACATAGATGATTAAATAATTTAAAGCGTTCTCATTACCTACAGAAATATCTTTTCAAAATATTGTCAAGACTTACCCAACAATTGTCAAAACGACTTTCAAAATTTAAAATAAGTCATTAATATAATTAAAAATCAATTAACTTCAAATAAATAGACTTTATAAGATAAATTTGGATGCGCCACCAAACAACAGCCATTGGCAATAAAAAAACGAAATATACTCCTATACTCGAATTCTGATGTTGTCACCTCACATTACTTTTAACACTATTCAAACACATGTATTTCCTATCCATTTCAAAGTACTATGGATTTAATATTTGAATTATACCAACGGAAAAATAGATCTGCCATAGAAGTACAGTTGTAAGGGCTATGAAGTCAGGCTTTTACTCCCCTTTCTTAATCATGAAATACCTTTTATATTTTAATTAAGACATAAATATTATTTTTAATAACTTAAATAACTTAGCGGTACAAGTCTTTAACCATGCGAGCGCCATCCAAGTCGCGTTGCTGAAACATGTTTTTAAAGATTCTTAAGAAAGATAAAGAAGGTAGTGTTCCAAGTACAAAGAAGGCAGGCTAATAAGCGCCCAATTGCAATAATTTCCGACATTCCCTGGCACTGTAACATTACACAAGAAAGTTGTTCTTACCTTTGTGCCAATTACACAATGCCTGTCTCCGGGAACAAACAATGAACAAAGTGCATAATCACACTGCATTGTGCGAATGCACTGTTGAGTAACCTTGTTCCATATCTTCACTGATTCCCCACTTGCGGAAAGTATTGCTGTGTTATCGGAACTAAAGCATAACGTTCGGACATCCGTTCGATGGGCTGCGTTTTTCACAGCAGAAGTCATCTGGCAGATTCCATGGCTGTCTGCGATCGACATGTCGTGTAATTCAAGGCTGTTATCGCTCAGCAAAATGACGAACTATAATTAGTCTTAAGTTTAGACAATCCCTTTCTTGAAATGGCAAGCTTTAAACATACCTTAATAATATTTCCATCCTCTACAAAGAAGTCAAAAGCTTTTATCTTCGATTTTAGTTTTATTACTCCGAGTCGAACGGCTAATTGGTCTGATGTTAAATGAACATTGTTTTTAAAGGCGTCAGAGGCACTGAAAAACATAAATATATTGTAACACCCTGTATTTCGTCTTCCCTGTATTACCCTAGCCTTGGGGTCCCTTGTACCCCAATGCCGCATTTCCGCCCCTTTCGTTACCCTCTAAGAGCCCAAAGTATCAAGTCACATCTTGGGTCCATTCTCTGATATCGTAGCTGTGAAACAACTCATTTAATGGTCCAGTGACTAAGCAATGCCACAGTCTAACTATTCTCCATTTCATGTAATTTATATGATTGTATGCATTAAACACGTAACTCGACAATCTGCATTCATCTCGCCTGTCTTCATTCGTTCTCTTGCGTACACAGGAAATACCAAACGGAACGACCCCGGCACAATTAGAAATCAAGTCTAGCTCATCCCTGCTCTTGGCGTAAGGCAATATCCGCCCCAAACTAAGAAGATCCAGACTCGAGTCCCATAATAGGTGCAATACACTGTTACAATATGAATTATAATGTAGCAGAATTCTGCCCCTTAAAAACCCTAGCAAATGGTAAACCAGATTGCTAATAGTTATTTGATACAAAAAAATGCTGTCATTAAGGTGTACCCCAAAGTGATTGGGACAAACTTCTTTGTAAATGGGACAACATCTACTGGCAATGGACAACTTGGGACAAAACTTTAAATTTTTTGGACAGCTTTTATTTTTGAGAAAAGTTGCATACAAAAATTGGGGTACACCTTAATGCCATACCCTAAAGTGTTTGGGACAACTAAAACAACACCTGAAATAGAATATATACCCAATGGACTGATTGGAACAGGTGAAATTTTTTTTCGGACAGTTACCATTTTTGAGGTATATAAGTGTAAACATTTGGGGTATACCTTAATGCCATACCCCACATGAAGATATTTCTGTAACCATTAATAGTAGAAGCATGGAACCTTTTTCATTGGCTTGTACTCTCAATGGACAGTTTTCAGTTTTGTTTGGACACCTCCGGTTCCGGAAATACAGTCGTTTGAAATACCACTAAGGTATACCCCAAGGTTATCCTAGAACAGAAACCGGAAATGGGACAAGTCTGAATCTTGTTCCATTGGATTGTATTCTCAATGGACTGCAATGTAGTACAATCCAATGGAACAAGTTTCAGACTTGTCCCATTTCCGGTTTCCGTTCTAGGATAACCTTGGTGTATACCTTAATGGTATTTCAAACGACTGTATTTCCGGAACCGGAGGTGTCCGAACAAAATTGAAAACTGTCCATTGCAGTCCATTGAGAGTACAATCCAATGGAACAAGTTTCAGACTTGTATCATTTCCGGTTTCCGTTCTAGGATAACCTTGGGGTATACCTTAATGGTATTTCAAACGACTGTATTTCCGGAACCGAAAGTGTCCGAACAAAATTGAAAACTGTCCATTGCAGTCAATTGAGAGTACAATCCAATGGAACAAGTTTCAGACTTGTCCCATTTCCGGTTTCCATTCTAGGATAACCTTGGGGTATACCTTAATGGTATTTCAAACGACTGTATTTCCAGAACCAGAGGTGTCCGAACAAAATTGAAAACTGTCCATTCCATTCCATTGAGAGTAAAATCCAATGGAACAAGTTTCAGACTTGTCCCATTTCCGGTTTCCGTTCTAGGATAACCTTACGGTATACCTTAATAGTATTTCAAACGACTGTATTTCCGGAACCGGAGGTGTCCGAACAAAACTAAAAACTGTCCATTTCAGTTCATTGAGAGTAAAATCCCATGGAACAAGTTTCAGACTTGTTCCATTTCCGGTTTCCGTTCTAGGATAACCTTGGGGTATACCTTAATGGTATTTCAAACAACTGTATTTCCAGAACCGGAGGTGTCCGAACAAAATTGAAAACTGTATATTGCAGTCCATTGAGAATACAATGCAATGGAACAAGTTTCAGACTTGTCCCATTTCCGGTTTCCGTTCTAGGATAACCTTGGGGTATACCTTAATGGTTTTTTAAACGACTGTATTTTCGGAATTGGAGGTGTCCGAACAAAACTGAAAACTGTCCATTGCAGTCCATTGAGAGTACAAGCCAATGAAAAAGGTTCCATGCTTCTACTATTAATGGTTGCAGAAATACCTTCATGTGGGGTATGGCATTAAGGTATACCCCAAATGTTTACACATATTCCTCAAAAATGGTAACTGTCCAAAAAAAATTTCACTTGTCCCAATCAGTCCATTGGCTATATATTCTATTTCAGTTGTTGTTTTAGTTGTCCCAAACACTCTGGGGTATGGCATTAAGGTGTACCCCAATTATTGTAAGCAACTTTTCTCAAAAATAAAAGCTGTCCAAAAAATTTAAATTGTTGTCCCAAGTTGTCCATTGCCAGTAGATGTTGTCCCATTTACAAAGAAGTTTGTCCCAATCACTTTGGGGTACACCTTAATGACAGCCAAAAAAATGTCAGTTACCATTTTTGACCAGTACTATTAAAGAAAATGCAAATTACGCTATGCCAAAAATCTATACTATATTTCTAAAAGTTTGACATTCTGTTTGTGTCCAAAGCATCGAAATCTCACAAATGGCACAACGAAATGCAAGGAAACTTTTACAGGACATTCTGCTGCCAATTTCTAGCTCAACGCAACTTATTATCCGGCGAAGCCGGACACTAAAGCTAGTCTATGATAAAACTAAAAATTAGTTTACAAGTGACACATGCATACAACATTCATTAGTAGGGCCAACGGTTTTATGAAAATGCATATTTTCTTTTCGCTGCTTTATATTTTATGCTGTGTCAGATTTAAGCACGATTCATGTGATATGAAGTCGAATAAAACTAGTTTTATTTTGCATATAATTGCATATTTACGGGTATTTGTATTTTGCATGAATATTTTGGGAATTTTACTTATTAAGGGCATATTTAACACTTTTTTCTAGAAAAATTAGGATTTTTCTATTTTAGTTCAAGAAACTGAACAAATTTTTAGTCATTCAAGAATTGCAACACAATTTAAAATGTGCTACTGTGAATACTTCCAAAGAAGCAACAAAGAAATTGTCAGCTGTATTACAAAAAATAAAGGCTATAAAGAGCTCAAGAAGATTTGTGCAGGTGAAATGGTGTTGTGAACGGAAAATGAATTGTAAACGGTGAAAATCTTAATGAAGATATCAGTTTGTCTATTTCTGATATTGCTTGTTTTTAAGCGGCACCAGTTACATCTTGTGATGTAGAATGTATTTTTTCGAAGTATAAAGATTGGTTTATAATGGCTGGTTACTTTTACCTTAGACTGTATTCTTTAATCCTTATCTTTTAAGCACATGGTTTATATTCAGACTGTGCTCATTACCTACTAGATATTTCACTACTAGTGACACCTACAGTTATGTTTGTTTTTCTTGTTTATGTATTTGTCTTGTTTATAGTTAATTGTTAAATTTATTTGTTGATAGATAGCCCAGAAAAAACGCGAAAAACGCTTGTTGTTATTGTTTGAGAGAAATTGATGAATGGCTGAAATACAAAACACCAATTACATAGGACAACAACTTCATTTTCCCATATAATGTCTATTGGGAGGGCTTAGCGGATGCACCGGGTGACCCAAGATGGCGGAAAATGATGTAGAAAAGAAGAATCTCTGATGGTGTGAGTCACATTGTCCTTATTCTCTAGACTGTAAAAATTGAGACTTGACCAAGTTCTACAGTTAGGGAATAAATTAGTGGATTCTTCCAGCCATTATAAACGTTTGCACTAGAATCCTATATTTTATGTTTATGGTAAGTGAATAAATCTACAGATACAGCCATTATAAACCAACCGTAAAGTTCTACTCCATAACAATCTGCATAATTTTAAATTTGAATATGTGTTTTGTTGTGTATTGCAATCCCCAAAAAAAAAATTATTGTGCAAATGATATCCAATAGACTAATAGTGCGTATTTTGTAGGCATATTTTAGGATTTATGACATATTTGCATCCATATTTCTTTGATTTTTTGGCATGAAACCGTTGACCCTATTCATTAGACATATAAAAGACATATGACTTTTTGAAAAGCTGTTTAGAGCAAAACAGTAAAACAAATAATTTTATCAATTAATTTAATAGAGGTTTAGTTTAATCACAGCTAACTTGTACAAACTAAAGCCTAGTACACATCTGGATTTTTTGTAGCAATACACTGTTGCGGGGCTGCTACCATACAATGTAGTGGAGCAGAATCTACACTGATGCGATTCAGACCAGCAACATTGTTCAGTGTCCACACCTATACTCAGTTTCTCTCCATCCTTTTGGCTTTCACCATGTCATTATCACATGCAGCAGTGGCCCTTTTAATATGTGCTTACAATGTCATTGATCAAGAGGGGCAAATAAAAAAAACGGTGGTTGGCATAGGGCACACAAGCTTTTCTCAGCCAAGAACACATTCAGTTCACCCTGAAATTAAGAAATGGGACAGTATTTCGAAGTCCCCAAAACACAATTTGGTAGTGAATTTAACAGAATGTCCTTAAGTAATTTAACAGTATTTTACGAGTAGTCTTTAATAATTAATAGCAAACTGCACCCTTTGAGTTTTTGTTCATGTTTCAAAAAGCGTCAACACTACAAAATGTTTCCAACAATGTTTAAATGTTTCCCATTTCGATGGGAGTCAAGAAACATGGATCTCAGGTGACACGATTCCACCCTGAAACATTTCAACATTGTTGCAGGTCTGAATCACAACTGACGCAACTCAGACCCGCAACATTGTATCGCAACAAAAAATCATGTTGTGTACTACCCTTAAAGATCACTCTTATGGCCCATTCCCATTAGATAAAAATTGGATTTGCAAAAATAATTTTAATACGGTCAAATTTTAAAGAATTTCATAACAATGTTTAAAAAAATTGACAAAGGACGAAGTTTATGCTTTGGAGCTATTCCTCACTAATTCATCCAAAATTTCAAATTTTGTTAATTGATCATCACATATGTTAAAGTAAAAAATCATAACACAACTAGAACATAAAAAAATACTCTAAATTTGTTTGTTTTTAAATTGGGCCATAATTTTTGGAGAATTGGCCCTTTGAAGTTTAACTGTTTTGCTGAAAATGATGCAAATTCAAAAAATGCTAACTCCGAAACTACTAAAGATAGAACAATGGTTGATAGCTCAAAATAAACGTCTTAACAGTGTGAAGAAAAGAGTACATAATCATCTTTTCATTATTTTAAAATTTAGGGAGTCAAATTACACGTTCATTTAGGCCGTGTTGAGGTCAAAGGTCAGGGTTCATATTTTTGCAGTTATGCACTTGCGTCTACTCTAGTATGTTCCACTATTACTTTGATTGAACTATGACTGCAACATAATGAAAAAATTAGCCAAAACTTCGAAAAAACCAATTTGGATGACCTTTGACTCCGATTTTCGCCCTGTGGTGGTCCACCTACAAAAAAAACTAATTATGCTATGTGAAAGTTCATTACATTTCCTATTCAGTGATGTAAAAACCATAGATGACATTTTACAGGTGAAGAAGTGACAATTTTTCAAAGTTCAAAAAATATTTTTAACTTTTAATATAAATTGTAACAAAAAATATGTGCATTAAACATATGCAAATTAAAAAAACCTGTAGATTACATAGGATATAATACAATACATCCGTGTTTTTAATGTAAAAACTTTCAATTGGTCACTTTTTTAAAAAGGTATAGGTGGAGAGAACTCGTTTTTATATAGTAACTAGTGGGGTAACCCGTCATAAATGACGGGAGCAAAATTCACAGGCAATTGTGCGCATGCGCGTCGTTTTTTCCTTTTTTTACTCCTTTCATTTCAATTTCAGTCACCCCTCCCACTTTTCTCTCTCCCCTTCTACACTTTCCAACCTTTTCTCCTCACCCCTCCCACTTTTCTCTCTCTCCCCTTCTACACTTTCCAACCTCTTCCCCTAACCCCCTCCCACTTTTCTCTCTCTCCCCCTTCTACACTTTCCAAAGGAAGAGTTCAACATATAGTTGACCTTGAGAAAAAAAACGGTTCATTTATTCAAATTTATATAAATTCCGACGTGCTTCAATGGTTTTGTTACTCCACACACACACACACACACACACACAGACCTGGGATATTATATATATAATACTTCTACTTGTGAAAGTCACTAAAATGTATAAGCCATGTGTAATGGTGTGTATACGGTGTATGTATAATACATGTGCATACACAGTACATGTATGTACACTGTATGTATTTTATATGAAAAATGACCAATTGAAAATTTATAAATTAAAAATTGAAATGATTGTGATTATTGCATTATAGCCTATGTAATATACATGTTTTTGAATTTGCATATGTTTAATGCACTTGTTTTTTGTTACAATTTATATAAAAAGGTAAAAATATTTTCCAAACTTTGAAAAATTGTCACTTCTTCACCTGTAAAATGTCATCTATGATTTTTACATCACTGGAAAGAAAATGTAACGAACTTTCACATAGCATAATTAGTTTTTTTTGTAGGTGGACCACTACAGGGCGAAAATCGGAGTCAAAGGTCACCCAAATTGGTTTTTTCGAAGTTTAAGCTAATTTTTTCATTATGTTGCCGTCATAGTTCAATCAAAGTAATAGTGGAACATACTAGAGCTGACCCAAGTGCATAACTGCAAAAAAATATGAACCCTGACCTTTGACCTCAACACAGCCTAAAGCGGGTTCAAATTTGACCAAAATGCTAAAAATTGAACGTATAATTTGACACCCTAAATTTTAAAATAATGAAAAGATGATTATGCACTCTTTTCTTCCCACTGTTAAGATGTTTATTTTGAGCTATCAATCATTGTTCTATCTTTAGTAGTTTCGGAGTTAGCATTTTTTACATTTGCATCATTTTCAGCAAAACAGTGAAACTTGGAAGGGCCAATTCTCCAAAAATTATGACCTGATTTATGTTCTAGTTGTGTTGTGATTTTTTTAATATCTGAGATGACTGAGCAACACCTTTGGGTGAATTCGTGAGGAATAGCTCTTATGTTTGCAATAAAACCACTTGCCCTAAATGAACATTTGTACTAAAACCATTTGCTCTAAACTACCTGCCCTAAAGGCACCTTTGCCCTAAAAACATTTCCCCTAAAAAGACATTTACCCTAAAAAGCGTTTGCCCTAAAACCACTTGCCCTAAAGGGACATTTGTCCTAAAACCATTTTTCCCTAAAAGGACATTTGCCCTAAAACCATTTCCCCATAAGGGACATTTGGCCTAAAAGGACAGTGGCCCTAAAACCACTTGAACTAAAAAAATGTTTGCCACAAAACCACTTGCCCTAAAGGGACATTTGTCCTAAAACAATTTTCCTTAAAGAGACAGTTGCAATAAAATTAATTACTTTAAAGAGACATTTGCCCTAAAGGAATGTTTGTGCAAAAAAGACATTTGCTCTAAAAGAACATTTGCAATAAAAGGACATTTGCAATAAAAGGGCATTTGTCCTAAAGAAATGTTTGTCCTAAAACCACTTGCAGTAAATGGACATTTAACATAAAACCACTTGCCCTAAATGGACATTTAACCTAAAACAACTTGCCCTAAAGAGACCTCTGCCCTAAAACCATCGTTAAAATTTAACAGCCCATCCTAGGACAGTTTATGTTTAATTAAAAACAATCATTTGTACACTTCGTAAATTTAAATTAATAATAAACAACCCAATTAGGGGCTCCACTGCTAATAATAAATAGTGAAAGTCACCATCTGGATTTGAACTACCAACCTCAAGGGGATTTGAACTACCAACCTCAAGGCTGTTTTTGTTAGTCAGAGGACGCTACCCACATGGGCTATTCAGACACTACCTAATTTCATGATTATTACATAATAGTGAAATGTTAGTAAGCTTTGAGGGTTACATTACATGAAGCTACAAATTGACAAACAAAAAAGAAAAACTATATACTATAAAACTTCAGTATTACCATATTGATATCATTCAAAATGAACTGCATAAAATTAGGCCATGTTGAAAGTGACATAATCTTATTTTGAAAGATATCAACATGAAAATACCCTTAAGTGTTTGAACTAATACAACTAAAAGTCGGCCTCGGTATAGGATCAAATAATAGCTAATTAATTGTGATTCTTACGTTTCTGGTACGTCTTTCTGTGTCTTGTTCTGAACCACGTGAAATTTCAGCTTGAATACCTCCAAAGAATTTGAACTGTCGAGACTAGCAAGAAGGAAATTTGAATCATCGACATTCAAAGAAATGACATGACCGTGACCAGCCCTTTGAAGAGAGCCGACTGTGACACAATTCAAAATGCTCTATGATTGAACAAAAACAGTAAAAAGAAAATTGAAACAAAATACCCGTAACGTTGCCCAATTCCCAACAGTTTAAAATAATACAATAAAAAGTTTCACACATCAATTTCAATATTTCAAGTTGGCCACATTATCACAACAATACCAAACATAATACCATGTTAAAAGCAATATAGCTAACCATTTCTTCTTTATCGTCGCTCGAAGAAACCAGATTGTCAGATGACTACAAAAACAAATTACAAAGTTAATGAAATGAATGTACAAAAACGCCTCTTCGAAAAAACGACCGATCTGCCTACTTACAATGTTACTGTCACAAATATCCCAAATTCTGAGCTGTTTATCCGAAGATCCCGTTATAATCCGGCACGGATTATCAGTTAGAACAAAGTTCCAAACCTCACAATGATGTCCAGTGAGTGTCTTAAAACAGTGCTGTGTATCTAGATCCCAAAACTTAATGAACGTGTCTTTTGAACTGGACACTAGGACATTCTTCCCACGAATAAATTTACAACAGGTGACGACACCCTTATGGCCACGAAGACGAAACAATCCAGATTCACTTATCACATCCCAAACAACGATGTCTGTATCCTAGAAATAAATCAAACGAACACCACAGAATTACACCATCAACGTTATCATCAATCATCTTGCACATTTCATAACCTGCGCATACATTTTTTTGTATCTTAATGAGAATTTCAAGTAAAAAAAAAGGTGGAGTAAGATTTGCATTACTTAATTGCATAGTTAAAACTAAAGCTAAACTTGAGAAATTTACTAGGGTGGTGTTAAAATCGTTACGTGTCTTCACGTGGCCACCCCCATTGAGCTGTGCAATGAAAGGAACAGTTAAAGGAGCGACTTTATCGGTACCAGTATGTAGGCTTTTAAACTTAAGAGCCTACATCACAAAATTACTTTGAAAAATCTCCACAAGGAGCGCTAGTATCGTTTTTCTATTGATCCCATAGACCGAATGTTTACTTGAAAAAATGTTAATTTTTAAAATACGCAGTCGCCGCAATATGTTTATTTTTCACATTTAAAGTTGTCCGTTGTTTTCAAAGTGCAATGGTGCACCTTAAATATATACTGATCAAGTAATATAATAAAAAAACTGGTACGTGCGGTTCTATTTTTAAAAAAACTATTTCAAAATAGAAAATTTCTAACTCTTATGTAAAACTCCATTGAGTATGCACTCGTAATCAAAAAACATCCATTAAAAATGCTCGTAAAAATATATAATAATAATAATAATAATAATAATTCTTTTATTGTGCCACTTAAAGGTTGCATTTACAACATCTAACAAAAGTGCAAAGTCAAAAAGTAAAATAAAAATAAAAAGGTGCATACAAGTGAGTTTATAATAATAAAAAAAAAGATATATCTCACACTATTAAATGTTTTGTCACGCACCAACTAAAAATATTCATATTATACAAATGAACCCGAAAAGTCTTACAAGAAGATGACATAACAACATATTCAGGAAGATTATTCCATATAGGAATACATCTATTCAAAAAGTTATGACGTCTGCGATTAGATTTCTGAGAAAGTAATGTGAATCTTTTTGAATGACCCCTGGTAACAGTATCAAGTGGAATTAAGTTATTTAAGAAACCCGAAGTGCAATGAACTTGACCAGTAACTAACCTGTAAAAAAGAAACTAAATCAGCCACTAGACGTCTTTCTCTAAGTGTTTTCAGATCTAATAACCGAAGACGTTGTTCATATGTCAATGTATTACATTCCACAATACTTTTAGAGAATTTACGTTGAACACTCTCAATTAAATCAGAATCCCCCTTATTAATAGGAGACCAAACTGGTGAGGCGTATTCTAAAATTGGCCGGACATATACCTTAAATGTATAAGTTTTAACACCCACAGGGCTATATACAAAAATCTTATTCAATAGCCACAACCTCCGAGCAGCCTTACTGGTAATCTCCTTACAGTGGGCTGAAAAGTTAAACTTACTATCAAAAATAACACCCAAGTCATTCACCTGTGATTTGTTCAACAATTCATTATTCTCAATAAAAAAGGAGGACTGGAGAGCAGCCTTTCCCACCTTAAGGGCAACACACTTTGGTATACCAAGTTCCATGTCATTTAGTTTGGACCAATCTATCAAGCTATTTATGGCCTCTTGTAGGTAACAATTATGTATACTCAAGAATTTAGTATCATCTGCATAAATAAACTTTTGGACCTCAGTACTTGCATGTGACAGGTCATTAATGAAAATACCAAACAATAAGGGGCCTAGAATACTTCCCTGTGGAACCCCACTTGGCACATCTACCCAGCCTGAATAGGCTTCCTGTAACTTTACTCGTTGCTTTCTGCATAGTAGGTTACCCTTTATCCAATTGATAATAAAATAATCAAAATTCCAATTTTTGAGCTTCATTAACAGTATATTATGATTAACTCTGTCAAAAGCTTTAACAAAGTCAAAATAAACTATATTGACACTATGTTGGTCATCATTCATTTGAGTTATAAACTCAGTACTATGTAATAATTGGGTTGTGGTAGATCGTCTTGGTATAAAACCAAACTGCACTTCAGACATCAGGTTGTTACTAAATATAACTTTAAACATATGAGCCACAATAATCTTCTCCATTACCTTCCCACACAGGCTAGTAATTGAAATCGGCCTATAATTATTAGGTACCAATTTGTCTCCAGATTTAAAAATGGGAGTAACATTAGCAGTCTTCCAGTCCATAGGAAGGACACCTTTCAACATACTGATTTTAAATATATATGATAAGGGAGTACACAACTGCTCTGCACAAAAAAGTAATAATTTACTCGGAATCATATCAGGACCTGACGATACAGATTTGTGTAGAGAACGCAATTCTTTTAATACAACCTCTGGGTTAAAGATATCCAGAACTTCATACTCAGGTCTATTATCAACATTATTTGATGGCAAACTAGAATTGTTATGTGAACGAAATTCATGGTAAAAATAGTCGTTTAAAACATTAGCTTTTTCAAAATTATTTGTACAGATCTAAAAATAATTTTAAAAAACCACAGTTAAACAACAGTGAAGACAACATATTGGCGCACGTGCTGATTTTTTTTTTTCTGAATAAAGAGAATTTCTATGTTCTTCACGGTTTTTCTTCTTTTCTTCATATTGGAAGGATGTGCGGAAAAAACCACAATATGTTTTTAGGCGCATATCATTAGGCCTCGCCTAATGATATGCGGAACATTTACTGCCTTTGGAATAAGCAGGTTAGTTTTTGAAACGCATAGCTTAATCTTTATTAAAACTAAAACAAATAATCGTTGATTATCAGACGATATCACGAACATCACAGTTATTTTTAAATTACGCTTTAAATCTTGCTTTAATTAAAAAAAAATCTTCAGGATTTCTTTTAAAAACCATGCAAGCATTCAAACGGGCCTGTGGTGTAGGACCATAAGAATGATAATGACCAATTGCAGCATGCAAAATGCATAGGCCTACTCAAAATCCAAAAAAATATAAACCCAATAACAACTGCAATGTGTTCTGGTGTAGCTGAAATAATGCACTATGAGAAAATGAAGAGCTCCATAAATACAAGTTTATTTTCATGCCTAAAATCTCCTGCAAGAGAGTTCCACGTCTTACCACGTGAAAATCTCTTAATTTTGTTATGAGTGATCACCCCCACACCCAAATATAACGCCCTGCACAGTTTACAATGAAGTTAGTTTAGGATTAGAAAATGCCATCATCCACTTCAAACTGTTACGACTAAAATCCGTCCTCCTTGGGAGTAAACTGTCCGAACAAAGCTCCGACAAACATTTTTGTCACACCCCCTCGACTCACACTCACCTGAATAGGCTTCATGGATCCAAAAACCAAATAAAACAAGTAACATAGTAACCCAACATGACCTTCATTCACAACGTTTTCATCATAAAACTTCTTTCGTTCGGTTACTTTTAAACATTTCAAACTTTATAATTTAAAATCCTCTGCAAACCTTTGCTCCAGATGCAATCCGTGACCCCATATCGTCGAAATCCAAACATGTAACTGTTGACTTGTGGCCTTGGAATAAAATCATCTTAGCACCTGTTCGAAGATTGAACAAACTAAGAGCGCCATCATTGTATCCAACAGCCAACAATTCTGACTTCAGTGATTTCGTTATGACAGTGGCTTCGCTTTTGCCACCCATTAACGTATACACCTAAAACAGCAACAAAAAAATTGCGTCCCAATTTACTAACTTATGTTAAGACATTGAAATCATTAAATTTAACAATATTGATAGAAAAAAACAAACACAATAGGTCCTAAAACGCAGCACTCTAGTTGTATTCTGTACAGGGTGGCTGAGTTTTTTTAGTTTAAAAAAAAAACAAATTAACCCGTTATTTTTTTTTTTATATATATATATATATATATATATAAATACTACAATTTGTAGTTGTTTTTTTCAGTATTTGTAAAATTTTGTATTTTGATTTCTTTGACTTCTTCCAGTTTCTTTGTTTTTTAACTAAAAACTTGAATAATTTATCACTTTTATAAGTTTTATTTTGTAACTTCTTTCATTATTTTGTATTCCTATTATTTTTATTAAGTTACAAAAACTAAAAACTAAAAATTGTGATTTAATCAAAAAAATCGCGATTTAATAAAAAAAATCACAATTTTTGATTTTTTTTAAAAAAATCGTGATTTTTTAAACCCTATATATATATATATATATATATACATACACATATATATATATATATATATATATATATATATATATATATATATATATATATATATATATATATATACATACACATATATACATGTATATATATTGTATCTGTATATTTGTATCTATACAAATGGATATAGACACTTGCCCTAAGGTCATTTGAACTAAAACCATTTGCCCTAAAACAATTTACCCTAATGGGGGGGCCACCTTTTCACCTACTGCCACTAGAGGCGCTATTTGGACACAAAAGCAAGTGTGCACCACACAGTTAAAAGTTATCATTTGTTTACTTCCTCCTTCATTTCTGTTATCAGTGCCATCTATTGATTGCAAGTGGAAAGTGCCATGTGGAAAGTGTGGCAAGTGAAAACTACTGTGCCCCGTTTGAATTACTATCTCAATATATGGACTTAGTATCTCAATATATGGACTTAGTATCTCAATATACTGACTTAGTATCTCAATATACTGACTTAGTATCTCAATATACTGACTTAGTATCTCAATATACTGACTTAGTATCTCAATATACTGACTTAGTATCTCAATATACTGACTTAGTATCTCAATATACTAACTTAGTATCTCAATATACTGACTTAGTATCTCAATATACTGACTTAGTATCACAATATACTGACTTAGTATCTCAATATACTGAGTTGGTATCTCAATATACTGACTTAGTATCACAATATACTGACTTAGTATCTCAATATACTGAGTTGGTATCTCAATATACTGACTTAGTATCTCAATATACTGACTTAGTATCTCAATATACTGACTTAGTATCTCAATATACTGACTTTGTTTCTCAATTTACTGACTTAGTATCTCAATTTACTGACTTAGTATCTCAATTTACTGACTTAGTATCTCAATTTACTGACTTAGTATCTCAATATATTGACTAAGTATCTCAATATATTGACTTAGGTTAGGTTAGGTTTGGTTTGGTAACTATACCTAACCTAACAATTTCAATATATTGAGATACTAAGTCAATATGTTGAGATACTAAGTTAATATATTGAGATACTATTTCAATATATTGACTTATGTTTGGTTAGTTTAGGTGATGTTAGGTAAGGTATATTTACCTAACCAAACCTAATATAACGTCAACCTAACCTTAAGTCAATATATTGAGATATTAAGTCAAAATATTGAGATACTAAGTCAATATATTTAGTATCTCAATATATTGATTTAGGTTAGGTTTGGTAACTATACCTAACCTGACCAAACCTAAGTCAATATTGATAGTATCTCAATATATTGACATAGTACGACTAGCATTAGGTGATTGTAGTTTTCCATAACTCATGCGCATTGCCATCTCGGTCGGTTTGTATAGGAAAGTGATGGCAAGTGAAAACTACGATACGGTGCCCCTTATAAGACGTGGGCAGTTTCCATCGGTCAAAAATAGATGGCGCTGCTAACGCAAATCTGCCATCACTTTCCTATGCAAACCGACCGAGATGGCAATGCGCATGCGCTATGATAAACTCCAATCGGCTAATGCTAGTCATAGTACGTCAATATATTGAGACCTGCGCGCAAAAAACGCCAAATTAATTTTATTTTAATTTTTTAATTTTGTTAATTTTCGGCGACTTCCTAGGGCCCCTATAGGGAACGTCTCATCGGCAGTTTCCATTGGTGATCAATAGATAGCGCTGCTAACGCAAATCTGTAATCACTTTCCTATATAAACCGATAAGATGGCAATACGCAGTGGCGCAACAACGAGGAGGATGGGGGAAAGTTGCTTTCCGGGCGCCAACAAACAGGGGCGCCAAACGCTTAGAAATTAAAATTAAAAAAGTTATAAATTTTGAATTTCTACTTTTTCCCCCCCACTATTTTCCTTATTGTACATAACGTAGTAGTTTTCATGTATTGTTCAAATTATTCACACTAGTAAACCCGTCGTGCAATTTGCAAAATTTACAAAAAGTTGTACTAAGCTATACCCAATAAAGTGAATATAGTAGTTTTTGATTTTAAGCTAATATCTTGTACACACACGAGTTAAATGAATTCAAATGAAATGTGTTTAGGTGAATTATACAGAATCCAGTTAAGGACATGAACCAAATAAAAATTGACTTAATTATTAATATTTTAAATTGAAATACTAAATCAATATTTTGTCAATAGTTTATATATTATATTGAAGTATTAACTCAATATTTTGAGATTATTAACTGAATAAATTGAATTCGACGACATATTGTTTGTTTGCCCTTCACAGGGCTCTGTAGAACACGTTTATTATTTAAATGCATTTAAATTATCAGGTGTGCATTAGGTATAACACTTGCAAACCTAAAAATTCCCATTTATTCACACTACACTAACTACTCAAATTTGTTTGAGTAGCTTGTAGGGAGGTAAGGGGCGTTCGCAGTAATAGTCTCCGGGCGCAAAATTCCTAGTTGCGGCACTGGCAATACGCATGCGCTCTGCTAATACTAAAGGGCTAACGCTAGTCTCTTCATTTTGGGTACCTTTGGTAACTGGTAAGCAGTGTTGCCACTTGGAGGGAATTTACCCTCTTAGAGGGTATTTTAAAAGGTGGGAGAGTACAAAGAGGGTATTTAACTGCAGAGGATATTCTGAGAGTAAATTGAGAAAAAAACAAATCATTAAGCAATATGCTTATTTTTAAACATTTCCATTCACGTAAATGAACCATTTTGATAAAAATCAAGCACCTGTTTAAAAATGGTTACACAAAAATTACTCAATTATGTTGAAAAACATTAAACCACATTTTTAAACTCATCGGTTAAGCAATGGCCATCGCTTTCAATCTATTAATTTATGTAACCGTGACGTCATAAAAAACGGAGCCTATTGATTAACCAGGAGAGTTAAAGAAATAGCGCCATCTATTGGCTTCAATCTCATATTGTGATCAATAGGAGGGTATTGGAGGGTAAAATTAGTGGAGCTGCAAGGATTTTTCTTAGAAAGTTGGTGGCAACACTGCTGGTAAGTGGCATTGTGGCTGGGTACGTTAATGCTTGTTGCTTCTTATGTTTATGCTCCCATTGATTAGTGGTTTGCGCCGCATACATTTTCGAATTTTTTTTCTCTGTTTATTGTGGGGGGGACTGTTAAAATAGGTTAGTTTAGGATATTTTTACTTTTATTTTCATTCTTATTTTTATTTTATTGTTTTAGGCGACTTTTTATGATTCCTATGATAAACCCTAGGCTGTTCTTTTAAACAAGCACCATCCCTCCATAACGAAAATGAAGGAGGAAGTAGACAAATGATTAACTTTTAACAGTGCGGCGCCCACTTCCCTGTATTGGACACATCGCTGATCACTCATTAAATTGTAATATTGAAGCAGGCCGGCACGGCGGCCCTATTCGAAACAACACGTTTATTCTTGCTTTGGTTGCAAAATTACATAGTTAGGTTCTGGTTTATTTAATGACCAAACACTCACCTTTTCTCCTTTTCTGACATCCCAAACATAAACGTGTTCGGATGCACCACACGCAACGAACCAACCACTCGATTCTCTCCACTTTACAAACAAAACATTACATTTCGAAGTAGCGATTGTATTAAATATTGCACCTGGAACATAACGAAGATACTGTTTTGTAATACCCATCGTTATAATTTCGGAAATGTTACTAAAAAAAAAATAAAAATCTAAATTCCAACCAGTACACGGATTAAACAAATAAACTCAATATCAAGCATGGCAAAAAACCACGTGTCCATAGTATAACTTGGACACGGCAAACGGAGACAGAGTTAAATAGCGCCTCTAGTGGCAAGTTAGTGGCGTAACAGCCTCGCATGGATAGTGTCCTTAGCCCTAGCGGCAGTTTCGTATGAGTGACGTCATGCAGCACGAAATTTAAAACTAAAAGGCCTCTGCGACTTGAAATATTGCGAAGACCTTCTCTAAGCAGTATTTATTCAATGTTGAAAATATTTTAGAACATTTCATGGACGACACGACGTGACGGTCAGTATAATGTGAATCGTCCACGTACACACCAAAATTAGATGTTCGCGAACCAAAATTTGGATGTTCGGGAACTGTTCGTGAGCTACTAGCCCGTTTTTCACTTCAAGTTTCACCGAAGTGCAAGTAAAGTAAAGGTAGTCGCCAACTATGGCGCTGAGCGCTGCCTAAAAGGACATTCCATTGCAATGCATCGTATGAAATTACATGGTGCAACGTCTCTCAAGAATACGACGCGCGGAATTGCCATGACAGAAGTCTTGAAGGGGCATCCAAAAGAGATCGCCCCGCTCGTGTGTGTGTTGCCGGCATACCTCCTTGTATTGTCAAGTATGAGTGTTTATGTTGTGGCAGAGGGCACTTCCACAAGTGGCACTTGTCACCATCCAACACGTTGGTTTTTTTTCATTTGCATATTTTAAAGACTTCTGCAGAAATTTCTGATTTATTAAATAGCTAACTAAATTATATTTTGTACAAAATTATTTATAACAATTCTGAAATATTCAGGAGCAAGTTCACGCAGATCAACACAGTGGTTGACGCGGCTTCCTTTACGAGGATCGCCAATTTAAAACAATGTTGAATGTCGTCAGTGCATTCGTTATAACCACTTGTGGCTGGACTCGAACATGGTGGCAATGTGGCGCGTGTATATGTCAAAAATGAAGACTTTTGTGGCGACACAAAGTAGTGGTCGAGAGATGGCCTGCAAAAAAGTGGCCGGTATCTAGCTGAAAACCGACCGCTCGAGTCGTTTCTATACGACCACTTTTTTGCAGTGTCGTGTCGACGTTTTAGTCGCTAGAATCTCCATCGTACCCGCAAAAACTTCATTTTTTAAAAAGTATTATTAAATTATTTTTTTAATAAAGGAAAACGAACCAATAAAAAAAATTAGCAAATTATAACGATTTTCACTTTGAGCGAAGGTGGCAGCCGATCATCCATCGTAAACTTCGTCAATACGTTGCTGAAGACGTTTAGCAAAGTCGACGTTGCCGGGAAGAAGTTGTTCGAAAAGAGGTTCCACTCGAAAGACGGTCTCCAAGAGAAGTTTATTAGCATTGCGACTCCGACTCAAGGTCTCAACGCGATTGTACGTGTTCCTACTAAAGAGGCAATTGGTACGCAACATTTGAGATTGAAACTCGACGAAACGCTTTCCTTGAGTCGGATGCATTCGAGAGTACATCAAAGAGTAAGCGTCGAGTAAGCCGCTCTCGTTGTCTATCAACCAAATACCTCCATCGGATCGAGATTTCACTAAGTTGTGGATCGCGTCGTCAAAAAGAGACGGACGATTTTCTTTTTCGGCAGCATCTTGCATACTGGCCACTATTTGGGTGGGGGGAGACAAAAGTTAAAGAGAAACTTTGATTTAGAATTAATTAAGTTATGGGTTATGAACAGTCGATAAGTGTTTTAGAAACTAGAAGGGTAGCTTAATCAATTAACAGTACAGTATTTTCAAGTTGACATCTTTCAAAATAAACTTTTTAAGTTGGGTAATTTCCAAATTCACATAAAAAGTATATTTTGAAATATATCAACATGATCAACCCTTAAGCGATTGAGCTACCCTTCTAGTTTCATAAACACTGCGTAGACTCCTCTCGAACTCAGTGTAACCTCAATGAAGAGAAACTCGACAGTGTTTTAGAAACTAGAAGGGTAGCTTAACCACTTAAAGGGTAATTTCATGTTTTGCTATCTTTCAATTTTTTTTGAAAATCAACCAACTTTAAGCAGGCGATATTTAATTTTTGCCTTTAAAAAGTTTATTTTGTAAGATATCAACATGAAAATATCCTTAAGTGATTCAGTTACCATTTCTAGTTTCTAAAACACTTTCTAGTCTCTCTTAATCTCGCTCTTCTGAAAGACAAGAGTAATAAATTAGAGGGCGAAAAATAACCTGTTCATACAAACCATAATATTATTAAACCCTCAAAACTCTGGATATTGTGTCTTTCAGAAACAAAACGTGAAAGTGTTTTTAGAAACTAGAACGGTAGCTCATTTTTATGTTGATATCTTTCAAAATAAAAGTTTTTATCTTAGTTTTGAAAACATACGTTTTTTTTAATTTCTGTCTATAAACCCGAGGAGGTTGTTGGTCCCCTATCGGGTGTCTCCCCAGGTGGCGGATAGGGGAATGCCCGCCAGTTATGGAGGGTACTGAGGGCATAAAATACTCAGGGCAGACCAAAACCAAACCACGCCATTGCCGGTCCCCCAGCCCGGGTGCAAAAGTGGAGGGTCGACGTCAGGTTGGCAGCCGGTTGTAAAGATTTGCCAAAACATATGATGTTGGTTCTAAATAGTATTCCAAATATGGCTAGGGTGACCCCGCCATAAGCGACGCGTAGCTGCAACGCCCGGTGGCTGTGATAAATTTGCAAGGGCTACCCCACAGTGGACGGGTGGGGCTAAAGAAGCGAGTCCAGCATCAACATCAAGGAGGTCTTGGAAGTAGTGGTAGAAGTGAAGGTACTAAACTTAGGTTTGGCACCTGGAATATAGGGAGTTTGACAGGGAAGACTAGGGAGTTATCTAGTGTGCTAAAGGCTGGGAGGGTAAATGTTGCATGTCTGCAGGAGACAAGATGGAAAGGTGATAAATCCAGGGACATTGGAGATGGGTATAAATTAATTTATGCAAGTAGTGAGGAGGGTAGAAATGGAGTGGGAATTGTCCTAGATCAGGAACTCAGACATAGTGTGGTTGAGGTTAGGCGGATAAATAGTAGGCTGTTAGTAGTAGAGGTAGTTTGGGGTGGCATTGTTATAAATGTAGTTAGTGCATATGGCCCCCAGGTTGGATTAGATACAGCCAGGAAACGAGCATTCTGGGAACAGTTTGATGACCTGATATTGGGCCTGAGTAGGAACTTGGTGGGGACTTTAATGGACATGTAGGTAAAGGTAGGGAAGGGTATGAAGAGGTACATGGTGGGTGGGGCTATGGAGAGCGAAATAAAGCAGGGGAGAGTATCTTGGAGGCGGCAGTGGCACATAAGTTAATTTTAGCAAACACACTATTCCAGAAGCGAGAGGAACATTTGATTACTTTTAAGAGCAGGGCAGGGGAATCCCAGATTGATCTCTTCATGATTCGGAGTGAGGATAGAAACGAGTGCAAGGATTGTAAAGTGATACCGAGTGAAAACCTAGTGGGACAACATAGGCTAGTAGTGTTAGACCTAAAACCTAGGGGTGCAAAACAGGTGGTCAGACATAGAGGAGAGACAGCAATTAGGTGGTGGGCATTACCAGACAAGGTAGAACAGTTTAAGAAAATGGCAGCTAAGAAAGCATGGGATTTAGATGGCACTGCAGGATAGATGTGGACAAGGGTAGCACAACAGATCCGTGATTGTGGAAATGAGGTACTAGGGACAGTACGAGTAGGGGGTCTCGATTAGACAGAAACTTGGTGGTGGGATGAGGAGGTACAGATGGCAGGTAAAAAGAAGATGCTTTCAAGACTTGGTGGCACAATGGAAGCAGGGAGATAGAATACAAGCGTGCCAAGATAGAGGCCAAACAGCGGGTAGCCTCAGCAAAGCATAAGAAATATGCGGACATGTATGCCGAGTTAGGTACCAGAGAAGGAGAAATGGCAGTATATAGCCCTAGCTATTCTATAGCTAGGGCTCGGGAGAGGAAAGGCAGAGATTTGAAAAGGTGTTGAGTGCCAAGGATTTTTGAATTTGAATTTGAAAAATTTCTCTGCAAGCAGCCATAAAGGCCTATGGCAGAGGGACAAGAGTCCAAGTGCAGCATAGAAAATGCATTGTCAAAACCAGAAAATATAAAACCCTAATGATATAAACCCAACAACAATTTTAATATTTTTTAATGCTGCAAATATATGCATTGTCAAAACAAAACAAAATTATGACTCCCATAAAATACGTTTTTCCTGCACAAAATCCCCAGCAAGCGAGTTCCATTGTCGAATCGCCCTCGGGACAAATGACCAGTAATAAGAATCTATTCGTGCAAAAATCTCTCCAACTTTGTTAGAGTGGTCACCCCTACATAAATATAATGCCCTGCAAAGTTTACTTGAAGTAGGTTTAGGGCAAGAGCCTTCTAGCATTCGATTAAAGATATTAAGATTAAAATCTGAACGTCTTGCAAGTAAACTATCCCAACCAAGCTCTGAAAGCATTTTAGTTACATTGTCGGCATATCCATATTTACCACAAACAAACCTATCAGCCCTGCGTTGGACCATTTCTATAGAGTGAGCTAAGTCCTCAGTGTGGGGATTCCACACGGAGCTGCAGTATTCTAGATGGGGATGTACTAATGATTGATATGCTATACATTTTACCTCCCTGGGACACCTTCTTAGAACGCGTTGACTAAACCTAAGCATCTGCATAGACTTGGAAATAATCTGTTCGACATGCAGCTTCCAAGAAAGTTTAGCTGTAATCATTACCCCCAAATATTTATAAGAATTTACGTTATTAAGTGGATTGGCCCCTATTCTATATGGAAATATTATTGGATTCTTTCCCCTAGCTACCCTCATTACACAACATTTTCCCTTATTAAGTTGAAGTTGCCATTTAGAACACCATGCCTCTATTGCTTTCAAGTCACTATCAATAATATGGCAATCATTGTCATAGGTAACCTCACGATAAATTATTGTATCATCTGCAAATAGCCGGCAATTGCTGCTAACTTGACTGCTGAGGTCATTGATATACAAAAGAAACAGAAGTGGACCCAACACACTACCCTGAGGAACCCCTGATGTAACCCCTATCCAGTCAGATTCAGACCCACCTGCAACAACCCTTTGTTTCCTATCACTCAAAAAAGAATGCACCCATTTATACACCTGTTCACCCAATCCATACCCACTAATTTTTGTCATTAGTTTTGAGTGAGAAACTGTGTCAAATGCCTTGCAGAGATCAAGAAAAACCAAATCTATCTGACTGCCTTTGTCTAAAATTTTCTGAAGGTCATCAACTGAAAGAATAAGCTGGGTTTCACATGAACGCCCCCTAAGAAACCAATGCTGGTTATCACACAAAAGATTGTTTTCTATAAGAAAATTCATTGAAGAGGAATATATAATATGTTCAAGGACCTTGCAAACTATCGAGGTTAAAGACACGGGTCTGTAATTAGTTACCTGAGACTTGTCTCCTGATTTAAAAATTGGACTAACATTAGCTAATTTCCACATATCTGGTACAATACCTACATCTAAACTCTGTTGAAAAATTAACTGAAGTTATGGACCCAACTCTTGTGCAAGATTTTTTAAAATGATAGCATACATCCCATCTGGACCACAGGTTTTAATTGAGTCTAATTTTAGAAGTTGCTTGACTATCCCATCTGCAGTTATTACAATTTGATCCACAAAAAGAGATGTTGAAGGAAAACCCTCATGTGGTATGCCATCATCAATTGTGAAGACCTTCTTGTATTGTTCATTTAATAAGGTAGCTTTCCCTACTGGATCTGAAACAAGCTTCCCATTTGTGTCAACCAGAGAAGGAATAGATTCTCTACTTCGCCTAGAGTTCTTGATGTAACGCCAAAATAATTTTGGGTCCGTTTTTAACCATTCTCCAAGCGTTTCTGTTTTAAAATTATCGTGAGCTAACAAGATTTCCCGTTTCGCTGCTGTGCGTGCAATACGGAATTCATTGCAATTCACTATTTTTGGGTGATTTCTAGCCCTATTCCTCCATAAGCGTTGCTTACGAAGAGCCCTTTTAACTTTGCTAGTGTACAATACTGGTGTGGCACAGTCTCTAACTACCTTGGTTGGAATAAAGGAGGAAGACCCATTTAAAATTAAACTATGAAATCGTGACCAATTCAAATTCACATTTTGAGGATGAAAACATTCTTTAAATTTATGAAAATTATCTATCAAATGTGACTTAAAACCATCCCAATTACATTTGTTAAAAAGAAACACTACTCTTTTAACCTCAGAAATTTTTTCCACACATGCATTAACATCACATAAGACAATCTGATGATCACTAATTCCCCCTGATACCCTAACATTAGATAATAACTAAGGACTATTAGTCAGTACTACATCAAGAATTTTGTCATTTCTGGTTGGTTTAGTTACAACCTGTTCCATAGAATAAGTATTCATACTATCTAAAAATGAAACTGCTAATGGCTTGTCACTGCCACTGATCACCGTATGCATTTCCCAGTTGATGTTTGGAAAATTTCCATCACCTCCTAAAATAATGATTGGGCTATGGTATTTACGATGAAGAGTGTCCAAAGAAGTTCTTACACTAGTGACATCTGCTATGGAGGATCCCGGTGGCCGATAGAAAGAATATAAAAACACCTTTTTACCATTCTTTAGCCTTAAACTACAACATACTATTTCACAGTCTGTTTCAAACCTTGTTTCCCTGCAACTATGAAATATTTGTGAAATAGCTATGAAAACCCCACCTCCAGAACGACCAACCCTGTCTCTACGGTACACTGTGAAACCATCTGGAAATATTTCCCCATTATTAACAGTATCATCAAGCCATGACTCTGTACCAAGAATTATATTGCAACCAGTCTCGTCAACTGCCGCAATGAACTCAGGAACTTTGTTTCGTAGACTCCTACAGTTAACTAGGATAATGGGGGCAAAGTATTGTGGAGTAGGAAGCCAGTACAGAACAGGTGGGGGGAATATTTTAGTAAGCTTATGAATGAGGGGGTAGAGCATGAGCCTTTCACTGGAAGAAATAATGATGGAGAAGAAGTGGAGCAGGTTAGGAAGCTGAGGAAATTGTTCAGGCATTGCGAAAAATGAAGCTAGGAAAGGCTTTAGGGCCAGATGGGATACCAGTAGAGGTGCGGAAGATCTTGGGGAATGTTGCCATTTCCTGGCTCACAAAGTTATTCAATAGATTAGCTATGGGGATAGAATGCCAGGAGCATGGCGGGACAGCTGGTTAGTGATTATTTTTAAAGGGAAGGGTGATGTTCAGGAATGTGGGAACTATAGAGGTATTAAATTGATGAGTCATACAATGAAGCTTTGGGAGAGAGTAACTGAAGCTCGACTACGGGGTAAAACTGCAATTGGGGGAAGTCAGTTTGGGTTTATGCCAGGAAAATCCACAATGCACCCTATTTTTGCCGTAAGGCAAGTTATTGAGAAGTTTCGGGCTGCCAAGAAAGAGTTACACTTGGTATTTATAGATCTAGAGAAAGTGTATGGCAGAGTACCATGGAAGTTATTGTGGGAGGTCTTACAGAAGAAGGGGGTGGGTGGGTTATATAGATATGGTGAGGGACATGTATAGGGATGCACGGACAAGCGTTAAGACTGCCTGGGGGTTCTCTGATAGTTTTTGTGTTAGGATTGGTGTGCACCAGGGCTCAGCACTTAGTCCATATCTATTCATTTTGGTCCTGGATGAGTTACTGGCAGGGGTGAGGCAGGAGGTCCCCTGGTGTATGCTGTTTGCAGATGACATAGTCTTAGTTGGGGAATCCAAAATGGAACTTGAGACAAGGTTAAAGGAGACTAGGAATGCCTTGGAATCAAAGGGGTGGAAATACAGTAGGGCAAAAACGGAGTACATGAAATTTCAGTGGGATGGGAAAGAACAGTTGAATGAGTGGATTAGACTTGGGGACAGTTTAATGCAGCAAGTGCATGACTTCAAATATTTAGGATCTGTGCTGCAAGATGATGGGAGCTTAGACTTAGACATCACAAACCGGATAAAAGCAGGTTGGCATAGGTGGAGGCAGGCTAGTGGGGTTTTATGTGACAGGAAGTTACCTATAAAATTGAAGGGAAAGTTTTATAGAACAGTAGTCAGACCAGCTATGTTGTATGGGTCAGAATGTTGGGCAATCAAGAAGGTGCATGAGGATAGAATGCAGGTAGCTGAGATGAGAATGCTAAGGTTTATGAGTGGGGTGACCAGAAGGGATAGGATCAGAAATGACTATTAGGGGTAGTGTAGGGTTAACAAATATAGTAGAAAAGATGCAGGAAAATAGGGTGCAGTGGTTTGGGCATGTCCTCAGGAGCGGGGAAGATGAGCTGCTGAGGCAAGCAATGAACTTAGACCTGGGAATAAAACGGGGTAGAGGAAGACCCAAGCAAACCTGGGACGTGGTAGTAAAACGGGATATGGTGGCATGTGGGGTCACTGGGGGCTTGGTGCAAAATCGGAACGAGTGAAGAGTTAGAACCAGCAAGGCCGACCCTGCTGCTTGAGGTACAGGAAATATTGATGATGATGATTAATTTCTGTCTATAAAAAGTTTATTTTGAAAGATATCAACATGAAAATACTCTTAAGTGATTGAGTTGCCCTTCTAGTTTTCTAAAACACTTCCTAGTTTCTCTTAATTTTACTCTTAATTTTAATCAAGAGTTCGAAACTCATTACTAATGGACCGAATATAATTCGTGTATTCCGTGTTAGTGTTATTTTTAACCTCCACTCTATAGCCCTGAATGTACAAATTGGAAAATTTGGAAAGGGGAAGAAGTGAAAGTGTACAGCTTGGTTCTGGTTCTAGACAATGGTCTATTTGGGGAACCAGTATCCCTGTTTTGATTAAGTTGTGCCCCCTATGTTTCTTAGTGTACTCTTACTTTATTGGCCTTGTTTAAAAGTAAATTATTAGTTTCCTACCTTTTCTTGATGCTCGTTTGGATGTCCAGTTGATTTGAGGTTGTGGAGTTGACTGCTGAATTTGCACACACTTACATTAAACACCAACCCAAATGATGATCACAAAACACTATGAAGTTTGCATACAATTTATTGTTTGAACATGTAACCAACCAAAATTATTTATATTTGTCAAGGTGTAAACCAACCAAAAATTTTAAGTTTTATAAGCATAAACCAACCAAGATTATTTAGAATTCTTAATGTGTAAACACAAACCAAAATTATTTAGAGTTTTCAATATATAAACCAACCAAAATTATTTAGAGTTCTCAATGTATAAAACCAAAACTATTTAGAGTTCTAAATATATAAACCAAAATTATTTAGAGTTCTAAATGTATAAAACCAAAATTATTTAGAGTTCTGAAAGTGTAAGCCCAAAATATTTTAGAGTTCTGAATGTGTAAGCCCAAAATATTTTAGAGTTCTGAATGTGTAAGCCCAAAATATTTTAGAGTTCTGAATGTGTAAGCCCAAAATATTTTAGAGTTCTGAATGTGTAAGCCCAAAATATTTTAGAGTTCTGAATGTGTAAGCCCAATATATCTTCTAAGTTCTGAATGTATAAGCCCAATATATCTTCTAAGTTCTGAATGTATAAGCCCAAAATATTTTCTAAGTAAATCAAACAATACACTAGGTTCCTATGGGAAACTAGTATATTGTTTTTTTTTTCCTTGTAAAGAAAACTAAGTCCTTCTGGTCCCTTTACAAACCACTGGTATTCTTTTATCTCTCTCTCTCTCTCTCTCTCTAGCTGTAGACCATCTGCTCAAGAGCCTCTCCCACTCTCCTTGAGAGTCTGCCACACTCTAGTCTAAAATCTAAAATGAACTGACTAAAATTGAAGATTTTCAGTCTATTCTAGTCTCTCATTGGTCAACTTGGGTTGATTATTCAATCATTTAATTGGTCAACCTTATGATTGACAAGTGAAAGTATTGTGATTGACAGGAAAGACTAACATGATATCAGGTGTTGTCAAAAGTTACATTAAATGTAAACACAGCTGTGACCTTTCTTAGAAAAGGTTAATTTTAAGTGTTAGTTTGCTTTAAAAGTAACGATAGAATAATATTATATCTTATTATGATTGACAGGCCATTTTAACGTTTCCTCTTATTGTGACAGCAAATCTCATAAATTATAATACAATTTTGACCTTTGTTATAAAAGGTTACCTTTTTGTGATCTTATTATTTTCACACCCCCAGCCTAGTCACCGTATGATATTTTGTTAATGTCTGGTGTGTATGCCTATTGTAGTTAATTATTTCTTCTTTCTATTATCATTGTTTCACTTAAGGTGTTATATTACACCTTTTAACTTTTACATACGACACACCTGGTATGACACTTGTTTACATTTTAAACTTTCTTCTTCTCTGTCGTCTAATCTTTCTCAGGTGTCACATTACCTTTTTAGTTAAACACCTGTTTTCATTCACAAGTTCTTTTAAACATTATTATTAACATTATTATTATTAACATTATTATAATTATTATTACTATTATTATTATTATTATTATAACTATTATTATTATTATTAGTACTATTATTTCTTTTATTATTTCTCTTATTATTTTCTTTTCTTTTTTGAATTTCTATTTTTGATTTCATTTTTGTGTATATTGCATTTATTTTAATTTTAGGTGTTTTAGTGTATTTGGTCATTTTTGAACACCTAACATTAGAGTGTTTACCAGCCAATGAACGTGATTTACTTACCGATCGTAATTTCCTGTGATGTAGTCAAAGACTATGAGTTTGGACCACTGCAGCAGCTCGATCAAGGTGTCTTGTGATGCGTCACTTAATCGTTGCTGTTTGGCATAAATTGTTTTCCCAGATTGTAATGCGTTACAGATGGATGCGAACAGAAACAGTTGATTCCGCCCATTGATCATCAACCAGTGATGACCACGAACCAAAGGAAGTTCCAGTTATCTCCCAGCACTCCAAACCCCCAATAATGAGACACAAGGTACAGTTGTAGATTTAAAATATATTTGTTTCTTAAAACACTTGCTATTTAGCCGATTACATACAAAAGGCTGGCCAACTCCTGGCCAGCTAAAAACCGAAATTATAATATACAATAAAATGGCCACTAGGCCAAACCAAGCAAAAATAGTAAAACACGTGGCAGTGTCTAGGGCCTCTGAAGGTCTTCGGGAGTCTATTTTGAACAAATTGTTTTGAAACGCCTCTTACATTTTGTAAAATTTGTATTCCTGACGTTGCACATGTGAGATTTCAGGAAGTTACAGACACTACTGTCCGTAAAGATCGAAAATCCATTACATGTTTTACAGATGTGCTGAATAATTTGTGTGTGGACGATGATAGCAACCAGATGCCCCAGGGACATGGCTCTGTTGCGTAGATTGTTAAACCTTAGACTATTACTTTACTGGACTGGCAACTCCCGAAATTTTTGGGTTTGACAGATTTGCATCGTCGCTTTCCAAACGGCGCCTCTAGCGGGACTACGGTATATGAACTTTATAGTAAAAGTCAAGTTTAGGATGAGTTCATTTTGTAGCTATATAGGGTGGATTTTTATATATTAGTATAAAAAGTATGGCAGATGAAGAAGACGAACAACGTTTTCCAACCAACCATTTTTTGCTTAGAAGATGAAACGACAACTGGGCCGACATTAAAAAAATCATGTACGAGATTCACTAAGATTTACAAACTTTCACAGCAGACTGTACATATGGAAATTAATTTTACTTTTTTATCCGCGTTTTACTGGATTCCCAGAATAGAATTAAAATCTGAAAATCCAGTAAACGTGAAAAAACTAAAATAATTACCTATACACTACATGATTCACCCCTAATGTCTTCCCCTTTGCAAAAACGAGATTTTCACTCTGATTTTCTGTAAAAATAATGCCACCAGACGAAGCTGGCATCACTTTTGCCTAAGACCATGCATTCAACGCTTTAACATGGAGAACATAGGAAGTTGCCAGTCCAGTAAAGTAATAGTCTAAGGTTAAACCACTTCTTTGTTCAGATTGGTTTACAACGATAATAAAAATGTTCAGCAAAAATTAAATATGGTAAAATTAATTAAAAATTAAAATTATGCGACAACAGCGAAAGTAAAAAAAAAAATATTACGTTCAATTCGGAACACGATGCCGTCGTCGAATGGCACCCTTTCTTGAAATAACTCCTCCAACAACATTCGTTCCTCGTCGATTTAAAATTGCCAGGTTTGGATTCCGAGCTAACAAATGTTTCACAACACGATCAATTACTTGATTCTAAAACAAAAAAAACGTTTATCATTTCGATTTCAAACTAAATTCTTTCTAAACCCAATTATAAAACATCAGTAAGTTTGACAAATCTGTTATTAGATCAAACTACCCTGAGTGTAAAATTCTATCTAACTGTAATTGTGCAGTACAGGATCTTTTGAACTTTGAAGCTTTCGAAAATACTTACGAGGCTACATCACAAAGTTGCTTCGAAAAAATCTCCGCAAAGAGCGCTAGCATCGTTTTCTATTGAGCCCATAAACCCAATGTTAACGAAAAAATGTTAATTTTTAAAATACACAGTTGTGGCAATATGTTTATTTTTCATATTTAAAGTTGTCTAATATTTAGAGCTGCAACTTTTAGGGAAATCCCGATTTTGTTTGGACAGTCCAAATGAGAGTTTGAAAATAGCAATTAGTTTATCATCTAATTTCAGGTCGATTTAGACATGGTTGTTTTCCCCGAAAATCCCGAATCAGTTGTTTCTCCCGAACTTCCCGAAATTGGTCTTTTCTCCCGAAATTATTAAATATTTTCCCAAAAAGTGGCACATTTTGATTTTTTTTTGAAAAAATGTATGCATTTTTTAAAGAATGTTGGTTCAAAAACATTGTGTCTGTTCTTCCTCCTGATCCTGTAATCACTCACGGGAACTTTCATCAATGCTGTTAAGTTTTACTTTGAAAATTTTGACAAAGTGAAGGACTTTATTGTTGGATTTTAAGTGCATCCTAAAGGTTAAACAGCTTATGGGAAATGGTGATCTGTGGAATGAATTTCTTTCTATGTCTGACTACTTTTCTATTCCTGGCATTATCGAGAAACTTGAGACACGAGGACTCAAGATGGAAGAACAGCTTCAACTCCTCAATGAAGTTAAAGCTAATTTGCCGCAAGGATTTGCTCAAGACAAACTCTCAAACAGCCTTTTGAAAAATCCAGATTTCATAAAGTTTACTTCACTGTCAAATTCAATGGATTTTAGAATCAAAGTAATGTTTGCTTCTTTGACTTCAGTTGATGTGGAACACTCATTTTCATTATATAAATCTATATTAAGTGATCCCCGCACTTCACTGTTACGTGAAAATATTGAAAAGCTTAATGTTCTGCAGTACAATTCAAAAGTTGATGACTAGAAAAAATAAAAGTATTTTGAAAAATGTGTTTATGTTCTGAAATTTATGATTTTAGGTTCCGAAAGTCCCGAAATCGGCAATTTTTATGTCCCGAAATTACCGATTTTAATTCCGGAAATCCCGCCAGAAATCTGCATTTTAAAATCCCGAAAAGTTGCAGCTCTACTAATATTAAGTTTTCAAAGTGCAATGTGCACCTTAAATATATGCTGATCGAGTGATAGAATGACAAAAAGATTGGTAAGTGCGGTTACATTTTTAAAAACTATTTCTAACTCTTATGTTTAACTCCATTTAGTACGCACTCCTAAGCAAAAAAAACCTAAAAATAATTTTTAAAAAACACAATTAACCCAATGTGATGCCAACACATTTGCGCACGTGCTGATTTTTTCTGTTTTTTAAAAATTCGCAATTTTGAAATAGTTGTTAAAAAATAGAACCAAACTTACCAATTTTTTTGTCATTCTATCACTCGATCAGCATATATTTAAGGTGCACATTGCACTTTGAAAACTTAATATTGGACAACTTTAAATATGAAAAATAAACATAGTGCTGCGACTGTGTATTTGAAAAATTAACATTTTTTCTTTAACATTGGAACTATGGGCTCAATAGAAAAACGATACTAGTGCTCTTTGCAGAGATTTTTCAAAGTAATTTTGTGATGTAGCCTCTTAAACTCTTTACAAAAATCTTATTTTCCATTTTAAAATATACGCAATGCTATATGTAAGCAGCGTAAATGGTTACCAAATTCTCCCCCTTCCTTAAAAAACCAAATGGAGATTTCACCCTTCACCCCCCACCAACGAATTTCACATTTTCTGCATAACGTGAGCAGAAATAAATTTTAATTTCAATTTTTATTTGTATGTTGTATGAGGGATTTCCGAAAAATAAGGTTACACATTTTTCACACATAAATTGGAAAGGGAATGAGATAAAACATGGTGGGCGGATAGAAATGTGTTGCACCACAGCTGACTCAAGTTGCATAATGGATTAATGGCAGTGACCATGAGAGACAGGCAAGTAAAGACGGGACTGGCTCACTACAGCTACCTGGGTCACTACAGCTACCTGGGTCACTACAGCTACCAGGGTCACTACAGCTACCAAAAATATATATAAAGACCTTTTTTTTCATCAAAAGGGTCACTACACAAGGTCTATATATTTTTTTGTTAGCTGTAGTAACCCAAGGGACTGGCTCACTACAGCTACCAGGCTCACTACAGCCACCAGGGTCACTACAGCTACCAAAAAGAAAATATAAACCATTTTTTCATCAAAAGGGTCACTACAGCTACCGAGGGTCACTACAGCTACCAAAAAATATAGGCCTTTTTATTTATCAATACGTTTAGTTTAGATTACATTCGGTTCATGTACGTTTCATTATGTTCGATTAGGTTTCATTATGTTCGGTAAGGTTCGGTTAGGTTTCGTTAGGATCGGTTAGGTTCAGTTAGGTTTGGTTAGGATCGGTTAGGATCGGTTAGGTTTGGTTAGGATCGGTTAGGTTCCGTTAGTATCGGTACTTTTTGGTTAGGATCGTTAAGGTTCGGTTAGGTAAGGTTCGGTAAGGTTTTATTAGGTAAGGTTCGGTTAGGTTAGGGAGAAAGGGTTATTTTTTTAGCTGTAGTGAGGAGAAAGTGATAAAAAAAAGATCTATATTTTGTCCCCCTATTTTTTGGTAGCTGTAGTGACCCTTTTGATGAACAAACGGTCTATTAATTTTTTTGGTAGCTGTAGTGACCCAAGTAGCTGTTCTCCCCCTAGTAGCGCTTGTGAGCCTTGGTAGCTGTAGTGACCCACAACCTGACCCAAGTAGCTGCTCTCCCCTAGTAGCTGTTGTGAGCCTTGGTAGCTGTAGTGACCCGCAGGGTGTTACAGTTGCTTCCACAAAGTTTGCAATGTATTTTTACATAAAGGCTAAGTGATCATTTAACTGTTAACCGAGTTTTTAAGTTGTATCATCTCATTGGCTCATCAGTCATCACTACACCCACATAAACAAAATTACCCTTTACCTCAGGAGAATACTGTAATTCAATATACTCCAAGTGTTGCAGTGGAAACGGTACAATGTCAAAGCATGATCCATGTAATTTCAAGTATTTTAACTTTAAAATACTTAGTTCCCTAATTTACAAAATAAAGTTTTGTTAGAAGAAAACATTTTACATCGAGATTTTCAGAAAGAACTTTTACCGGCAATTTCGAATGATATCTTCAATACCCGCATCCGTAACAGCCGAGCAATAATTCAAATTCAAATGTTGCAACTTTTGACAACTGCAAGAAAAATTGAAAACACATGGTTACAATCATAGGGGTAAAACCATCAAACCATAGTGCACCCTTGACCCATACGTCATCTCTGGCCTCTCAGCAAAAATCATTGTATGATTTGTAATTTATCTATTAAAGGCTTGTCTCTCTCCTAAAACATTCACTGGACTTTTAAATAGTTTTGTTGGTATACACATTCAGAACTTTGAAATAGTTTATAATAAATTGTGTGCAAACTTCATTGTGTTTAATTTAAGTGTGTGTAAAACCAGCAAATCGACTCCACAACCACAAATCAACGGAACATCAGCAACTGAAGGTAGGCCTAAAATCTTATTTGTTATATAAGGCCAGCAAAATTAGTTACGCTTGTGCATGTTAAAATTAAAAGTAAAAACAAGAGGGACACAACATAAATCTAAACAAGGATAGTGGTTCCCCTTTATGGGCAGATTTGTCTGAGAACAAAACCATACTGTTCACCTTAACCTATTCCCCTTTCCTCAAATTTTCTAATTCTCCAGTTAAGGGTCATAAAAGTGGGGTGAAAGATAACAGCATAACTATAATAAATTAAAGCTTTCAAAGATAAATTCTGCATACACTTAATAAACCAAAATTATTATTCTGCTACTATAGAACACATTTATAAACCCCAATGAATTTTATAGCCCACTTGAGTAACTAGAAAACGAAGTAGCAAAGTAGCTATGGTAATGTTGCCTATGATGATCTAGGATTTTCATTACCAGTTTTTTCGTTACCGGTAAACCGGCATGACTGGCCTATTTTCTTACATCGGTATTACCGCTAAATTGACCTTTAAATACCGGTTTTTCGGTAAAAAGTTTGATATTAATTTGAATAAAAGAGTTGACCAATATTTAAGAACCACTGAGTTTGAAATTAAAATTTCACATACAAGTAACAATATATTGTCGCTTATGCTGTGCGTGTCCCTGTGTGCATTGCAAATTCACAGAAAAAATGGGAGAGACTATAACGTACGGCCTAATGGTAGTAAGCAATCGATGGCGAAAAAAAAAACACTGAAAAATTTGTCTGACACACACACAGCCACCATTGCTCGTTTTACTATTTCTTTTGTTTTTATTGTTATTTTCTTATGGTCCCTTTTTCTTATTTAACTTAGAAATAAAATATGAATTTAAAAATGATAAAAAATGGAAAGTTATGGAAAAATAAATGAAAAAAATTAAATGGAATATAACTTTTTAGCTTTATCATCGAAATTTACCGGTATTACCGGTTTCGGTAACGCTGCATTACCGAAAAACCAGTAATGCTATAAGGTAATAGAAACCCTATGATAATCTATGCGCAGTGACCAATATATACTTTTAGTGTAGCTTAGATTTGACACGACAATATGCTAAAATAAGTATTAATTCTTTTGCAAGATGAGAACTTTAATATTCAAACTTTGACTTACTTCTGAGCAATAGCTTTGACACCATCATCACGAAGACCTTTACAGAGAAGCAAGTTGAGAAAAACTAACTGTTTCAATGAGTCACTTCGAAAAAAATCCTTCAGAGCAATGGCACTCAGTAGTTTATTATTTTCCACTTCAAGATGACGCAAATCTTTCAATTTCTAGCCACAAATAGCACATGAAATATACGTATAAAATATGATTTAAAAAATACTAGTTCTTTTTATTTTTTAAGTTATTCATTTTGCGTTTTCCCTTTAAGGTGGGATTTTTCCGGCACGTCTGCAGACGCCGTCTGCGTCGTGGCTGCCTGCGGCCAGACTGCTTTCAATAGTTCTTTACCCCTCTGTAGCTGTTTTGTTGGTGTGTCTATGTGTCGGAAAATGCAAGTTGATCTAGCACCGATAATACTAGCATCAGGAGACTCTCCCTTTCCTTGGCCACGAGACGCAAAACATGTAGGTTTTGCCACCCCTAGGATTCTTCTGGCGCATCTGCGGCTGCGAACCAAAAACTTCAGTCTTTTGCATCCACAGCCGTGTTTGTGTCGCCCGCGTGAGTCCTCTGTTGCATCTCGCGGCCAAAGAAAAGGAATCTCCTGATGCTAGTATCATCAGTCATGGGTCAACTTGTATTTTCTGACACATACACACACCAAAAAAAAAACTACAACAAGCACAAAGAAAGTCGGCAAAAAGACCCTTTTACCTACCGCTGGCCGCACAGCAGAGACGCCGGCTGCACACTCTGGATTCCTGACGCTTACACATTGAAGGAACTGCTGAGGTAAATAACTATTGACAGCAGTCCGGCCACAGGCCGCCAGGACCAAGACGCTGCCCGCAAACGCGCCGGAAGAATGACACGTTGCAGTGCCACTGCAGTGGCTTTGAATGCAAAAATGTCAAGCGAATTTTTTTTTTAAAAACAACGTTATGAAAAAAATCAAATTGCTTTCAAAATTAGAATGATAAAAGATAATATTAAAACTTCTTTCATGGCAGTATCTTAAAAAATAAAGATTTTATAGCAGTTTGAAAATAACCTGTTTTTTTGGATTTTACATTGACATTTCGTAAAAACTATTTTAGCATTTTGCAAACAGTCATTTTTAAGACAGTTTGAAAAAGGCTAAAATAGTTTTTTATGAAATGTATCATATATTATCATTTATCATGTAAACACTTAACGTTATCACAAACTATTCCAGTTTCTAAAACACATTGAATTTTTTGGTAATGTTTCTAAAGAAAAACATTCGCTTGAAGAATACAAATTTTCTCAAAACCATGGGTGGGCAACGAGACATCTTAAGGAACATAAGCAGGGACGGGTAAATGTCACAAAAGTGATGTTTTATACATTAACGTATAACACGTGACGTGATATACTGTATAAAACCTGTATAAAATGTATAAAAAAAATAAAACATATTATAAAATCACAAATAAAATATTAAACCCCACTCATTGTATCAAGTTTGTTTTCATTTAACTTGAACCAAGTTAATTGAAAACAAACTTGATACAATGAGTGAGAGTTGACAGAAAAAGTACTAAGCATTACAGTACCCACAGCTATGCTGGAAACCTGTTTTTGAACTGGTCCTATGTTCATTCTGTAATAAGGAATAAACTCTCTTCAGAGAAATCAAAAACGTCTTTACATTTATCACGTTCTTAAAGTGCAAGATAAACAGCATTCTGATACGGAGCCCTGTAAAGGACATGAGAGATTTTTTTTAAATCTCGACATTTCGACTTTAATCTCGAAATTTCTACTTTTAATTTCGAAATTTCGACTTTTTCCAGAATCTCGACATTTCGACTTTTAATCTCGATATTTCTACTTTTAATCTCGACATGTCGACTTTTAATATTTTTTATTTTGCCATGTTAATTATGCCATGTTGTGCGCACCATCAAAATGTAGTCGAAATTTCGAGAATAAAGTCAAAATTTCAAGTTTAAAGGCGAAATTTCGAGATTAAAGTTGAAAATTCGAGATTTTGGTAAAAGTGGACATGTCGAGATTTAAAAAAAAAATCTCGCAAGTTCTTTACAGGGCTACGTATTCTGATGAGTATTAATGTTCATTAATATTTCAATTAACAGTTACATTTAAATTTTAATATATTTAATTTTTCTTTTCAGCCTTTTTTTGGGCAATTTTCCAGTTTCTCCCATTGCAAATTTGCAACTGTTTTTTTAATGAAACACTTTGTTTTGAACATTTAAAAAAGTCTTGTAATTTTGTTTTATTAAACTTTTTGTACTTTTTTTTTAGTTTTATACGTTTGGTTTCATACGTACACAAAATAATAGTTTTATACGTCACGTATTATACGTTATAATATACGGTATAAAACCACATTTTTTTCATTTATTTGAAATTTTCTTAAAATTAGACTTTCCTTAGAAGCACATCTTATGCAATAATGTGTTCAATTTGTTCATTCACTGAAAATATATCAAAATTAGATTTAAATCACTTGATTTTTATGGTGTTGTCTATTTTTTTTATTAAATCGTGATTTAAATCACATTCATCGTAATGAAGAAAAATATTGACTTAAATTGCGATTTAAAATAGTGATTTACGTCAATTTGATTAAAATCAATTTAGCCTCTATAAAAATGAAAGCTTTCAAAATACCTTGCATGCAAGCAATCCGGAATCAGTCATTTTCTTGGCACATCGAACAATCAACTTCTTCAAATTATAGCAATTCGAAAGAGCGATGTATGCTTTATTCGTCAGCATAAATCCATTTACATTCACAGAACTCAAAAAATTGCACCGAGCATCAACCAAAGTAATGATGGTACTATAACAATACAAAACGATTATGGTAGTGTGTTGTGGCCAAGGGCGTAGGTATAGGAGGGGGTTTGGGGGGGTTCAACCTACTCCCCCCGCAATTGAGAAACAAATTTACACTAGATACAATAATGTTTTCTTTTTAACTATGTAAAACGGTAACATTATACAAAAAAATATTGTAAAATAAAAAATGTTATCATCCAACTCCGCTAAGCTATAGTTCGTATTTCGTGGATCGTGACTATAATGCGTGAACAAAACCCAGCCAGGAGCCTCTCGCCTAATTTAAATTGTTAGGTTAGTCGTGCGTCTTTGCAAAAAAACTATTGTGATGGTGGCGCGATCTCTTGAGAACTGTGGTGCAAAAAATGAGAGGCAAGCAGCGACGACCAAACTGCAATTGAAATATTCGAGAAATGTAATAACCAATTTTTTCCACTTATTCACAAACTTGTGCAAATTTTGGCCACGTTTCTGGTATCTACTACAACTGCTGAACGTTCTTTTTCGACTTTGAAGTGCTTAAAAACACACCTAAAAATGTTATGGGACAAGAGCATCTAACTGCAGGGCTAGCTCTTCTCTGCATTTACAGAGATGTCGCTATTGAATCATAAGAAATTGTAAACAGGCTAGCACACCGAAGACATAGACTACATTTACTTCTGTAGTTGTTAAGCAATTGTACTTTGTGAGCGCGACGACGACTTCTATTTTGGTCGTGTGGTAGCCACACGAGAAAGATTGGAGGTAACTGAATAGACGGATAGTGATGGATTATAGACGTCCATCTGAGTAAGGGTGAAATCTCTCAGAAGGATGGCAACCATCGATTTCTGATCGTCATTCTTTAAGACTTGCTCCGTGAGGGATCCGTATGTCTTCTTGCCCTATGGTGTCTCCGGCCTCTTTAGAGAAGGGTTTCTGGACATAAAGACAACGTTGTTTCTTATTGTAAACACTTTATTCATTCTTGTATTAGAAACGTAAAAGATACACAAGAACGAATGTTGAAATCAAAAGTGCATCCACGTGCCCATGATGTAATACGAATAAAGATCGACGTAGTACAAGTTGAGCAAAAGAATGGACATCTAACAAAAAAACATGGTCCTTTTGTACGCTTGGACCTGTGTACACCTACAACGTGTCAGCAGGTCCAAGTGAACATGGTCCCAAAAGTATTTCTCCGCCGAATGGATCTAAATATAGAGGGAGGAACAGAAATGAGTCACGCACCCCCCAGGCTAGCATTCTGGAGGGATCATAACTCACAGGGCGTTACATACCCCCAACTTTGCCCAGAGTACATATTGTGCAATTTTTTGGATATTCCCCTCATATGCCACCATTGCTGCCTCCCACCACACACACTATAAAAAATCTATACCCACGCCCTTGGTAGTGGCATAAGCTTAGTGTGTGTTTTACTATTTTTGAGAGTAATTTTGGTAACAGCGAAATGGGGTTACTTTAAATTTCGTTCGACAACATATTTTAAATATGAACCTACAACCTGGATAACAATTTTTTTATCCCTATTGACATAAATAGAATCATGAGAATACGTTCGTATACAACACCTAAAATGTGGTTAACTAGTTTCTGAAAATGTCAAACTATTCTGTGAAAACAACAAGCAGACCAAAACCCCAAAAGTTTGGGTAGCATGAAGTTTTACAAAGTTAAAAAAAATAAATAATTTTGTAAGTATGTTAACAATTTAATTAAGTGACATTGTATTGAATTAAATATGCTATTCTAATGATAATCCAAACACATAAAACTAGGTTATTTACTGGCGAAAATGTCACAACTAAGCAGTTTGTAACAGATCATATTCATTTCCTGTCATATAAAAATGATACCAACAAAGTAAATTATTAACGTTCCTAAATATTACACGTATTTTGTATACTCATGATTGCGAGAAGAATACAAACGTCTTATTTGATTATAAGGTTGGCATCATGGAAGAGAAATTAGGGTGTTATATGAAGTACTAGAATTTACTGCCATTTTCTTGCCAGTGGTTAACCACTAGTAGCTACCAAAACACAACCAGAGTAGCAGAATTCACCACATTCTCTGGTTGACTTGGGCTCTCTACCAGTCAAACCCTGCCTAATCCCCAAAGATCCACTCGTTCTGTGAAACTAACCACAGTTTCAGATGTTTCCCGGGTTTTGCTGGTAAAACAACAACAACAGTAACACTAGATACTGGATACAATGCATATACTGTTGCTGGTTTCGTTTAGACCCGCCCATCGGTGGACTCTTCTGTGGTTGGCATAGTGAAATCCACTGCATGCACTGAATTGAAAGTCTAAAGCGACTCCCGACAACGTGGATCGTCAATCTCCAGGCAATCGGTTACCCCTGCTGTGGTGCAGCCTCCTTCTTGGGCATATTTATCCGTATATTTATCCTATGACAGGTTCCTCTATGACACCACACGGTGGAACACCTGTGAACAAAACCACCTTTCACCTTGCTAACACTTTCGGTTACCTGGTCAGAGGTCCAGACTGGACACATGGCAGTCTGCTATTGGCTTACCACAGCCAAATAAGCAGACGGCCACCAAGAATTCGACTACACCGCCATATTGGTGGTTGGTGCAGACCAGATCGTCACATAGTCAACAGGAAAAAAACACAATAATTATGAAAATGGTTATATATTACAGTGAAATATCACTTGATAAATATCTAACAACCCTGCGTACCTATCCATAAATACATTTATATGGCAATAAATACCCCTACAGGGCCATAAATTTCCTTAAAATACGCTGACCTGCCCCATTTTCCTTTCAGTTTCACCTAGAAGGATTGGGTTTGGTAACGTTTGTTGTAGGGTGTCTGTGATAAATTTTTTAATTTAATTTAAAATGATAAAATTATGCCCCACACAAATTACAATAGGCAAAAGACCTTTAAAACATAAAAACATAAATTGTAACTTTTGCTCATTTTTTTTTTGCATATTCGTACTCAGCTCGGCAAAAGCATAATTTCCTCCTTTGTGGCGTCTCCACAAAATATTTTGTGCTCCCACCGATCCAAATTTTTTGAAAATTGTTTTTATGAGGGATTTCTTGGTCTATAATATTACTGACAATGGCATCATGCAGTACAAAATTGTGACTTATGTTAAAATTCGATACACTCCCGTTTGCACAACTGAAGTGTATCGAATTTTAACATAAGTCACAATTGTGTAACATCGCGTTTGCGAACGGGTTTAGCGGACAATAGTTTCTATGTGGCATGCGCATTCGTTTTGAACGAACTAATATGCACACATTAGATGAACTTTTCAAAAAGAGGCATTAATGTATAGAAATGAGAATATTTGTCCACTTATATTTTTAATGTTCGCATCATAACAATTAGGGATGTCATGGATATATAGAGGCATCCGGCATATCTGGCACTTTTTCCAGATATCAGATCAATCCGGCCAATTACTTTGTGGATTTTTTTTCTAATAGTCACGCATACAATAGTAATATTATGTGAAAGTTGACACTTAAATACATTTGTAAACACTGTCCAATGCCTCAAAACATCGCTACCTGAACTAAATAGCCCAAAAATACACTTACCTACAATACATGCTCAGTAAAAAGTACAAAAATTGCAGAAAAAATATATTCCGGGAAGATAATGGTTGTGTTTAGTTAGTAATACCCCTCATCACTTACCCTAGAATACCCTTCCCTACACAAAAATATTGCTTCCTGCAAAAAAATACCCTAAAAATAAGCTTACCTGCCCAGTAGAAAATTGCAAAAATTACAGAAAAATATTTTCGGGGCAGGTAATGGTTGGGTTTGGTTATAAATACGCCCACCTGCCAAATATACTTGACAATACCTTCCCAACGCGCTATACCATAGGAGGGGTGCTATTTTGATGAACGGCATAACAGTCGGAAAAATAGTACTAATTTTTCCGACTGTTCCTAAGTAGGAACAGTCGGAAGAGTAGGTTTCGTTAAATTAAGCTTGTTGTATGCGGTCTGGGGGCGCAGCCGCGATGTTTTAAAGATTATACCATCAAATTAGACTATTGTTCCGACTGTTACCTAATTTCACAAACAGGAGGAAAGTTCAGAACAAAGGATAAATTTGATGAAATAATTCTTTAAAAACTGCGGCCCCGGGACACCCAGTGGCGTATCCAGAGGGGCGTACACCACCCTAAAAAGAGAGAGGGAGCGAAAGAGAGAGAAGGGGAAAGAAAGAGAGGGGGGTGACAGAGAGGGAGAGAGAGAGAAAGAAAGATAAAAAAGAGAATGAGAGAAAAAGAGAGAGTGAAAGAAAGAGAGAAAAAGAGAAAGAGAGAGGGTGTGAGAGAGAGAGAGAGAGAGAAAGAGGTAAGAAAACTAAAGGCTGTCACAAATGTTCCAGTAAACCTGTGAGGTATACCCTGCATGTAGATGATAAAATTGCACTGATGTTATTTTGACCTGCACAGGCGACCGGAACATGTTTAGTCACGTGGCCTGGGGTCAGTTCAGGTGCCAGGCCGTCACAGAAGACAATAAAAAGTATGTATGGTGACAGTTTTACCGTTCGGTTTTAACAGTTTGGTGCACCGCACCAACGCGATGAGGGCACGTAACCAGCTTTTTGGAAATCTTCCCCCACCCCCTTTCCTATAAAAAAAAACCTGGATCCGCTACTGCAGAACCCCTTGCAACAAGCTTAATTTAAGTAAACATAACCTTCAGACTTTTCCTAATGTTGTTCCGACTGTTTCAACCAGTTCTGCCATTTATCGAAATAGCACCCCCAATACCGTATTATTACTTGGAGTGTTCCATTTTGAAATATTCCCAATATCACTACTAAAAGCTTATAAATTACCTAACAAACCTACCGATCAGTTACATCTTCAATCTGCTCGAGGCTGATATCAGTCAAGTTTGCACAATTCGCTACCAGGTTTCTTATTCCGTTGTTAGTTACATCAAAACAGAAAGCAAGATTCACGTCTCGAAGTTGTTTCCACTGCAATAAAATGTTCAAAACATGATCATCAACCCAATGGCACCGATAAAAGTTCACAATTTGAACGTCAGGACATGATTCAATCATAGGCGTCAGATGCTCGACTGTAAGATACTGAAATCCAGCAAATTCCAGTTTTTGCAGACGCGAACATTTGCAAATGTGCGAACAAATTTTGGTTTTCGATTCATCCGAAACATGGTTAGCATAAGAGAGAGAAAGCGTTGCGAGAAATGCACCAATTCTATCGAAGATACATTCGTTATTTTTATCACAATCGGAACAAAGTTTAAGCCGTTTCCAAAGCGATTGATCCCAGACAATGCGATGCCAAATTCGACAAACAAAAGCAACCGAATTGAGAAGATCCGACTGTGTTAGGTACGAAAACACATTCCGTAATAACTCAGGTGGAAAGTCGCCTAAACTGAGGGATTCAACGGGTTCCATGTAAACAAAAACTATAAAAAAACAAAACATTAAATGAGCAAATATTTCAATTATAATAATACTAAATGACCAAATTACATTACACTACCGGTATTTGACGTAAGTGTCCCAGACACATGACAATATTAATTTATTAAATCAAAATACTAAACATGTAACCAATACGAGAACCTCAAGAACTTCCGACATATAAGATAGCGAGATGGCTCTTTCCACTTCCGAGCAATAGATGGCGATGATGCTCCCTGTGCTATACAGGCATTTTGAAATCGGGACGAACACAAGCTGGCTCCGCCCTTTTTATGACGACCGGCAAAGGTTCAACCAAAGAGAGTAAAAGGGAAGAGCATTCACTCTACTGTCGGCACTTTGAAGTTTGTGTGCATCGATTAGCTCCTCCCTTTCTGGCATCAGCGCCAACGTTTCAAGCGGCCAATGAGAGGTGCAGACGACAATCTTTAATATTACATTAGATTGTATATGTAACTTGTGGCACCAAATTTCCATTTTATGTTCAATCTAAATTTTCTTTTTTTATGCTATTACACAGTTAATTGAAATGGCAAGTAGTAGGTTTTGTTCCGCAGGTGGCTGCAATAACAGTGTGTAATGTCCCAACCGGACCGTCAACCGGCTCCAATACGGGGACGGGATCGCAACTGTAGCCACCTCCCCATGGTGAACCTTGGGATGTGTCGGCTCCCAGGAGCGACCCACGATGGACACGACAAAAAACCCCGTTGCCACACCTAAAATATCGCAGTAGAACAACGGTTCTACCGTGAGCTGACACGAATTACTGACCAACAAAGGAAGGAGATGGACGGTGGTGTTGACCCCAAACCGGCAACCCACCCTCCCGCGGTAAAGACCCAATAAAAAACACGACACGGTAAATGTAAGTAAAAACAGTGTTTAATTACACGGCGATAAAAAACGATGCAGGGCTTATTTACACATTTGGCTGGTCAAATCTGACCAGCCAAACTCCATAAATACAAAAACAAAGAAAAGATGAAAATGACGAAAATGGAGGCCTCCTTGGCCTTCAGTACAGGTCAGGTCCAGATCCTTGTCCACCACACACTGCCCAGATCCTATGACTGACCAGGCCACAGGAAACCTCCAGGCAGAGAACACACAGAGGTCACTTCTGACCTCTCACCTATTGAACTGAATGGTGAAAGGTCTGCTGGCACCAAAATGGCGTCCGTCCCAACAGCCTACTGTAGCTGTCAGGTAGACCACCATAGGGAATTCGTCTGCTCAGTCAAAAATTTGAAATTGAGCAGACCAGGTTGCCACAAGTGAAAAACGAACAAAAAAATGTCTCATATTTCCGATTTCCTAAAGACCATGAAAGCTGAAATTATACTTTTTTATAAATTGTATTTTACAGATGTAAATTAAACTTTCACCTAACCACTTAATTATTATATAACTAGTGGGGTAACCCGTTATAAATGACGGGAGCAAAATTCACAGGCAATTGTGTGCATGCAAGTCGTTTTTTTTCCCTTTTTTACTTCTTTCATTTCAATTTCAGTTTTCCCCTTCCACTTTTTCCCCCTCCACTTTTTCTCCCTCCACTTTTTCCCCCTCCACATTTCTCTCTCCCCCTCTACACTTCCATTTATTCATTTAAATTTATATAAATTCCGACGTGCTTCAAGGTTTTTTGTGACACACACACACGCAGACCTGGCTTAATATATATATAATTATTCTAAAATGTTAGTTTTTTACTTTTTTGTTTTGCGAAATTGTATGTATTATACACATTAAAAGTACAAATTTAATATTTCAATATGATGGTGTTTGTTAAAAAAAACTTTTTTTCTTGACAAAATTGCCAAAAATGTGTTACATTTTCGAACTATGACAGTTATTCAATTAAAAAATGAACTTCCTGAACCCCCCCCTTGAGGGTTGTTGGTCCCCTATCGGGTGCCTCCCCAGGTGGCGGATAGGGGAATGCCCGCCAGATATGGAGGGTACTGAGGGCATAAAATACTCAGGGCAGACCAAAAACAAACCACGCCATTGCCGGTTCCCCAGCCCGGGTGCAAAAGTGGAGGGTCGACGTCAGGTTGGCAGCCGGTTGTAAAGATTTGCCAAAACATATGATGTTGGTTCTAAATAGTATTCCGAATATGGCTAGGGTGTCCCCGCCATACGCAACGCGCAGCTGCAACGCCCGGTGGCTGTGACAAATTGGCAAGGGCTACCCCACAGTGGACAGGTATGGCTAAAGAAGCCAGTCCAGCATCAACAACAAGGGGGTCTTGGAAGTAGTGGTAGAAGTGGAGGTACTAAACTTAGGTTTGGCACCTGGAATATAGAGAGTTTAACAGGGAAGACTAGGGAGTTATCTAGTGTGCTAAAGGCTAGGAGGGTAAATGTTGCATGTCGGCAGGAGACAAGATGGAAAGGTGATAAATCCAGGGACATTGGGGATGGGTATAAATTAATTTATGCAAGTAGTGAGGAGGGTAGAAATGGAGTGGGAATTGTCCTAGATCAGGAACTCAGACATAGTGTGGTTGAGGTTAGGCGGATAAATAGTAGGCTGTTAGTAGTAAAGGTACTTTGGGGTGGCATTGTTGTAAATGTAGTTAGTGCATATGGCCCCCAGGTTTGATTAGATACAGCCAGGAAGCTAGCATTCTGGGAACAGTTTGATGACCTGATATTGGGCCTGAGTAGGAAGGAACGGGTCATAATTGGTGGGGACTTTAATGGACATGTAGGTAAAGGTAGGGAAGGGTATGAAGAGGTACATGGTGGGTGGGGCTATGGAGAGCGAAATAAAACAGGGGAAAGTATCCTGGAGGCAGCAGTGGCACATAAGTTAATTTTAGCAAACACACTATTCCATAAGCGAGAGGAACATTTGATTACTTTTAAGAGCAGGGCAGGAGAATAACAGATTGATCTCTTCATGATTCGGAGTGAGGATAGATATGAGTGCAAGGATTGTAAAGTGATACCGAGTGAAAACTTAGCGGGACAACATAGGCTAGCAGTGTTAGACCTAAAACCTAGGGGTGCAAAACAGGTGGTCAGACATAGAGGAGAGACAGCAATTAGGTGGTGGGCATTACCAGACAAGGTGGAAGAGTTTAAGAAAATGGCAGGTAAGATAGCATGGGATTTAGATGGCACTGCAGGAGAGCTGTGGACAAGGGTAGCACAGCAGATCCGTGATTGTGGAAACGAGGTACTAGGGACAGTACGAGTAGAGGGTCTCGATTAGACAGAGAAACTTGGTGGTGGGATGAGGAGGTACAGAGGGCAGTTAAAAAGAAGAAAGATGCTTTCAAGACTTGGTGGCACAATGGAAGCAATTAGGCCCAGATAGAATACAAGCGTGCCAAGATAGAGGCCAAACAGCAGGTAGCCTTAGCAAAGCATAAGAAATATGCGGACATGTATGCCAAGTTAGGTACCAGAGCAGGAGAAATGGCAGTATATAGAATAGCTAGGGCTCGGGAGAATAAAGGCAGGGATATTGAAAAGGTGGTGAGTGTCAAGGATAATGGGGGCAAAGTATTGTGGGGTAGGGAGGGAGTGTGGAACAGGTGGGGGAATATTTTAGTAAGCTTATGAATGAGGGGGTAGAGCACGAGCCTTTCACTGGAAGAAATAATGATAGAGAAGAAGTGGAGCAGGTTAGGGCTGAGGAAATTGTTCAGGCATTGCAAAAAATGAAGCTAGGGAAGGCTTTAGGGCCAGATGGGATACCAGTAGAGGTGTGGAAGGGAATGTTGCCATTTCCTGGCTCACAAAGTTATTCAATAGATTGGCTATGGGGGATAGAATGCCAGGTGCATGGCGGGACAGCTGGTTAGTGCCTATTTTCAAAGGGTGTTCATGAATGTGGGAACTATAGAGGTATTAAATTGATGAGTCATACGATGAAGCTTTGGGAGAGAGTAATTGAAGCTCGACTACGGGGTAAAACTGAAATTGGGGGAAGTCAGTTTGGGTTTATGCCAGGGAAATCCACAATGCACCCTATTTTTGCCATAAGGCAAGTTATTGAGAAGTTTCGGGCTGCCGAGAAAGAGTTACACATGGTATTTATAGATCTAGAGAAAGCCTATGACAGAGTACCACGGAAGTTATTGTGGGAGTTCTTACAGAAGAAGGGGGTGGGTGAGAGTTATATAGATATGGTGAGGGACATGTATAGGGATGCACGGACAAGCGTTAAGACTGCCTCGGGGTTCTCTGATAGTTTTCGTGTTAGGATTGGTGTGCACCAGGGCTCAGGACTTAGTTCATATCTATTCATTTTGGTCCTGGATGAGTTACTGGCAGGGGTGAGGCAGGAGGTCCCCTGGTGTATACTGTTTGCAGATGACATAGTCTTAGTTGGGGAATCCAAAATGGAACTCGAGATAAGGTTAGAGGAGACTAGGAATGCTTTGGAATCAAAGGGGTTGAAAATAAGTAGGGCAAAAACGGAGTACATGAAATTTCAGTGGGATGGGAAATAACAGTTGAATGAGGGGATTAGACTTGGGGACAGTTTAATGCAGCAGGTGCATGACTTCAAATATTTAGGATCTGTGCTGCAAGATGATGGGAGCTTAGACTTAGACATCACAAACCGGATAAAAGCAGGTTGGCATAGGTGGAGGCAGGCTAGTGGGGTTTTATGTGACAGGAAGTTACCTATAAAATTGAAGGGAAAGTTTTATAGAACAGTAGTCAGACCAGCTATGTTGTATGGGTCAGAATGTTGGGCAATCAAGAAGGTGCATGAGGATAGAATGCAGGTAGCTGAGATGAGAATGCTAAGGTTTATGAGTGGGGTGACCAGAAGGGATAGGATCAGAAATGATTTTATTAGGGGTAGTGTAGGGGTAACAAATATAGTAGAAAAGATGCAGGAAAATAGGCTGCGGTGGTTTGGGCATGTCCTCAGGAGTGGAGAAGATGGGCTGCTGAGGCAGGCAATAAACTTAGACCTGGGAATAAAACGGGGTAGAGGAAGACCCAAGCAAACCTGGGATGTGGTAGTAAAACGAGATATGGTGGCATGTGGGGTCACTGGGGGTTTGGTGCAAAATCGGAACGAGTGGAGAGTTAGAACCAGCAAGGCCGACCCTGCTGCTTGCGGGATAAGGTACAGGAAATGATGATGATGATGATGATGATGTGATTAAAAATAAATAGCAACACAATCATGAGTTTCATTACATTATTTTTTTGTATATGTAATTATTCTTCAAATTAACAATTCACTTCAAACATTCAAATAATAACTAATGTTTAATCAGATTATGGTTTTTATTATTAGTATTATTTTAACATTATTTTATCCTGTCATATATGCTTTAAATGATAATGAAAAAGAAATCGTCAAACAGCTATAAAAAGTTTATCTTTAACTATTTATCCATGAAAATGGTTTTAATATATTTTACTAATTGTCCAGTTTTTAATTATATTTTATCTTTTTATTAAGATTTGCTTGAAGAAAACGAAAATGATTTTTAAAGATTGCATAACAACCATAGAACTCGGAGAAAAACAACTTTATTAAAGAAAAAAGCTGGTGCTGTCTGATTATACAGGTTCCAAAAATGGACAGTGTACTGATCAATTCAAAAAACATACATTGAGATAAAATTATAAATGTTGACTCACTAACAAAATAGTGATTAGTGGTGTTTTAGTAGATTAACAGATGGAATAGAAAATAGATGTCGATTTACAATAGCTATAGAGTCACAGAGAACAGAATTCGATATTGTTAGTAATGATGTTTTTGGCAAACCAAAGACAATGAAGATGTTCACCATGAATTTGAAAATTGTCCTACGTGCACCGACTAGGAGCCCAATCGTTTTCCATTGTGGGATGTTGTATTTTCTGCTGAATCTGCTGATCGGTGCTCCCAGAGTGTTCAAGACGAATAGTGGGATCGATGATCCAGCCTTTGCATGACTTCTCGTCGACCACTATAATATCAGCCTGTCGAAGGGAGCCGTCCGTAAATGAAGTTTACTTCTACATAAACACTATATCTTTTGTCTCGGAAGAGGTTGGCAATCATTGTACGGACTTTGTGATGGCGACTGATGATCAATCTTTCCGAGTCCTTACATTTTCCCAGAACATGTCCGAGAGATTCACGCTCTGGGCAAGGACGACCCTGTATGACCCAGCGAGATGTTTTGATATCACCACTAGGACCACCACCATGCCCATGATTGGTGCGATTTGCCACGAGATTGCAGTTCAGTTTCAATGTGGTGCACCATTGAGATGTAGACAGACTTGTTTTTTCAAAGAACCAACTGTTAGAGCCCAGAAATTCGGAGAAAGCTCTAACCCCAACACCCCAGCAGACCATTGACGACCATTCATTAAATTGTTCTCTCAAAAACTGACAAAGTTGTCTTGAGGTATGGCCGGCAATACCATCCAGGCATTGGATGCAATTTTCTCTCTCCGCTGTAAGGCTATGGCAACGTTGGAGGTGCTCGTCTTGTACAGATTCAAGTTTCGAAGCTATACTGAAATGTTGAAGAATTGCCTCCAAAGATGCATTGACTATACGAAGGCCACGGAGTTTACGGGGTGCATAATATGCATATAGCATTGCGCTTGAAGTATCACTAGGGAGTTCAAGGATGGATTTTACATTTATTCTGATGATGGTATTCAAATCTGCAAGGAACTTTTGAGGTATTTTTTCCAGTTGTGCACATTGGAGGGGGTATACTAGCTTTGGCCAAATAAACTGATTAATATTATAATATTCAGTTTTTGGTCAGGCATTAGAAAAGGACTATTTTGAAAGAGCGATAAATCTTTGCTGAAGTTTCCCATAACAGACACAGAGTCAAAGACAATCTCATTCCTGAAATCGACTGTCTCAGATATTGATGCTGCTGATAGCTGACCCATCAAGGAGTTGTAGGTCGCTTGGCACTACACCGTGAGTCAGTGAATCTAGCACCCTTTTTGGCACAACTGTAGATGAAATGTTAACTAACATTTTGCCTATTTCAATTTGTGTTCAAAATGTCCACCGCCAGCTGCAACACTCGCATTTAGTCGGATCCGCCACTTTTGCACTGCAGCGTTTATGATGCTTTGGTAAACCTTTTCTTGCATGATGCCCCAAATGCCATAGTCCACGGGGTTGAGGTCGGGACTATTGGGTGGCCACAAAGTCGGTTCGATGAATTCGGGTGCTTCCTGGGTGAGAAACGCAACTGTATCCTTGGCAGTGTGAGCAGGTGCTCCATCCTGCTGGAAAATGAAGAATTCTGACATTTCTTTCATGTCAGGAAGGAGACAGCTTTTCAGAAGTTCGTTGTGGTAGTATTCACCATTAATTTTGACTCCTGGTTCAACAAAATGACTTCCTGTGGTACCCAACAATGACACTCCCACCGACACCATTACTGATTTGCTGAACTTTGGTTTCATTCGCAGCAATCATTCAGCGGGTATGTCATTCTTTCTAGCGGTAGCTGGTGCGTAAACACGATTGTTCTGCTTATGGTAGTCTGCTTATAGGTCGAGCAACAGTGAAAACTTTTTCATCTGTGAAAAATATGAAGCTCACTTTGTGTTCTGGGAAACAACGCAAAAGTTGTTTGCAACGTGAAAGACGAGAGACTTTGTTACTTTCAGTTAATTCCGTTGCCCGATGTTTTTTGAAACATTTTAAGTTGAGTTTCTTTTTGATTATTCTGGACACAGAACTTTGCAAAACGAGCAATTTCACGTTGAGAGCGATGTGTTTGCAGTTGTTCTTCCTGACTCAAAATGAGCTCATTAACAGCATTGATGTTATCATCAATGAGCGCAGTCCGGTTTGCTGCCTTTCCAATGCAGAACACTGCTGGTTTCGTATATCTTTTGACGAAGGTAGTTCAGTCCACGTAAACTCCATCCTTTGTTTGAAATTCTTTAAGAATTCGTTTAACACCATAATTTGGTTTTCACGAAGAAATTTGATGGCAATTTTGTCTTCTTCAGTGAACGGCATTTTCAAGCTAGCAGAAGAACCAATTGGTAATCGTGACGCTGTGCTACAGCGCCCTCTGTAGACCAAAAAAACTGCGGTGAGAAATTAAAGGTGCGCTTATTTATATTCTAAAAGAAGGCATTCTCATCTACAGTTGTGCCAAATTTTATAATAATCGGATGATTTTTGACCGAGTTATTAAATGTTTAAAAAGGGTGCCAGATTTCCTGACTCACAGTGTAGAGTCCCGTTCTCTATATTTATGGCAGAACTTTTTGATTGGTTTATGTGAATTCCAATTTTTTCGAAGAGCTGGATGGCAATTTTGATCAGTACTTTTGCACTGTCATTATCTTTTGCAATGAGCATGATGTCATCGGCAAAACCAGCAACAATTAGATTCTTGAGATCATCGAATAATTCATAGCCGTATTCGTTGGCAAAGTGGTGTTCTCCAATTTCCTGAGGTATAAAGTCTATGGCCAGATTAAAAAGGGTAGGTGACAGTGGGGAGCCCTGTGCAACACCTTTGGAGATATGAATGGAGTCCGATCTTTTTCATTCAATGTCCAATACAATTTCATTATCGGCGATCAATGACTTGAGAAGGGCAGCAAAGTTGGATGGTAAGGGTAATACATCAATTGATTTTCCCAGGTGCTCATGGCCTATACTGTCAAAAGCCATTGTTATGTCAAGGAAAATGATTGTACAGGACTTATTTCTGGATTTAGCATCTTGTAGGACAGCATTAATAAGGCTTGTGTTGATATGGGTTCCTGGTAGCGATGTAAAGCCACGTTGGAATTGAGAGGTGGAAACGAGGTTTTGCAGTGAATGATCCAGTGCTTTCTCGATGATTCGTCGTACTACTGAAAAGATAGTGATAGGCCTCCAGTTTGCTGGTGATGAACAGTCACCTCCTTTGTCTATGAGCACTGTTCTGCCTTTCTTTAGCCCCTGTGGCACATAGTTCCGCGATAACATTGTACGGGTTATGTAGTATAGAATTTTGCCACATCTCAGCATCCGCAATGGCTTCACAAGCACACGGTCGATACCGGGAGCTGTGTCTATTGCGATTCTTTTCATTGCGTCTTCAATATCAGAGAGTGGAACGGACTGCTCAGTATCAGGTGTTACATACGTAGTTATCACATAATGCGTTATTTGGTGCCTCAAAAATATTTCTGAAATAGTTTTCGATATCCTTAATGGGAACTTGGCACCACCTAGTTTTTGTAGAGGCCATTAGTTGGTTGACAACTTTCCTGTGGCGGTAGTAGTAGTTGAATTGGGCTACTTCATAGTTATTTATAACGATGTTTTTCACGGGATTTTTTTGATGCCCGGGCTGGGTGGTTGCTTTGGTCAAAACCACGATCCCGCGTTATGTCGACACGGCATTTTCTCATGTGATGGAACTTTACAGTGGGGTATATGTTTGTTTTCATCGCTCATTGGTCACATGGCAGCGCTAGTGCATTAGCCATTTTAAGCTCCTCCAAATTTTGCACACATTTTTCAGAGAGTGAATGCTCTTCCCTTTTACTCTCTTTGGTTCAACGATAAAAAGGGAGGAGCATGTGATGTCAGACTACATAATAAAAAGGGCGTAGCCAACTTGTGTTTGTACCAATTTCTAAATGCCTGTCTCGTCTGTTCTTTTAATCAAGCACGTTCCCTCCATAACAGAAATTAAGGAGGAAGATAACTTTTAACCGTGCGGTGCCCACTTGCTTCTGGCACTTCTTCACGACGCCACTTGTGACTTTACTATACAATCAATTAGAAATTGGAACAAACACATGTTGTCTAAGCCCGTTTTATGACGTGGGACGTGGGACTCTGAATTTCAGCCGCCACTTGACCGAATGATCCAACTGACAGAAAGAGTCTCCAGCAGCCACTTGTAAGCTGTATTTGACAGTACTATTTTCTACCTCTGGACTCCTGAGGTAACAACCATTGTGTCCCTGGTGTTGAAGTAACAACACAGCTCCCAATAGAGCAAAAAACTTGAGCATCAACGTTCAATTGACACTTTCAAATGGCTACCAGAGATCTCTCTGTGGGCCATGCAAAAACGGGAATGTTACAATTTCAAGTGTGGACGTTTTTTAAAACATAAAAAAGACTTCAGTTTCGTTTTCACTTTGATGTGGACGACGGAAATAAATTTAAATATTATCGAGGAATTTCAGCTTAGGTTCGGAACCTAAATTTATTTCCGTCGTCCACATCAAAGTGAAAACGCAACTGAAGTATTTTTTTATGTTTTAGAAAACGTCCACACTTGAAATGTTTGTGTCCACAGACTCCGAGTCTGTGGACACAGAACAATATTTCGGGACTTTATCGTATTTCATGATTCTGTCTTGTGAAAATGTAGTGCTACCCCAGGTAGCACACATATGTTGGCCCAACGTGGAAATTTGGTCGTAATGGTTGGTTATTGGTCTGGTTGGCTAGCCAACCTTTTACCAATGGTTGGTCATAAGTTGGATGGATATAGTTGGGCCAACAGTTATTTATGACAAGTTTCCTACACATTGCCAACGATTTTCCAACACATTTTCACCATATTCGTTATATGTTGAATACTGACCATATTCCAACATTAAAGTGACGTTGGTCAAAAATTGGAAAAACCACATGAAGCCAACCTAAATTAATAACTAATTTCCAACTCAGTAACAACAGACAATCAACCGTTGGGCTTTCGTTGGCTGGCCAACTATAAAATGACGTTGGGCAAAAATTGGATAAACAACAAAAATCCAACTTAATGAAATGACTAATTTCCAACTAAATAACAACTGAAAATCAACCGTTGGCATTTTGTTGGCAGGCCAACGGTAAAATGACGTTGGTCGAAAATTGTATAAACAACATAAATCCAACTAAAATTACTGACGATTTTACAACCCTGTAACAACGAACAATCAACCGATAGGCTTTCGTTGGCTGGCCAACATTAAAATGACGTTGGACAAAAATTGGATAAACAAAAATCCAACTTAATGTAATGACTAATTTCCAACTAAGTAACAACGGAAAATCAACCGTTGGCGTTTTGTTGGCAGGCCAACGGTAAAATGACGTTGGTCGAAAATTGGATAAACAGCAAAAATCTAACTAAAAATACTGACAATTTTTACAACCCTGTAACAACGTACATTCATACGTGGGGCTATCGTTGGATGGCCAACAGTACTAAACAGTACTAAAAACGTTTGGATATGTGAGTTGGAAAAACGTATTTTTATGTCGAATTTCAGACAAATTTTCAACGTTTTTCCAACTGATTTCCAACGTTTATTATATCTTGTTCCACTGACTATTCAACTGAAAATCAACCGTTGATTTAATGTTGGTTGATCAACCTTAAATCAACTTTGTTAAATAGTTGGATTGGTAATGCAAATCCAACATTGATGTCCGACTATTTTCCAACAATAATACAACCAATAATCAACTGAAAATCAACAGCTGATTTATTCAAGTGGGATATGCAACGATAAATCAACAGTTGATTATCATTGCATGTCCAAAATGAAAACAACGAGAAACATATGGGAAAAACCATACATATATGTATTTTTATCTTTTGATATGTCTTAAAATATATAGTTGTAATATGTAAATGAAGTGTCATATACACTGTGAACGGAAAAAAAAAACATTTTTTTAATATTAGTGTTCATTTTTCTATCTATTATAGAAGTTCTTTTTTTTTTCGTTCGCAGTGTAATTATAAGCATACTTCATTTATGTATATGCAACTTAAGATTAGTCTCTTTATAGTTTAGATTAGTCTCTATAGTTTCCAAGCCTAATAAAGCCTTATTTAGCAAACTTCAAACAAGATGTCATCGTCGCCTAGTGGGTAAGTGACTGGATGTGGACATTGGTGTGGGCATAAAGGACACAAGATCGAATCCCTGCTGGTTCTGGTAAGTACTAATTAGTGTTTAAAGTGTTTAAAAGTATGTCACTGGCTTGGTATGTATAAGAAAAACTTGGACTATTAAGATTCTCATTTTTAATTTTTTAGTTTTTAATTAATACTCTTAGTTCGCAACGTCGATTAAACGTTGGCATTCCGACGTTGAATCAACGTCGGTAACGTTGGTAAATCGTTGGCACAAGGTCAGAAATGGACGTTGGTTTAACAGCTGGTGAGCAGTCACAAACTGATGTTGGTAAATGGTAGGTGTATGGTCAGCAATAGACATAGGAAAGTGGTTGGCAAATGGTTGGCCCAAAGTACTCACCTATGACAAATTTCTTAATAAAATGCGTTGGTAACACGTTGTCCAACGAGACAAAAAGGGGGTGGGCGAACAGCTGATAAAGACGTCTGACCAACATATTCGTTAAAATCTGCCCAACGTTGGCCCAACTAGTTTTTGCTACCTGGGACAGTCGTGCGACATTGGTTTACGCCACAATATATCCCAGTGTGTACGAGCATTAAGACCCTACATCACAAAATCACTTCGAAAAATCGCCGCAAAGAGCGCTAGCATCGTTTTTCTATTAAGCCCATAGACTTAATGTTAAAGAAAAAATGTTACTTTTTAAAATACACAGTCCCGGCAATATGTTTATTTTTCATAGTTAAAGTTGTCAAACATAAGTTTTCAAAGTGCAATGTGCACCTTAAATATATGCTGATCGAGTGATAGAATGACAAATTATATCTTTGAAAACCTTTTCAGAATCGCGAATTTCTAACTTATATGTTAAACTCCATTGAGTACGCCAAAATAAGAAAAAAGCATCCATTTGTAAAAATAATTTTAAAAAAACACAATTAAACCATAGTGAAGCCAACACGCTGGCGCACGTGCTGATTTCTTTTGGTTTTTAAAATTATTTTTACGAGCATTTTAATGTATGTTTTTTTTTCTTATTTGGGCGTACTCAATGGAGTTTAACATAAAAGTCAGAAATTCGCGACTTTTGAAATAGTTTTTAAAAATATAACCGCACTTGCCAATTTTTTGTTATTCTATCACTCGATCAGAATATATTTAAGGTGCACATTGCACTTTGAAAACTTAATATTAGACAACTTTTAACATAAAAAATAAACATATTGCCGAAACTGTGTATTTTAAAAAATAACATTTTTTCTTTAACATTGGGTCTATGGGCTCAATAGAAAAACGATGCTAGTGATCTTTGCGGAGATTTTTCGAAGTAATTTTGTGATGTAGCATCTTAACTTTCAAAAGACTAGGATCCAAGATGTGGACCACGTAAAAAAATTGAAATATTATCGAGGATTTCCAGTTTTGGTGTGGTCCCAGAACAATATGTTCCGGGACTTTATCGTGTTTCTTGATTCTCTCTCGTAAAAACTGTATTGATACAGTCGTGCGACATTGTTCTGCCACAATGTATCCCAGCGTGTACGAGCATTAAGGGAAAACCACATTTGGCGGATTTTGTCAACCTAGAAGTTTATAACTAGTACGTGGCTGAATGCGTCACTGCTTTTAAGAACTATTTTTTTTATTTTATCCTATTTGCCATGTCATCCAACATTCATTTTAACCAAATGGCTATGAAATTCTACAAAAGGAAAATGTCACAATAATACGAACAGGTGTTATTAAGTAATATAGCTGTAATGATATAGGAAGTACATGCAGCAGTAGTACTTCACTAGTAGGCTATTAAATGAATTAAGGTGGCGCAATAGATATTTATTTTGCATTTGTACCTCCAGACGCCGCCACTGCAGTTGGTATTATGTTCTATAGATTCTATAGAACGGCGGTCACCAACCTTTTGGACCTCACAGACCACTAAATTCAAAATTTTAAATCCCTCGGATCGACCACTAATATGAAAATTGTCATTCAGAATATAAAAATTTATTAAAAATATTTTTTTTGTTTTATTATTAATAGAACAAAAAAAAAAAAAATTGCAAAATTTGTACAGATTTTTCTGCTGGCCACCAAAAATTTCTCGCGGAGCACCCGTGGTTCACGGACCACCGGTTGGCGACCGCTGCTATAGAAGGTCCCTTCCACCCACGGTTTTGATTTTTCAAGCGGACGTTTTTCAAGAAAAACATTACCATAAAATTCAAACTGTTTTCAAAACTAGAATAGTTGACGATAATGCTAAACGTTTTTTTTTCATGATGATATCTTAAAAAATAAAACTTTTTATGACAGTTTGTAAAAGACGAAAACAGTTTTTTTTCCATCAATGTCAATGGAAAAACCAAAAAACGGGTTATTTTGAAACTCTTTTATTTTTTAAGAGCATTGCCATGAAAAAACGTATAACATAATAATTTATTATTCGAGTTTTGAAAACCATCTGAATTTTTTTCATAATCTTGCTACTAACAAAAAACTTTCGTTTGACGTTTTTGCGTCCAAATTGTTTACAAAAAAAAAACGTCTAAAAAGCATATCATTAGCCACTGCAGTGGCGCCGGTTCGTGGGACAATAGCAAAATAATTATCTATAGCAGTGGAGTTTTTATAAACGTGGAAGGTTTGGAAGCGCATTCAGTGAAAGAACACACGTTATAACAATTGTATTCATTTTACATAAGGTCACACCATGGTATCTCTTATATTGCTGAGGTGTTTTTTGTTGGTGTCTATAACTTTATTTGGCTTTCTATCTTCTTTAGTATCACCAACTGTTTACAACCTGGAATCTCAAGTAAGAACCAATGATTCTAAAGGGTAGTACACACCGAGAATCTTTGTTGCGATACATTGTTGCGGGGCTGAATCTCGTCTGTTGCGATTCTGTCCCGCAACAATGTTGAAATGTTTCAGGGCTGAATCGCGTCAGCTCAGATTCATGTTTTTTGAGTCCCATCGAAATGGGAAACATTTCAACATTGTTGCGGGACATTTCATGGTGTGGACGTCTTTTGAAACATGAAGAAAGACTTAAAGTGCTCAGTTTGCTTTTAATTATAAAAGATGTCTTTAATAATTAAAAGCAAGCTGAGCCCTTTGAGTCTTTTTCAGTGGTCCACGTCATTTTTTAAGTCTAGTACTACATGTAGACTTAAAAAAAGATGTGGACCTCTGAAAATATTGTTAAACTAATTGAGGACCTTTTGTATAAATTGTTCGTGGGAAGTTATGGTCTTCTGACTACAAAGACAAATAAAAGAAATGAAATTTAGAAATCCTGCCCCATCTTCCAATTTCAGGGTGTCAAAAAGGCTTAAACCGAATGTGCTCTCAGCTGAGAAGAGCTTGTGTGCCCACCACCACTTCTGCTTTATTTGCCCCTCTTTATGAATCACCGCGTAGGCCCATATTGCAAGGGCCACTTCCACTGGTGATATTTACATGGTAAAAGCAAGAAAGAGGAAGAAACACTGATTGTAGGTTTGGACACGGAACAATGTTGCGGGTCTGAATCGCGTCAGTTACATGTCCTGCAACATTGAATCGGAGCAGTCCCACAACAATGTATCGCAACAAAGAATCCTGTGTGTACTAGGCTTTAATTACCTATATTACACACCAGGATTCTTTGTTGTGATACATTGTTGCGGGGCTGCTCCGATACAATGTTGCTGGGCAGAATCGCAACTGACGCGATTCAGACCCGCAACATTTGTTCCGTGTCCACACCAATACTCAGTTTCTCTCCGTCCTTCTGGCTTTCACCATGTCATATTATCACCTGAGGAAGTGGCCTTTTCAATATGTGCTTACACTGTCATTGATCAAGAGGGGCGAATAAAACAGAAACGGTGGTGGGCACTGTGGGCACACGAGCTTTTCTCAGCCGAGAACACGTTCAGTTCACCCTGAAATTAGGAGATGGGGAAGGAGTTCGAAATCCCTAAAACACAATTTAGTAGTGAATTTACACAGAAGATCCTCGAGTAGTTTAACACGTATTATAAAAGCCTCGTCTTTAATAATTAATAGCAAACTGAGCTCCTTTGAGTCTTTGTTTGTGTTTCAAAAAGCGTCCGCAATATGAAATGTTTTGCAACAATGTTTAGCATTTCGATGGGAGTCAAGAAACATGAATCTGAGCTGATGCGATTCAGCCCCGAAACATTTTAACATTGTTGCGGGTCTGAATCGCGTCAGTTGCGATTCAGACCTGCAACAATGTTGAAATGTTTCGGGGCTGAATCGCAACAAAGTATTCCTCGTGTGTATTACCTTTTATAGCTGTGTTCATAGTAATTGATAAACACATTGGATGGGACTGTGAAAAAAGCCACACTTGACCTTATCTCACTGAAGTTGTAAGTCGTAACCAGGCTACAAAATTCTCGGTCGGCAATATCCGGCATTGGCGCTTCGCCTCCCTTCGAATATATATTTATTTTTGTGGCGTGCGAAGCGAGCCAAAAAATAGCAACATTTTTTTTCAGTATAGTAAAATCAATGTATGAAATCGTAATCAGTATGAAATCGAAGCAGTTTTTAAATTTTGGTAAATGTAAATTTACATTTTACAAAAAAGGGCTCTCGAGGTCCATCTAATTCTGAGAAGTTCCCGAGGGCTTCACGATTTCTATATGCTTAGGAAGCCTCTTAGATTTGAGAGGCTCGCAATTGACTTATAGTTTTGAGAGATTTTTGGATGGCTTGCAGTTTCAATAACATCCCGACACCTTCAAAATTTTGTTAGGCTCCTACTGACAGTCCAAGTCAATCAGTAAAATATCGCTCCTTTGTAAAGGTCCAAGCTGTTCAGAAAGAACAAGCAATACATATAATTTATATAAACATATGTGGGAACGGTCCCCTGGATTCGTTAACGTTGGCCAAACTATATAAAAGAATAGAATAATTTCGCAGAACACACAACACACGCATGACATGGAAACACTGGTCGACAAGGATGCCAATGTATTTGCATTCAAATTGCCATACAAAAAAGAATGTGTAGTTCTTCTCAACACGTCTCTGGTAAGTTTTAGACCTGATATGTTCACAGCATCAGGTCAGAAATTCAAAGTATTTAAATTTACGAAGGAAAACATGAAAATGGAACAGATTGTATCGGCACCAAAAGATCTGCAATTAGGAGACAACATTTTAACATTTTGTTCTGGATTGAAGATCAAGATTTCTCAAGATAAACTGACTGGTAACTTTAGCACCGATTATGCTTTAAACATATTGCTACATGTATTTAAAACGAAATTCAAGATGATTCATGTGTTAAGATTACATTGCTTAGCAAATTTGTTTTCTGAGTCTTTATATCAATGGTAGAATCATAAGGAAGGACAGACCCTGGCCATTTGTATCAAACCAGCTTCCAAAAATACAATGTAAATTGTAATAAATTAATATAATGTACAGTTGTACATAAATGTTAACAACAAAGTCGAAAATCACTCATTCTGCTCTATTACTTGCCAATGTGCAATATTCCAATTTAGAGACCATAATGTAACACCCTGTATAATGCGATTTCCCAGAATGCTAGCCTGGGGGTGTCCAACTCTTCACTGTACCTCCCTCCCCGCGCGTACAATCCTATTTAGAGCAGAGGGATACCACTTGGAGAGTGGTCGCTTGGGCCTGTTTACATCTCATGGGTGTGCACACGCTTTGCCTATAAAAGCCCTGCATTTTCCTTTGTTCTTCGTCTATTCTGTTTCTTTAATGTTCTTTCATTTAGAGCCGTCGATCCAGGTACAAACCTGGACACAGCACTCTAAATAGAACCAAAGAAGACAACACAATCTAATGGCTTTTAATCAGGCACAACCATGAGGAGTAACAGACAGCAAAAAGATCCTTTAAGCTGTAAAAGTTCGTAAAAAAAGCAACTTGTGAGAAAACAAGAGGAACCACTTTGTTCCCTTCCTCCCAAACCAAAGTAGAATAAGTGGCCTAGCCAAATACTTTCAGTTAGCCCGAACGAACGAACTAAAACCCCTGAGCAAATTCTATTCACCCCAGAAGGTGGTTCGTTACACTATATTACGTCCATGCATATAGCACAGTACACAACTCTTTGCTTAAGTTATAGTCCCGTTTCCTTTCGTGCAAGTTGCACGACGGGTTTACTAGTAAAAATGTTTTCAGCAGCATCCTACCTTTCCGCAGCTGACTTTGTGATGCAGGACATATGGTAAATGCTATACAGTATAGCCACCTAGGAAAAGGTCGGCTCACCACTGCTCTTTACCACTGACGAAAATCGGTGCTTGCTATGGGGCAGTAGCAAAGTAAGGTCACTTTCTATTACAAATATGTAATTGATTATATTTCGTGTAAACCTGTGAAATTGCAATTCACAGACATTTATTGGTTTGATTATATGGTCAAAGTGGAAAAATGAAAATGATATTGATTTGTTCTTCATTTTTTAAATTGCTTGTATTGCAGGCATAAACGTTACAACAGAAAGTAAGCAAGAACATGTTGTAGTGGGACCCTCCTTAAACAACCTTAATGCAACGGGAAGCACCTCAAAAGCGGCAAAAGCCATAACTGGATATGGACAGTTTGCATTGCTTACAAATCCCAATGTTGGGAACGAGACGCTGTTCAGCGATGCGGTCAATGACAAACTTGCGCTGCAACAAAACATTGTAAATGATCATCAGATGAAAGGGGAAGAAAATATGAACACGATGAAAATGGTAGACACAGAGGATAAAGAAAACAAGAATTAAATTATGGAAGATAAAACGACAAGTTACATGAGGAAATTGGGGATATTATGAAGGAAGAAACCATAAGCATCAGAAAAGCAGATGACATGAACTGTCTTGAAAAGATGAGAATTGATTCAAACTTTGTATTGAGGTTTTCGTAAATAAAAATTCACTCATGATTGAAATGCAGCCAATGCACTTTAGATGTTAATGATAGTTTCAATTTAAACAGTTTTGGCATAAGCTAAATGCAAATAAGTCTATTGTTAGAGAGAATTGTTATTAGAAATTGCCATTCAAAGCAATTTAAAAGTTAGTAGCTACAACTGATGCACATTTCTGGTTTGTCTTTCCAAATGTATTTAGAATATGCAATTCTCTTCCGGTAGACAGTGCTGTGCTAGGATACTATCAATTTGACACTGATGTCTAAACTTTGTATAATTGATAGTCATTTATGAATGGAATTATCCCCACTGCCACATGAATCAAGTTGATTGCAGGTGAACTAAGTTGAATTAAGAAATTCATGACACCTGCAATTGGGTATATTCTCAAATTTGCACGACCATATTGAAAAATTAATAGGTCACTGAAGATAACATTTTGGATTTCTGTTTAGATAAACACTTCATAGATTTCTTGCTAATGCTATTTTAAGTATTACCTAACTTAACTTTTATTAAGTTAAATATATTGTAACACCCAGTAATTCCCATTCCTGCCCATTCCTGCCCTCTCTGACGCACACTTCTGACTCATATCGAAGTGATACACTTCGGACCATGGTCACTTGGACCTGGTTACACCTCGTAGGTGTACACAGGTCCAAGGTATAAAAGGACCGTGTTCCTCCTTGTTCCTAGTCCTTGTCTTTGCTCTAAATTGTATTACATCGATTCTTATCCGTACTACATCGTGGGCATGAGGACACACCTTTAATATTAACAGTTCATTCTTGTAAACTTAGTAGTTTCCGTATAAGGATGAATAAAAGCGTCATAATGGAAAACAGAGTTGTCTCACTGTTTGGTAACTAATAACTTCCCTAAAGAGGCCGGAGACACCATAAGGCAGGAAACATATGATCCTGGAAGCAGCTACAGCATCTTCAATTGGGTAACAACAATGGAGGATGCATATCAGCGTTGACTGAGAGAAGGATGGCCACCATCCTTCTGCATAGATTTCACCCCAACGCATAAGGAAGATCATCATCTACAAGTTGGTAAAAATATAGAGTCGACATCAAAAGCTCACAATATGAAATGACTAATACTAGGTCTGGGAAGCAAGTTCAGGTTGGAAGGTAGTTGAGACTGGTATTTAAGTTAAGGCTGGGAAGCTGGTTAAGGCAGAAAGATTGTTGACGACGAGCTGATAGATAAGGTGGTGAAGCTTGAAGCACAGATTTCTTGGCTGAGTGAGATTTGGCAGTGTATGGAGCCACAACCAGGCTCTTCTCATAGTAAAAATCATGTGCTTTTGCTATACTCCTTAAAGCACAAATACAGTAGGCAAACCTAGTCTGTAATATAAAAAGTTCTTTTATTTGGGACGGTCTTGCAAGCATGATATGAGCGGCTTCAGCACTTGTTCCGATCCATCACCTGTCGGTTTTTGCAACGAACACAAAGGAATCCACAGTACCGGTTAGAACGTTGTTTGTGACAGAAATGAGTCAGGAAAGCTGCTTGCAGGAAATGAGATACTGTAGTGAGATGACTACCTCGTTTGCACGTAGGGTGATCGTTCTGTTCTACAATTTGAGGACATTCATGACATTATCACGAGACAGAAATTGTAGCAAGCATTACATAAAATGTTACATTACAAGCTCGGTTTGCCTAGCATGTCTGCACCTTTAAACATACTACTGGGGGTTCTAAGAAACAGGAGAAAGATGTACTCCAGTCGAGAATTAGTTTGATGATTTCAGGGAATCAGCTGGAAGATCTGTGCAGGAAGATAGTGCTGTTGAAGTTAGTGTAATTCAGGAGGGAGTTTGGAAAACTAAGAAGGATGTCAGTGAAGGTAAGAAGAAGGATGTTAGATAGGTAAAGAACAGGAATTTACTAAGGTTGAAGTAAGAACTGAAGGTGGGGTACCTCTAGAAGAACTCATTTCAAGCAGATTAGTCATTTTTGTGCTGTTATTAAGGTGTACCCCAAAGTGATTGGGACAAACTTCTTTGTAAATGGAACAACATCTACTGGCAATGGACAACTTGGGACAACACTTTAAATTTCTTGGACAGCTTTTATTTTTGAGAAAAGTTGCATACAAAAATTGGGGTACACCTTAATGCCATACCCCAAAGTGTTTGGGACAACTAAAACAATAACTGAAATAGAATATATAGCCAATGGACTGATTGGGACTAGTGACATTTTTTTTGGACAGTTACTTATTTTTGAGGAATATAAGTGTAAACATTTGGGGTATACCTTAATGCCATACCCCACATGAAAATATTTCTGCAACCATTAACAGTAGAAGCATGGAACCTTTTTCATTGGCTTGTACTCTCAATGGACTTCAATGGACAATTTTCAATTTTGTTCGGACATCTCCGGTTCCGGAAATACAGTCGTTTGAAATACCATTAAGGTATACCCCAAGGTTATCCTAGAATGGAAACCGGAAATGGGACAAGTCTGAAACTTGTTCCATTAGATTGTACTCTCAATGGACTGCAATGGACAGTTTTTAATTTTGTTCGGACAATTCTGGTTCCAGAAATACAGTCGTTTGAAATACCATTAAGGTATACACCAAGGTTATCCTAGAATGGAAACTGGAACTGGGATAAGTCAGAAACTTGTTCCATTGGATTTTACTCTCAATGGACTGCAATGGACAGCTTTCAATTTTGTTCGGACACCTCCAGTTCCGGAAACAGTCAAATATTTGAAATACCATTAAGGTATACCCCAAGGTTATCCTAGAACGGAAACCAGAAGTGGGACAAGTCTGAAACTTGTTCCATTGGATTGTACTCTCAATGGACTGCAATGGACAGTTTTCAGTTTTGTTCGGACACCTCCGGTTCCGGAAATACAGTCGTTTGAAATACCATTAAGGTATACCCCAAGGTTATTCTAGAACGGAAACCGAAATTGGGACAAGTCTGAAACTTGTTCCATTGGATTGTACTCTTAATGGACAGTTTTCAATTTCGTTTGGACACCTCCGGTTCCGGAAATACAGTCGTTTGAAATACCATTAAGGTATACCCCAAGGTTATCCTAGAACGGAAACTGGAAATGGGACAAGTCTGAAACTTGTTCCATTAGATTGTACTCTCAATGGACTTCAATGGACAGTTCTCAATTTTGTTCGGACACCTCCGGTTCCGAAAATACAGTCATTTAAAATACCATTAAGGTATACCTCAAGGTTATCTTAGAACGGAAATCAGAAATGGGACAAGTCTGAAACTTGTTCCATTGGATTGTACTCTCAATGGACTTCAATGGACAGTTCTCAATTTTGTTCGGACACCTCCGATTCCGAAAATACAGTCGTTTAAAATACCATAAAGGTATACCCCGAGGTTATCCTAGAACGGAAACCGGAAATGAGACAAGTCTGAAACTGGTTCCATTGGATTGTACTCTCAATGAACTTCAATTTTCGGCCTCTGTTATTTCAAAAGAAAAAGTGTTTTTAAGAAGCTTGTTTATTCTGTTTGATACACTTTATTTAAATTCTTAATAGTTCTTTTTATGTAATAGTTCTGTTTAATTTTTTTAATTTGGAATTGTTTTGCACATTGCCCAATACTTTCTTGTTTTAATAAAAAAAAAGCTTTTAACAATGTTTTTTTTATCACTAATTAAATTGCAAAATGAAAAATGCATTAACTTCAGGTGACCAAACAAAATTGAAAACTGTCCATTGAGAGTACAATCCACAGGAACAAGTTTCAGGCTTGTCCCATTTCCGGTTTCCATTCTAGGTAACCTTGGGGTATACCTTAATGGTATTTCAAACGACTGTATTTCCGGAACCGGAGGTGTCCGAACAAAATTGAAAACTGTCCATTGCAGTCCATTGAGAGTAAAATCCAATGGAACAAGTTTCAGACTTGTCCCATTTCCGGTTTCCATTCTAGGATAACCTTGGGTATACCTCAATGGTATTTCAAACGACTGTATTTCCGGAACCGGAGGTGTCCGAACAAAATTGAAAACTGTACGTTGAAGTCCATTGAGAGTACAAGCCAATGACAAAGGTTCCATGCTTCTACTATTAATGGTTGCAGAAATATCTTCATGTGGGGTATGGCATTAAGGTATACCCCAAATGTTTACACTTATATTCTTCAAAAATGGTAACTGTCCAAAAAAAATTTCACTTGTCCCAATCAGTCCATTGGCTATATATTCTATTTCAGTTGTTGTTTTAGTTGTCCCAAACACTTTGGGGTATGGCATAAAGGTGTACCCCAATTTTTGTATGCAACTTTTCTCAAAATAAAGGCTGTCCAAAAGTGTTGTCCCAAGTTGTCCATTGCCAGTATATGTTGTCCCATTTACAAAGAAGTTTGTCCCAATCACTTTGGGGTACACGTTAATGACAGCCATTTTTGTCAGTGATAGTCCAAGAAGGAGCAAAACTGGGTCATCACACAGAGCACATTAGAAATTGTAAACCTAGAGTTATGGTTAAAGTTAGTTAATCCTGAAAGGTGGGATAGGGGTGATGTAGTTACTCATAAGAGATGCTATGTTAAAGATAAGTTTATTGAGCCATGTAGCAAAGTGAAGACCAACAATCTATAAAGAATAGATTGGCAGTTAAGACACCATCTTTGAGGCGAATTGAACACTACAGCGGCATGACACATGACAGTAAAAGGCAAAAAGCTCTTAATTGCCTATGGGCTGCTCATAGCAAACTCATATATTCTTATTTTTTTTCAGAAAAGGAACTGCACATTTAATGTATTTGTTCGTTATTTATGTAACCTACTCGTAAAATTATACTGAATACAATACAATAAAATTTAATTATTTATTTCACACAATTAAATACCAAAATACACATATTTAACATGAATAATAAAAAACGTACATAAACGTGATTTATTCAATGGCCTTTGAAAATAATTAATTTGGTTAGCTGTTGGTTAGCTGTTGCTCTTACAGTCATTCACTTTTTCACTGTTGGCAGGTAGTACCCCCACCTACCCTCAATTACCCTCACCTGCCCAAAAATATCGCGACCTGCCCAGAAATAACGAAATTCTGCCTTTTCTGCCTGTCCTGCGTTTTAGTTGTCCCCTAATGTATTCGACTGCTGATCACTGTCCTTTCTGCCTATAACTGTCATGGCGGTGCATAGCTGCAGTAGCCTCAGTTTGTGGGCGCTAATGTCTATGAAATTGCCAATCTATTCTTTATAGATCGTTGGTGAGAACTCGTGTAATTGATTGGCAACCAGGCTTTAGGGGTTCTTGGAATTGTGATGAGGTTCATTTTAGTCATAAGGCTGGTACAGTTGTTTGTAGAAAAAATAGGTGCTTTTGCAAGGCATTTTTTAGGGTAAGTTTTGGGAGTTTAGACATGGGCATTTGCAGAAAAAATTCCAAGGGGGCATTTCCAAAATTAGATATTTATTTTTACTGCTGCATATACTAATGTATGTATTTAACAATATATTTAATTTAAATAAACTTTTTATGGCCTTTAGAAATTGTTTTTACAAAAAGAATTTGTTTGACAAAAAATAAAAAACACTTTTGAGATTGTCATAAAAAGTTTATTATTAAATATATTTTGAAAAAGAATAAGACATTTTTATAGCACCGACGATATTGTCTCTGGCTCATGATCGAGTGGCATAAGTGGGCAGCCAACCGACTAGCACCGGATTTCTTTTTCTTTCCAGAAGTCCAGGGCTGAACAGTGGGAAACTCCCAACAAAGAACAGTCACTTGTCAGAGCTGACAACCACTCCACCGGTTGCACCCATCTGAGTCTCAGCCTCCACCTGACATTATTGGAAGAAATTAGAATCTTATGGCCCAAAAAGTTGCAGTACACCATCTTTTTCTGAGGAATAGGGGTAGATTCTTGAGGCGGAACTGGTCCAGATCTCTATTGTTCCAGTCAGAATCACTGGATTCCAGAGAACCTTCCAAAAGATTCAGAAACTGTCTCCACTACCTGGAGGCTTGACCCACCACCACAAGCGGGGTCTACCTCTAATGCAACCTCTCTTGTGCATGGTGGATACAGTTCCACCAAGAAAAATTACACCAGCAAAATTTACTGATAACCCACAGGTTGCCCACTAATTGTGCACCCCTTCCAGGATAGCAGCATTAGCCACCTGCACCAGATGGTAGAAACTTAAAAATGGTCAAACCTGTCAGGCCGAAAAGATCCACCGGTGCTGTGTAACTAACCACAGGGGCCTGTGTTTCTCTTGGTACAGCAGGTTCCCCACCAGTCAGGTTCATTCTAACAACTGGCATGGTAGGTTGCCTCAGCCTCATCATGAAGATCATACATGGCAAGCATGGGTGCTTCACTTAAAAAGTTATTTAACCGCTCGAATGCTAGAGCACAATGCTCTGACCACTCGAAAGTCAGCTTTTTCTTCATCAGTTCATGCAATCGCCTTGCTATCTTGGCAGTTATTAATAAACTGGCCAATCTGAAAAAGCTTCAGATGCCTGTCACTGTCATTGTCGCTGTGAACTTTTGGAATGCTTATTTCTAGTATGGATCCAGAGCAACTCCCCTGGAACTCACTACATGTCCAAGAAACACTTCTTTGGCTGGAGTTTTAGCTCCACAGATCGTGAAAGGCCAAGAACTGTGAACAACCTTTTGAGAAATTGCTCGAAAGTATTCCCAAAGACGATAATATTGTCAAGATAAACCAAACAACTTTATTATTTCAGTCTAGCAAAAAAGTATAATGCTCTTTGCTTGCAAAAGGCATTTTTGAGAACTCAAACAGACCTTGAGAGAAAATGAATGCTGTCTTCTAACTGTCAGTGTGTACCATACGAATCTGTCAGTATTCACTGGCCAGATCTACAGTTCAAAGCAATAAGCACCAGTCAGTGAATCCAAGACATCGGCAATTCAATTCAATTCAATTAGATACACCTGCAATCAGCTTGAAAGCCATGTGACAGGGCAGGGGGGATTGCTCCCAATGTGAGGTAGCAGATACTGGTCCAGGTTTGTTTAGGCATCCTTTCTGGTAGTGCACACAAAAAAAAGCCTCCATCCTTCTTGCATACAATCAAGATAGGGCTTGCATAAGGACTACACAAAGGTTGGATAATCCCTGTATCCAATACCTTCGCCACTTTTTCCTTTTCATTCACTCGTGCAGTTGGGTTTGTTTGCTGCAGGCCTTCACGCACCAGAGGCAACCAACCCTTATTGATCATGTTCGACCAGAAGTTCCCCAAACTGCCCCGGCACTGTACCAGAAACTCACGGAGCTGTATGGCCACTTGAGGCTTAAGATTCGGTCTAATCTTCAAACAAGCATCTAAGAGTGAGAACATTTCTGTCCAGAAAAAGTTTACATGAGTTCAAATTAAGATTATGAGTAAGTACAACCCGCACAAAATAGTGTAATGTTAAAAACTAAATAATGTCAGAAAAGAAAAAACAGTAGTATTAAATAAATACATAGTGTATAAGACATACAAATTGTAAACCACATATAGAAATCCATGATGATATGGAATCTTTCCACACTAGCTAGACAGATTTTCCTCTACAGTTCTAAACTAGGAACCCTTGGAGCTATAGTACTCCTAACTTGAAAACCAATAAGTCCTACCATACTCCAAAATATGGAAACCATTAGTCACTACAGTACTCCAAATGAATAGAAACCAATAGTTTCTATAGTACTCCAAAATGAAAACTTTTAGGACTAACAGTACTCCAAAATGAAAACTTTTAGGACTAACTCCAAAATGACAGGAAACCTTTAGCATCGCAGTACCCCAATGATACTGTAAGAAAATCAATACAGTTATCCTTTTCTCAAAGGTAGCTAAGCAAAACTCTAATCAAACATCTAGTCAGAGCCACAATACTCCAGTTATTTGGAAACCAATGGTCAAACTGAGGTTCTTTCCTAAGAACTCTTAACTTGTGGTGGATTCACTGATGAGAAGCCTCCAGTTAAGATGGCTGCGAAGCCAGTCCTAATAATTTTCTGAGCAAACTTGTGGCCATTTTATATGAAATGGCCTCCATAGGCTTGCACCTGAGGATTCCCATTGGTTAATGAAAATGTACATGATTTGCAGACATTTGGTAATACATACATATAAAAAATAGGCAAAAAATCATGTAGGATCTATGTTGGAGCATAGATTTCTTCATAATACACAAAAAAAAAATTTATTTTTCATCCTATCTGGGGTTTTTGGTATGAACTGGGTTGTTTTGGTTTTTTTGGTCTGGGGTTTTAGGTGGAATAGGGCTGTGAGGGGAGAATTTTGTTTTTTCACCACTTTCCAGACAGTTCTCTTGTCTGTTTATCATGGGTATTATTAAGAGAAGAGGAAGGGGTAAAAGCAAACAAGGTTATATAGGCTGACAATAGTTAAGAAAATAACTGGGAAAAAAAAAGAATGAAGAAGGGTTTAAAGTTAAAACGTAAATCTTTTTTAAAAAAAGTTTTTCAGAGGGTCCAATTTGGTTTTAGGTAATTGTAACGTCCCGCCTGGACCGTCACAATGCACGGCTAGTAAAAGAGTAAACTTTTTCACTTACCGGTAACCCAAGCTCCGACGTGGGGACGGGACCGCACCTGTAGCCGCCTCCGTACGGTGAACCTGTTGGGTGGTGTCGACACGGAGCTTCCTTGATTGTGACACACGATGGTGAAACGGCGCCTCGCCGAGTTCCGAGTTCCAGTTTCACCACGAGTCGACACGGTTTACCGGCCGAAAAAGGACGGAAATGGATGGTGGAGTTGTTCTCAAACCGGCAACCCACCCTCCCGTGGTAAACCCCCACGGCAGTTGATAAATATATACAAAAAGGGGCTGGTCCACTTGACCAGCCCAAAAGCACTTTATATACAATAAAGGCCAGCAGGCCAAAGGCGACGAGATGATATCCCCGGACAATGGAGGTCTACCTGACCTCCATCCACGGGTCAGGTCTGGTCAATCCAGCTGCCAACAACCAACTGCCCAGATCCTGTGCCACAGGAAACCTCCAGGCAACACCACCTGGAGGGGACAGAGGTCACATCTGACCTCTCTCCCATAGACTTCATTGTGAGAGGTCTGCTGGCACCAAAATGGCGTCCGTCCCAACAGCCTACTGTAGCTGTCAGGCAGACCACCATAGGAAATTCTTCAGTTCATTCAAAAATATGAAAATGAGCAGACCAGGTTGCCACAATCCTCTCAACTTCCCTGTTCCGTCTAATGAACAGGTCAGTCGAGCCAGCCAGGATTGCTCCCACGAACCTGACCTTCTTAGGTACCTGACGGCTTCCCTGGCGGTGTTGTGAAAGTGGAGCCCATCCACTCCGCAGCCCACTGACGTGCCCACCACAGGCACATCTGGGTGTTACGCCACCCAAAACCAGGATTGAAGACCGCCCCCCCTGAGACGGCTTTCCTTCAGGGCTCGGAATTCCTCTAAAGGAATATCCTGGAGTTGCGGACGCATGTGAAGCGTCCTGGTAGACCTCCTGTCTACCAGGGCGACGGGAGGCTAGGTCTCGCACCCTGGTAATGGCTCAGTAATAAACTGACCTGCCATACCTCCTAGGTTGCACCCAGCAAACATTGGATGAATGGGACTGCACGCCGGGCTAGACGAACTATCCCGGCATCTAGTCCCACAACATCCAGAACTGCAAACGTTTGCTGGACCGGGTTCACGACCATTACTACCGGAAAACCTCCACAACCAAATGCCACCACATGGCACATGTTGTACGGCGGTAGCCTTGCTACCCACGGCTCTGGAAGTGGCTCATCCAGATGGTAGTAGCCATGGTACTTGCAACCCTGGTCCTGCCAAAGACCAAGTCGGTTATTCAGATACACCTCTGCATATGAATACAGGGGCCAATGCACCAATATGCCGTCCCTCGGCCTCAGGCCTAGGGGAAGTCGACGTTTCTGGTCCTAGGGTATCGAATACCCCACCACTATGGACCGGAGAGAAGGGTGTACCCCCACTGGGGGTCACGTCTTCGGGGAACACTGACTCCTACCACTGAGGTTCCTTCGCCCCTAGGTGAGGGCAGTCACACGGTGTAGGGTTCCCACCGTTCGAGCCCGCAGGCTCGAGACCACATCCACCTTCGGGGAGGATAGAGGCGTGCCGACCAAAATGTCGCACATCGACCTACCATCCATCCGTGCCACCTCAACGGGATGGGTATGGACCGGCTGACTCCTGGCCGGCGTGCCTGCCTGAGCACGCTGGGACTCCTCCTTCTCCACCACAACACCTCCAGTTTCTGCTCCTTGGCACCTACTACTGGAGGGTGTCGGACTTCCCTTCCTCTCACGCTTGGACTTTTCTGACTTAACTGACCCCAACGACTTACTGGGCCGGTCAGGCATAGGTGGGTGGTTAGCCCCCAATGCCCTCTCGGACTTCGAAGGTTTTCCGACCGGAGCTGTACTCTTCTTCGGAGAAGCACCCTTAGCCGAAGTGACAGTTGAGGATGATTGCGCAGAGACAAATCTTCCTCGACCATCGTGAAGGAGAGGCTTATCCTTCGGTGCAAGAGTCGGCTGACTCTTGCCACCAGTAGCTTTGGCTTCCGCACCATGGGCTGGTGCACTGGAAGCCTGCACCGCCTCTCTCTGGGCAATTCGCTTCTGGCCAGCGATGGTCGCGGCACTCGCAATAGGTGGGACGCCACGACCGACAGGAGGTTCTCCTGTTTTGAGCGGGCTCCGAGCGGGTATTCCCTGCAGCTCGGCGCTCAAACTCCTGCCGCTAACTTGCACCGACTGCTTGTGCGATCTGTCGATGCAAGCTCGCTGTTTGAGCTTGAAGCTGTTTGAGCTTGTCTTCCAGGCTCTCGGCTTCCGAGGTTCGGAGGCCTTTCCTCGAACCTCTTTTGTCCCTTGCCACCACCACCACTTACAGATTTACCCGTTTTGCCGGGAGTGGGTACTGGAGGCTGAGCAGCCTTCTTCTCCGCTCGCCGGTCCTTCTTCGGGTTGGCCGACTGCCAGCTGGAGCATCCGGCTACTGTTTCAGGCGGACCTGACACAGCAGCCGGCTTCTCCGGCCAAGCAGCCCCTGGACAACTGTCAGGGTGGGCGAGAGTCTCGGCTGGAAGTCCTAGAGCAGGCGTGAACTTCTTCAACGCCTACTCCTGGACCTTCAGCTTGGCCTCTCTCTCTGCAAGAGCCTTCGCCCGAGCAGTGATCCGTGCAGCTCCGGACTTCTTTTTGCCTTTCTTGGCGCCATCCTTCCTCACCTGCACGGTGGGAATCTCCCCGATAAAGAATCGACCGTCCCCGACCAGGAAGCCACCTTCCTGGACCATGTCCCGTCTAATTTCATCCAGCCGATCCAAGCGGCCTTCTTCCCGTCGTCTTCCTCCTTCTTCGTGGTGGACCTATTGAAGAGGGAACAAACAGTCAAAAACATGTTTTTACCGCTGAAAAGGAAATCCCACGGGCTTTCACCGTGCAAATTTCCGTTTTCACCATCCAAAGTCGGTAATTCATGGCCAAAACTGTGTTTTACCATCTTCGTACGGTGAAAACCATGTTTCACCCTTCCGGAACCGTCGGAAAGGGTATTCCACGGATTTTCACCGTTCGAATCCCGGTTTCCACCATCCAAAGTCAGTAAACCACGGTTAACCGCCCTCGGACGGTGAAAACACCCTCTCTTCGAGTTCCAACCGTCGGAAAGGGCTTTGCACCGACTACGACCATGCGAAATGCCGTTATCACCGCCCAACGTCGGCAATTCATGGTCAAAACCGTGTTTTACCGCCTTCGTACGGTGAGAACCACTATCTGGCGGGATTCTACCGTCCAAACACCGTCGAACTTGGGACTTTCCAAGCGAAACGGCGCTCGGACGGGCCGAACCCGCCGGAAAAGTACTTTCCAAAGTGGTTTGGCCACCATGACAACAGTCATGGCGGCGAAACCACTCCCACCACGTGTGTATATGGTCATTGACCGTAAAACACACCATTAACACATAAAAAAGAACTCCCAACAGGCAGGAGAAGGAAATTCCCTTAGAGGGACTTACTTTTTTCTTGATGTCCTCTTTTTCCAGCCTGGCGCAGCTTCTAAGACGGTGAATTTGCGTTGTTTCACAAACATGTGTGGCCGGCATCCTTTGTTTGCATTTTTCCAAACAATATGGCGACCAGCCACTAAATTCACTGTCTTAGCGGCTAATGGCCATGCAGTAGCAGCTAAAACACAATTAGCCGCCTCATGCATGGTCACCATAGAGTCTACACCATCGTCTGCCTTTTTAGGGGCAGACACACGGTGAATTCTCCTGCACCAAGACTAGAAAGGGTGGGGAGAGACATTTACCGTCAATTCTCTTATATTGACGGTAATGGGAGCTTTATTGGAGGTTTTTGCGGACGGATTTCTCCATCCTTGGACCGATTTTGTCGGACCTTTGACCGGACACCTGGTGACGGGCCCAAACACTGCAATGTCCGGCCGCCTCCTCTCCCAGCCGTCCACCCAAAGTAGCAGACTGCCGGCTCTCTCCCACCACGGTAGGGACACCCACAGGGTACCCCATACCGTGAGACTTCCTGCTCGAGGCTCAAACCCACCCACCTTGAACACCCTCGGTCTCCGCGGACGGAGATTATACTGAGGAGGAGGGGGTTATCCGCCTCGGAGTCGGTAGACTCCTGCAAAGAAACGGACGGTGGCTTTGGTGCCGGAGTCCCTCTACTCCCTGCCCAAGCCTCCGTGGCCTCGCTGCCTGCATCAGAGGAGGTGTCAGAGACACCATGTCCATCTTCCTCCCTCACGGTGCAGGTGGGTATGTACGGCTTCAGGTTATCTACATGAAACCGGTCACGCACCTTCCGACCATACCCATCTACGAACTCTATCTCGTAGACCAGGTCGGAATACCGTGCGACCACCGTACCCCCTCAGCTTTGTATGTCAAGTTCCATTTCTTCGCCTGGCCGAGCTTCCCAGCCTGATCTCTGATCCACACCTGATCTCCAGGCTGATACAGAGGAGGCTCCACACAGCCAGCGTCATACCGTTCCTTTTGCCTTCTTTGAGCAGCCGTCAAACGTTGACGTGCCTGCTCTTCCACAGCTTGCTGGTCAGGCAAGTCGCGGACTGGACCGTTTGGAAGGAGGTTATCAATCTCCATCCTAGGCTCACGGCCAACCAACAACTGATACGGAGAGACCTGCGTACTCTCCTGGACAGCTGTGTTACACAATGTCAAACAATGCCATTTTCAATAAAAAGATTATCACTTGCTGCACACACTTCCAAACACTTTCCACTCACTTCACTTTTTAGTTTTTCAACTGTGGATGCTGACTACACTTTTGTGATTCTCACATAAACAATGGTTACAAGTAACAAGTTAAATATTTTTAAAAGGTATGTTGGTTATATAGCACATTTTCTCATGTTATACTAGGCTTGCATTGGTTAAGCCATTTAGCTTTCGGATTGGTCTGTTTACTTGGCCCTTAAAAGACTCAATACACATGAGAAAGTGTATGCTCATTTTGCCAAATAGCATGATATACACATGACATCAGAAATAAAAAATTGAAAGTGAAGAGGCTTTTGTGAAGTGGAAAGAAACATAATCAAGCCATAAACATTAAACAGTTTTGTGTCATCTAAAGGCACAGTTCGAAAAGCAAATGGAGTGACTGGGACAAATTAAGTTGTCACAGATCTAGAAACTACAATGCTCGTGGATCAAGCAAACGATGCCTAAGATTCTTGAATCAAATAAAATAGGGAAGAAGTGTCCTGCTGTAATGAAGGTAACATGAAAGCCACAATGAATCGTCATGCTTTACACAAGCACTCACATATGGCACTCAAAACAAAAGACATTGGTAGACTACAACTGCTCCCCTGAAATAGCTATATTAGCAGAGAAAATGGCTGAAGGTGTGACAACAGGAAAAATCATCGAAAATACTCAAGATACATTCAACAGAGACCATAAACTCTGCCTGACAACCAATCAAGATCTTCACAACATTGCAGAATCTTTCAACTTCCACAAAAGTACTAAATTAAACAAAAATGATGCAGTCTTAACATGCTATTAGATATGCTGAAAATGGAGCCAGAGAACCCAGGGATATTATTCAAGGCTTCTGGTATCGAAGAGGAAAAGTTTGATGTTGTCCTGTTAGCTGATTAATTTCTACTTGGAATAATAAACTATGCACAACGTCCTAGAACTTCATGGAAACAAGAGTGTACATTGGCTCAACACATGGAATGACTCCATATAGTTGCATTTTTGTATTCAAGTCGACAAACTCAATGCACATTTGAACTGTTTTTCACAAGCTTCAAGTCATGACTTTTTAATACTTTAAAACCAAGTTGTTTAATGTCTAATGATTTACCTGCCTTTTTAATGCTTAGAAAAGTGTTTTGGACCCATTGAGAATCAGCTTTTGTGCACCTGACATGTGAAGAAAAATTGGAACACAAACCAGGCTTCAATCCCAGTAGAAAAAAAAAACCATTTGCATAATCAACTGGCTTCATGTCACTCAAAATAAGATTTGGTAACCCTCAAAGCATAGATGAGTTCATGCATGGCTGAATAGAAACAAGATGAAGATACAAAAATGTTATTCGGTGGTGCAGAGTCGGGTTGGCCGGCGCCACCCACGACACAGCGTGCAAGAAGGCGGCTATTGCTGCGATCCTGTCTCCGACGGAGTCTGGCTGGGCAGGTTGGTAATAAATCAGCCCAGGGTATAGTAGCGGCCTAGCCGGGTCGTCACAAAACTTTAATTTTACTTTTATTGTTATAATCCATTTTAGTGCAATATTTTAAAGACTAATTAAAACAAAAGATTTTCAATTTTTAGAATGCTTTTTATTTTATTTCATATTAAAATGTGATTCTCATTGCTAAGATGGGGTTCAAGGTGCTGCCACACCCACCATACTCTCCAGACTTGGCCCCAAGTGACTCACCTGTTTGGGCCTTGATGAAACCTCAGCACAATCATCATTTTGCAGACTTTGAAGAACTGGAAGCAGTTGTCTAGGCATGGATACAAGGCACTTCAAAAAGATGGTTCTAGTCGGGCATGGAAAAGCTGCCACACGAATGGCACAAGTGTGTAAATTTGAAGGAAGGCTATATCGAAAAGGTTGACATATCTATTGAGGTGTAGCATGTCTGATTATGTCAGAAAAAAATAAAGTATAAACCAAAATAGTATGTCCCTCGTAGGTTCCATGAAGAGTCAATAGTAGCCGGATAGCGATGGATTACCAATGCACTTCCTGAAGAGGATAATAAAAAAGGTTACCACCATTTCTAATTGCTTATCCGAGGCTCCGGGGGTGTAGTTTGCCTCTTCTTCCTATGTTGGCTTCGATCACTAGAAGTATATTAGACATACGAAAGAATAATGCTGCTTCTTATAAAAACACTTTATTCATCTCTGCACAAGAAACAAGAATAAGAGACGAATTGTCACATTAAAAAGTCATCGACAATAGTAGAAGTGTCCACGGGCTCATTGTTGTGTAAACGAGTTTGAGAAATACAAATGAACAACGCTGAGTGCGGTGCTTTTATAGGCTTGGACCTGTGTACGACTACGAGGTGCAACCCGGTCCTAATGACCACACTCCGATGGATATTCTTCCACATTTTCAAAATGATAAATGATAAAAAAATGAGTCTGATTAATAAATAAATGATAGATAAAACATATAACAAATGATAGTTTTTTAAAATAGACTTCAATTCAATTAATTTAAAAAAAAAGATCTGAAACATCCGTACAGTACATTATTTTTAAAGATATATAAAAATATTTCGGAGAAATAATTTAGTCATCTTCTTTGAATTTTCTTTAAAATCTGTTTCCAGAAGAAACATCTCCATTTATTAACAACCATCATCTTATAATACAAAACTAATAAAAAAAATTAAGACACAGACACAACCTAAGCCAGTATTCCCGGCCATTCAATAAGGTGCTGTAAATTACCATCATGCGAGACTCGTCGTGCAACGACTTTAAACCTCTCTTCAGCACCGATACGATTAAATATACTAAAACGATTTCTTAATGGTTTAACACTATCTAAAAGCGAATTTGAATTTGATGATTCTACTTGATTATTAAACACGCTATCCCCATTCGCTGTTTTACAACACCGTGTAAGAGTTTTCTTTCCATTTATTGCAAAACGGTCTCGAACTACAGCAGGTTGCCTTCCTGGGGGACGACGACATTTCATTCCCGAATGATTACTACATATATGATTATCGAATTGGCTAAGATGATTTTTAAACGAGTTTGACAAGCTTCGGTGTAAATTACTGAATGGGTTATTATGACCTTCAAAGTTAGATGGTGGAGGTATGATTGTATCCAACGTTTTCTTGAAAGTTACTATTGGGTCGACTCTCGAAACATTAGTACCGGGAGCAAATTTATTCGTCGACCTCGGAAACTGTAAGGAACTTGCATTCACTTTACCATTCTTGACGTTCGAAGTCGGAAGATACTTGGCCTGACCAAAATAATATAAAAATAAGATTAGCACGTGTAATTACATAAAGTTGGAGGTGGAATTTAGGCAATGCATGCCAATCATGAACAGTTTTCGCATATTCAAAATAACACTTTTTTTAAAACACATTTTTTTAAAAAAAAATATTTTTCTAAATAGTTACAAAAAATGAAAAAACAAAAATGAAAAAGTTACATATAAGTCAATTAAATGAATGCATTTTCATGATACCTTTTTAAAATGAAAATTTTAAATCACCAATTAACAATTTTTTTTTTAATTATGCAAATAAAAAAGATCTATTTATCCTGTACTGTGAAGCCACTAAAAAGGTTTAAAATATTTAAATGTAATTACTAAAGCTGTACCGATCACACTTTTTTTACCGAGCCAATACCGAACTGATCACACAAAAAAATTGGCATGCCAATCGATTTAATCAAGCCAATCATGCCGATTTTCACTACTGATTTTTGCTGCTAGAGTTTGGCTTCACAGCCAATTTCTGGAACAGAAAGTGTAGGCTGTGCACACACGCATACGAGCTGGCGGAGGGCAATCGCCCCACCCCTCTCTCCTCTCTAAAGCTGCTCAGACAAAGTCAGATTTGAGCAAAACGGGAAAACACAAAAACTTAAAACTTAAAAGCAAGCAATACAATTTCCCAGAGTTTAATGACTGAATAGAAACAGCTTGAGGCCTATTTATAAGAAATGGGACGAATAACACATTTCTCAAATTCAAATATTAACCAGATCTCCCCCTTTCATTCCATAAAAGGATGTTTGTATGGGATATACAAATCCTCCCCTTGTGATTTTAGAACCACACCGATTGCACACTGCATATTTATTGTCACTTTCTAACAATCGAAAATATGAGAATACAACAAGAATTTAATTAAGCAAACAAGAATTATGAAAGTGATGAAATAAATGGTCAAACCTTGGTCATGTTTTGCAACAACTTTGATTTCTGTCTTGCTATCTTTGTTGAATTATCTTGTATAGTAGAATCCTCTGGTGGAGGTGTAAGCAAAGACCGCTGCAAACTTTGTTGGTAGAACAGTTGACTGTCTTCACTTGTCTTATCCACTTTCTTGCGTTTCAGTATTTTCTTTGGTGAAACATTTGGCAGCGGCCTGAATGAGCTATCAAGAAAACACAAATCATTTTCATCTCATATGATACGCCGGTTGGTTATAAACCTAAAAGGCTCGTCAATAATTATCTGCTGAACAAATTCGACCAAATGCTTTTTAATGGGTGGGTACACGTGTGTCACTAGTATGTACATTTGCATTGAAAAGTATTGATTGATTTTCTATGAATATAATTGACAGTTAACAGTCTATTTAATGTAATTATCGAAATGTAGAAAATCACAACCAATAGGAAACATTTCTAAATCGTAATTGTTAGGTAAAAGTCTACAATGTCTGCAACAATAAGAAATAAAAGGCGTGTCTAACATTATTAACATGCCAAAGGTCATGTGAGTTAGCCCTGGGTCACACTGTACACGACTATCCACTATCCGTAGTTAATTTTTTTGTTAAGTTATTGCAGGATACAGTAGGTGCATAGCATCACGGTAACATATGAGCATACACTCACCCTTTACACTCGTGTCTCTTTCTTTTGTTCCCATGATTGTATTCTGCCTCTCTTCGTTTTGTGAGAAGAAAAAAACATTCTATGAAAGCTGAGATTGTTTGCTACCAAGTATGGTAGATTGATTTAAATCAAATGACTTTTTTTTAAAAAAAATTGAAGGAAAATTGAGACTTCCCTTAAAAACCAGAAGCACGTTAGCAAAATCCTTCAGCACATGCGTATCAGAAGCTATAGTGACAAACCATACGATAACTGTCTAGTGTGATCCGGTCCTAATTTTCGTTTCCATCAGAAATACATTTTAACACTGGTTTCAATGGGGATATAGACATATGACCTAAAGATACTTGCCCTGAAGGGACATTTACCCCAGATCCACTTGCATTAAAACCAACTTTTTGTTCGCTCTTTTCATACAGTTTAGTGTTTTTCAGTGGAGTATGTAAAATAGGTTCTGTGCTCCGCAGGCATGCAAAAACGCCAAATGACGTAAATGTACACTACTGATAAAGGCAAATGTCCCTTTAGGGCAAATGTCTTTTTAGGGCAATGTCCCTTTAGGGCAAATGGTTTTAGAGCAAGTGTCTCTTGGGCAAATGTCTCTTTAGGGCATGTGTCTATAGGGCAATGTCCCTTTAGGGCAAATGGTCTTAGGGCATGTACATGTATCTATAGGGCAAATGTCCCACACCCGTTTCAATGAAAGCATTGTTCCATGATTACAATAGAGATAACAAAATAAAACGTTATTTTTAGCAGAATGATTCTTATACAGTGGTGGTTTAGCATCAATAACATTAGTGGTCACATTAGCAGTTAAGATTTTCACAAACGCTTATGAACTTGGTGTATGTCTACCTAGCAATCACGTCAATCAAGAGGCTGTTGACTTTTAACGGGATACAGAATGGAAGAGCTTGAATCAACTTCACTCGACGGCAAACATTGAAATTTTGAGTGGGCAACATCACATTTTATCCATGTAGAATTCACAAGTAAAAAGCTTACCTATTCATCTTTTGTGCCTCGCGTTTTACAGATTTTTGCAAACTGATCATAGGTTTGTCGAATTTGGGAATAAGAGGTGGCACTCTGCTGCGTAGCCCCCAAAGACTTGTCTTCTTTTTTATCTCTCGCCCACATTTGAACTTCGTTTGGTTACTCTGTAACGTTGACAATACAAAAGCTTTTCTGTCCTTGGCATTCGTCCTTGCAATCTTTTTTTACAATTAAATACAAATGACAATGTTATGAAAAATAGCACAGTTTTTAAAACCCAGTTTTTTCCTCTCCTTTCGTTTCTTACCTCACCCGTTACCTGCATCAATTCCCATATTGAATTAATAAAACCTATGATCACAGTGTCAATGTCAAAGTATGTTTTCTTATGTTCAAGACTCAAGTTAAATAGCGCCAAATGTACAACATCCAACCTTGACAAATAAAACATGAAAACCTAAGTGTAACGCATACAACGCTTGAAAAACAAGCACTAAACATTCTCAACAGTCAATAACACCACTTTAAGAGGCTACATCACAAAATTACATCCAAAAATCTCTGCAAAGTACGCTAGCATCGTTTTTCTATTGAGACATATAAACGCAATGTAAAAGAAAAAATGTTAATTTTTAAAATACACAGTCTCGGCAATATGTTTATTTTTCATATTTAAAGTTGTCCAATATTAAGTTTTTAAAGTGCATTGTGCACCTTAAATATATGCTGATCAAGTGATAGAATTAAAAAAAAAATTGATAAGTAAACAACGTTCATGCAACTGTAGGACGCTGGATGGGATACCCAGCGCCCTACAGTTGCATGAACGTTACAGGAAGGAAGGGGCGGTGGTGTTGGTTGGTTAACCAGAGAAGTTGGTTGATCACAGTTTGAATAATATAATCGAACTTCTGCTCTATTTAAGTATTTCTATGTCAAATACAAGTTAGTAGAAAATCAACACATGTAAGAAAAACCTAAAATAAAAATTACCTACGAGTATTAACATTTCCCCATACATCTTAAATTTAAAATGAGATGTTCTATTTGAAATCAATAACGAAAATTGACGCAACGGGGATTCTTAAAAGTAATGAATAAAACTAAAGTTTCATTAGGCAACAATAAATGTAATCAAAAATTTACCACGTCAAATCCAATCTTTTGATGTATTCAGGTCCTGAATTGCAAATGGAACAAATAAATACATAAAACCTAGCAAAATCCAGAAGAAAAAAAAAAAAAAAGAAAACGTTACTGTGAATATTACACTGGTTTTACAGCTAAACAATGAAATCCACTACCGTTATAACTTATAAGCATTTTAGCTGTTTCTTCTTAAGAACGGGCTCACATACAACAACATGTCATCAGACTAAAAATAATCTACACATTCTGCACATGTGTACGCACATGCACACACGTGTGCGCATGTGTACACCGTGAGTCAGGAAATCTGGCACCCTTTTTAAACATTTAATAACTCGGCCAAAAATCATCCGTTTATTATGAAATTTGGCACAACTGTAGATGAAATGTTAATTAACATTTTGCCTATTTCAATTTGTGTTCAAAATGTCCACCGCCAGCTGCAACACACGCGTTTAGTCGTTCTGCTTATTGGTAGGTCGAGCAACAATGAAAACTGTTTCATCTGTGAAAAATATGAAGCTCACTTTGTGTTCTGAAAAACGACGCAAAAGTTGTTTGCAACGTGAAAGACGAGAGACTTTGTTACTTTCAGTTAATTCCGTTGCCCAATGTTTTTTTGAAACATTTTAAGTTGAATTGTTTTTTTGATTATTCTGGACACAGAACTTTACGAAAGACCTGTCAGACGAGCAATTTCACGTTGGGAGTGATGTGTTTGCGGTTGTTCTTCCTGACTCAAAATGAGCTCATTAACGGCATTGATGTGATCGTCAATGAGCGCAGTCCGGTTTCCCCCGCTGCCTTTCCGACACAGAACACTGCCGGTTTCGTTTATCTTTTAAAGAAGGTGGTTCAGTCCGCGTAAACTCCATCCTTTGTTTGGAAATTCTTTAAGAATTAGTTTAGCACCATAATTTTTGTTTTCACGAAGAAATTTCATGACAATTTTGTCTTCTTGAGTGAACGGCATTTTCAAGCTAGCAGACGAATCAATTGGTAATCGCGCCGCTGTGCTACAGCGCCCCCTGCAGACCCAAAAAACTCTGTGGTGAGAAATTAAAGGCGCGCTTATTTAAATTCTAAAAGAAGGCATTCTCATCTACAGTTGTGCCAAATTTTATAATAATCGGATGATTTTTGACCGAGTTATTAAATGTTTAAAAAGGGTGCCAGATTTCCTGACTCACGGTGTATATAGATGAACACACATGTATGTACTCATGTACATGACATACTTACATGTGATGCACATGCGTCGTTCATTTGTAATATGGTTTAAAATGAAAATACGTCACATGTATTCTAATACACAAAAATAATAACATAACATAGAAAGGAACACCCCTCCTAAATAATAGAAAAGTCCCCCTTTCGAATGCTACAATTAAAAAGAGGAAGAATCTCGATATTTTGAAAAAAAAAAAAAATTACGATTTTGAAAAATCGAAATTTTATATATCAAATCACTCTAAAAATTTCAATTTTTTCCAGTTTCATTCCAGTACATCATTTTAGGTCTGATAACATTTTATTGTAGGTGGCCCCGTTTTCAAGTTGTTCGACCCACAAAAAAATATGACCAAAAACTCAAAATTTGTTTCTAAAAAATTCATAAAAAATAATCCCAGGGTAACATTATCTAAATTGAAATATTTATGCACATTAATAATACTCATCAGAATGCTGTTTATTTTGCACTTTAAGAACGTGATAAATGTAAAGAATTTTTTTTTATTTCTCTGGAGAGAGAGCCTTATCCCTATTGCAGAACGAACATAGGACCAGTTCGAAAACAAGCTTTCCAGCATAGCTGTGGGTGCTGGAATACTTAGTAGTACTTTTTCTGCGGCTCACTCATTGTATCAAGTTTGTTTTCATTTAATTTGAATCAAGTTAAATGAAAATAAACTTGATATGGGCGGGGGTTTAATACTTTCAAGACAGTCGTTAAAATTTGTGATTTTTTTAATTTATACATTTTATACAGGTTTTATACGTTTTATACAGTATAATACGTCAACGTATAAAACATTACTTTTGTGACATTTACCCCTCCCTCCCTGATGTTCAAAATCAACTCCAGCAAATCCTGCAGTAAGACAAATGAACAAGCAAAATTACTACGCACATAGAGCAGCAGATGATAGAAATAACTACTGTCATCGTGGGGTTTCCTCTGCATTATGGCAAGTATATCATGATTGGCTAACCAGACATTTACATTCTGTAAACCAGCATTGAAGTTTTTTTTAAAAAGGTAACAGCATCTAAAATACTCCTTACAAACCGAGGAAGCTCCAGAGGCGTTTTCAAATGTTACCCTTTTCTTCAAATTAACAAAAAAACAAGTTTCACTTACCGATCACCGCACAGTAAAGGATGCTTCAAGCACTGAACACAAGCTGCAACCAATAAATGTGAAACAAAAACAAAGTACTGGGTAAAGATTACAATGATAGTAAAGACACATACAAAAGACACAATACCTTCGTGAAACCATTGCCTACAGTGACAACATTGAATCATTTTTACGTAACAGCTGAAAGTATAGATAAAAGAAAATAAGCACATTTTGATAGTTAAGCATTGGGTACAAAAAGTATTCAAAAATCTGTTAAAGATACAATCTACTACTCAAGTATGCACCAGTGATGTTTGCTTCACTAGTAGGTTTAATCTTTATTATACGGTAGTATAAATGTTCAATACATAGACATTCCATTGTCATGCTGACTATTTTTACTATTTGCAGCAAATTTCGCACCTTCTTTTTAAGACGATTCAAAACAAGACCTAACTTCTTTTTGGAAAAAAAAAGATTGCCAAGACAAGGGATGGTATTAATTAGAGGTAGGAAGAATCCTAAACTTTCTCGAATCTGCATCCTAAAAGGTTAACGAACCCTAAATTTTATTGAATCCGAATCCTAAAAGGTTATTGAATCCCTTGAATGTCCCGAATCCGAATCCTAAAAGGAGAAATTCTCGAATCCCTCAAATCTCCCGAATCTCCAATCCTTCATATACGAATCCTATATTATTAAGAAGGGGATATAGACACTTGTCCTATATCAACTTGGCCTAAAACCATTTGTCCTAAAAGGACATTTGCCCTACAGTGACATTTCCCATAAAACCACTTTTTTGTTTTCTCTTGCCCTATGGTTCAGTGTCTTTTGGTGGAGTATGTTAAATAGGGTTTTATGCGCCACAGGTGTGCAAAAAATGCCAAATGACAAATTATCACTACTGATTAGGAGAAATGCCCCTTTAGATCAAATAATTTTAGGGCAAATGTCCTTTTAGGTCAAATGTTCCTTTAGGGTAAGTGTCTTTAGGGCAAATGATTTTAGGTCAAGTGTCTTTAGGACAAATGTCCCACACCCATCAAGAAGATACAAATAAATGAAATAATATGTGGCACTCAGGGCCGCTACAACGTGATATTGGTGATCCAGGTACCACCGAAATTGCAACAATCGCCGTTTTTTGTTAGTGAACGCTTCTTTTGTACGTCAATGGAGTTAAAACTAATTTTACCAAATTTTTAACATTTTTTAAGGTTAGGATTCGAAAGATTTGAAACACGAAAAAAGCGCACAGATTCAAGTTTTCGAATCTCAAATATTTCTCAAGATTCGCGGGAATCGAATTCCATCCCTAGTATTAATGAAGTTCAGCATTACTCAGAGTACATTCTCAAGAAATAAGAATTTACTAATTTTCGTATAAAGTTGTCATAAGTAAACGGAGTATTCACTCTGGCAATGTGAGTACGTTCTAACTAAGGCTCTTGTATCTATACTAATTCAATTCAACTCAGTACACCTGCAATCAGCTTAAAAGCCATGTGGCAGGGGGGGGGGGGATTGCTCTCGATCACAAATGATTGTCATTCAGGTAAAACAAGACATCATTATTAAATTGAAATCGTCCCAACAAAGAACTATCAACTGGAAGAGAATTTCATAGTCTAATAACATTCAGGAAAAAAAAAATACCCTAAATATGCATCAGTTCTAGCCATTAACTCTTTTAAAGTCTTTGAATAACCGTGTCTTTCCTTACGAAGGAAGCCAGTAAACGTCCGAAAAGGGCAATGCTTTGGTCATTTTCTTCGGCCTGCTAATGATTCCCAATTTAGTACCTGATAGAAGATACTCTATCAGTATGCACGTATCTTCCTTTCACAAATCTTGCAACCCTTCCCAGCCCCACGCGCTAACTGGCGCGTGTGACATTTTTACGATAAGAGCAGCATCCCGCGCATCCCTATCTTTAACATACAATTTTTAGCTGCTTCTTTTTCTTTGTAAACAAAAATAAAATTTAGTAACAGGTTGAAAGATAAAAAAATGTTATTAGATAAAAAAAATAATCCCCAGTGAATATTACAACCGAAAGACTTTAAAACAAGGCAACATCATTCAAGAAGCTATAGAGAAACTTCAATTAATTTTGGTTCAAAACACACAGTTTGAAAATAGCAATTTCGCTAGAATCGGATCATGTTTTTGGAAATGTCAAATTTCCCCTTAACATTGTGTAGCCAGCATACCACTAAAATACCCCTAAAAATTCTCAAAAAAAATAATTTAGTGCCTCCATCTTGTCATTTTTTAAAAGCACGAATGAACAATTTCACAGAGAAACAATTTTGCATAATTTACTCTTTTTATTATGTAAAACCAGAGTTGTTAAAAATAATGACTTTTTTTTTAAAAAATCAAAAAAGTCAGATTTTTTTTATTTAAATCGGATTTTTTAATTCAATTTTTTTATTAATATTATTTTTAAAATGAACATTTAAAAAAAATAAATTTTATTTACTTTTAAGTATTATAGAAGAATTGTGAACAATTGTAATGTGCACATTTAATAAACACTAATATCATTATATTATTTAGAATGTTAATATAATATTATTTATAAAAACCTTAAACTAATGAAATTAATTTAATGAAATTGAATTTCAGACCTTTCGAACATAACTAGACAAGAGCAAAAACATAACTGTCACAATTACTGGATGACAATATAAAATTGTAGGCCTAAATGACATACAACAAATAATTTAATAAAATGAATAAACTAACACGACAAAACATGGAAAGTTTTGTGTGTACTTATTTGAACAATTTGTGTAACAGTTAGGTTATTTGGAGAATCTGAAGTCTCATCTCAGACTAACACATCTGTCAAAGACCGACTGAACTCCTAGTTATATATAATAATTTATTACTGTACTAGCGTTACTACCCGGCTTCGCTCCGGAAAGTAAAACAATTAATTAAAAGATGTAACTTTTATTGACGTTCATCTTCACTGTTAAGAAATTCGATCCAATTAGCAAATTCCTCTGCCACTTCTTGTCTGAGCCTGACTAAAAATATATTTTCTAAATTTATTAAAGTATTGAAATTACTTATTTCTACGCTTATCACTTGTAAATTATTCCTGCAACGTCTTTTTGACAGAACTTAGCATGATAGAGCATAAGTGACGGCTGCAATTCCAATTATTTGTATTTGTCATTTTTATTTCATTGTCATTTCTTTTTTGAAAGTGCATACGTCCCTGTTTAACATCTTTGTAGCACTGTTGATCTCGAAATTTTCAGCACTAAAACCGAGGCATATTTCATTTCGCTACATTACGTGGTTCGCTAGTTTTTAGTGTGATGACGGACTTTCTGTTTCATATTTAAGATTAATATGAGCAATGTCGAGCATACATCCATTATAAATTCTAAACGTCATCAGACTCATCACTGATAACTAGTTTGTAAAACAATCAAGAATTAATTTAGTTGGTTGTACACATACTTGCCAGGTCCTCCACAATAGCAATACACCTGCTGATTATTGGCTTTGTGTTGAGCATCCCACGTTAATGAATTCACCTGTAAAAAGTGATTGTCATAATAAATCAATTACAGAATGCTAATTCTAAAGGTACAAGTTATAAATTATTTTAACTTCAATTTATCATTAAATACTATTATTGTAGACTTCAATTTAATTCAGGGTGGCTGATTTTTTTTTTGTTTAAATCAAATAAATCGATTTTTTTTATTTAAATCAGATTTTTTTTGATTTTTTTCATTTATATGAAATATTAATTTTTTATGACGATGTTTGCGAAAATGAGTAATAATTACATTGTTAATTGTTAAGTAATAAAAAATATAATTGCAAAATAAGAAAAAAAAAATGTTAAGAAACATTCAAATTTTAAAATAATAAGTTTCAAGCACTTTTAATTTAACATTCTGAAGATATAAACACGAGCTTTGCAGTCTTTTCTGTTCCCAAAGCAAATCAGTGCCTCAGAGGTAAACTGTGTGAAGTCACTTTAAAAAAAAAAACACGATTTTTACATCTTCATTGGATGCAAAATTTGTGTTTTTTAAACAGCTTGTCAAGTTCTATAAGCAGTACACAGTGTTATGCCCACGGTTTTACACATTAGCTGCTAGATGGTGGTATACCATGTTAATTCCTATTGCTTCAATGAAGAGAAAAACCTCAAATGACTCCACTGTAAAATTTAGGTTTGGTAACTTAAAAAGGTTTACCTATTAGGTTCTTAAATAGATTATTATTACTATTTATATCTACAGTATTTGTCCCTGATTTCCACCAGTCAATTGTGGGGATACTTCCTCAAGCATATCTTCCGAAAAAATAATGCATTAATGAAAGGACTACCACCGGACTTTATTTTATAAACATAGAGAAACACACCCGGTACTGTTTTATTTTTATTGTATAATGTAAATATTTAAATAAATGTGAATTTTTTTTTAAAAAATCATTTGAATTATTTAAAAAAAATCATTTGATTTAAATCAATGTGATTTAAATCACTGCCACCCTGATTCAATTTAACTCAGTACGCCTGCAATCAGTTCGAAAACCATGTGGCAGTGTGGAATTCTCCCGATCATAAATGAAAATCATGTAGACAAAATAAATACACCATTGTTAACAAAAAACTGTCTACTGGAAGAGATTTTCCATTGTCTAATAACATTTGAGAAAGAATGACAAAAATATGCATCATTTCAGGCTAATACTTCTTTGAGTGCCGTTGTCTACTTTTCTAGTTAATAGGCTATTACGCAGGACAATGTTATCATCAGTCAGCAACCGTCCGAAAAGGACAAGGCTTTGCTCAATTCTTCTCGCTGCTAATGATTCCCATTGTAGTTTCTGAAGCATAGAAGATACACTATCGAGATATACGTATTTTCCTTTTACAAACCTTGCAGCCCTATTGCTGTCCAAATTCAATTTCATGTTTTATGTTATTTCTAAATGGACTCCAAAGGTGGACTTTGAAATAACAGTGTTAATAGTGCCAGTAAAACACCTTATTTTAACGGGCACTATTAACACCAATATTTTACGGTCCACCTTTTTTAAATAAAATAAATTGATTTATTCGATCTATTTCATTTATATGAAATATTGAATTTTTTTTATTCTGAAAATGTTTTCAAAAAATGAATAATAACATTGTTACTTGTTAAGTTGTTAGCAAATAACTGAAAAATAAGGAGAAAAAAAGTAACAGGTTCCAGCACTTAATTCAACATTCTAAACATAAACACTGGCTTTGCAACCTTTTCAGTTCTGAAACGTTTGTGCTCATTGCCCACTGTTAGGCTGAAGCGAATAGATTACTATTATTTTATATATATATATATATATATATATATATATATATATATATATATATATATATATATATATATATATATATATATACATGCGTCTCTAACAATTTCCACCAGTCAATTGGGAATACTTCCATAAGCATATCTTCAAAAAACAATGTATTAATGACCTTTAAGGATTACCATGGGTTATGTATTTTATAAACTTAGACATAAATGTTGGCAACTGTTAATTTTTATCATATAATTTAAATGTTTAAATGACTGTGACTTTTTATAAAAAAAACCACTTGATTTATTTAAAAAACCATTTGATTTAAATCATCACTTAAATCACTGCCACTATGAGAGTTAGAGACCATTACCTCCAGAAATATTTTAGTAAAACATTGTCAAGAATGGTTACAAAAACGATTTTTAAAATTAAAAATAAGTCATTAAGACTCATTAATATAACTTATAAGTAAAAAAAAATAAAAATCTTGAGAAAAACGTTATTCATAGCACAACGAACTGTTTTCTGTTTCAATACTCAAAACTATAATAATAATTTACTAATTAATAGGGCTCGGATTTTGATGCAATATCAACCGGAATGTTTCTCGCTGTCATTAAGGTGTACCCCAAAGTGATTGGGACAAACTTCTTTGTAAATGGAACAACATCAACTGGCAATGGACAACTTGGGACAACACTTTAAATTTTTTGGACAGCTTTTATTTTTGAGAAAAGTTGCATACAAAAATTGGGGTACACCTTAATGCCATACCCCAAAGTGTTTGGGACAACTAAAACAACACCTGAAATAGAATATATAGCCAATGGACTGATTGGGACAAGTGAAATTTTTTTTTTGGACAGTTACCATTTTTGAGGAATATAAGTGTAAACATTTGGGGTATACCTTAATGCCATACCCCACATGAAGATAATTCTGTAACCATTAATAGTAGAAGCATGGAACCTTTTTCATTGGCTTGTACTCTCAATGGACTGCAATGGACAGTTTTCAGTTTTGTTCGGACACCTCCGGTTCCGGAAATACAGTCGTTTGAAATACCATTAAGGTATACCCCAAGGTTATCCTAGAACGGAAACCGGAAATGGGACAAGTCTGAAGCTTGTTCCATTGGGTTGTACTCTCAATGGACTGCAATGGACAGTTTTTAGTTTTGTTCGGACACCTCAGGTTCCGGAAATAAGTCGTTTGAAATACCATTAAGACTGTATTCTCAGAACCGGAGGTTATCCTAGGATAACCCTGGGGTATACCTTAATGGTATTTCAAACGACTGCATTCTCGGAACCGGAGGTGTCCGAACAAAATTGAAAACTGTCCATTGCAGTCCATTGAAAGTACAATCCAATGGAACAAGTTTCAGACTTGTCCCATTTCCGGTTTCTGTTCTAGGATAACCTTGGGGTATACCTTAATGGTATTTTAAACGACTGTATTCTCGGAACCGGAGGTGTCCGAACAAAACTGAAAACTGTCCATTGCAGTCCATCGAGAGTACAATGCAATGGAACAAGTTTCAGAATTGTCCCATTTCCGGTTTCCGTTCTAGGATAACCTTGGGGTATACCTTAATGGTATTTCAAACGACTGTATTTCCGGAACCGGAGGTGTCCGAACAAAACTGAAAACTGTCCATTGAGAGTACAATCCAATGGAACAAGTTTCAGACTTGTCCCATTTCCGGTTTCCATTATAGGATAACCTTGGGGTATACCTTAATGGTAATTCAAACGACTGTATTTCCGGAACCGCAGGTGTCCAAACAAAACTGAAAACTGTCCATTGCAGTCCATTGAGAGTACACGCCAATGAAAAAAGGTTCCATGCTTCTAATATTAATGGTTACAGAAATATCTTCATGTGGGGTATGGCATTAAGGTATACCCAAAATGTTTACACTTATATTCCTCAAAAATGGTAACTGTCCAAAAAAAAATTCACTTGTCCCAATCAGTCCATTGGCCATATATTCTATTTCAAGTGTTGTTTTAGTTGTCCCAAACACTTTGGGGTATGGCATTAAGGTGTACCCCAATTTTTGTATGCAACTTTTCTCAAAAATAAAACCTGTCCAAAAAATTTAAAGTGTTGTCCCAAGTTGTCCATTGAAAGTAGATGTTGTCCCATTTACAAAGAAGTTTGTCCCAATCACTTTGGGGTAAACCTTAATGACAGCATGTTTCCCCATATGTGGCACAAGTGCCAATTGCGAAGTGACAATCTCGTTTAGATAATAAAAAAAAAATTGTTCATTCTAATTAAAAACAATGATTAGAGGCTAGAACTCTAGTTGACAACTAATAGTAACCCGACATCTAGCCTCTCTAACCAGCTTTTTTAATTAGAAAAAAACAATTGCAGTTGCTCTAATTATGATGATTACTTCACAATTGGCTCTTCGGCCACAAATTGAGAAACATTCCGGTTGATATTGTATCAAAATCCGAGCCCTACTAATTAACTATTTACTAGTTTGCTTCCTATAAAATAAAATAAAAAATAATTTCAATTTCTCTTATACCTTGTACACACATACACAGTTAAATACATTTAAATATAAAGCAAGTTCTAAATTGCCCCGTCAAGGGCAAATGGACATTATATCGAATTCAATTTATTCAGTTAATAATCTCAAAATATTGTCTTAATACTTAAATATAATATATTAGTGGGGTAACCCGTCATAAATGATGGGAGCAAAATTCACAGGCAATTGTGCCCAGCATTAGAATTTCTTTTCCTCCGCCCTTTTATGACATCAGACCAAGTAACAAACCAATTAGAAATTGATGACGTTCATAAAAGGGCAGAGCAAAAGAAATTCTAATGCTGGGCACAATTGCCTATGATAAATTCTAGTTTAATTTTGCTACTATTATCCCCTCCCCTTTTTTATATTTGAAAGAGAAAATGAGAGTTTCATTTTCTCTGGTGTGCGCATGCGCGTCGTTTTTTCTCCCCTTTTTTACTCCTTTCATTTCAATTTCTGTTTCCCCCTCTACACTTTCCAACCTTTTTCCCTCCCCAATTTAATATCATGGGGTTCTTGGATGGGGAGTGTGCAACATATATTTGACCTTGAGAGAAAAAGCCGTTCATTTATTCAAATTTATATACATTCCGACTTGCTTCAATGGTTGTACAGTGTTACTTCAGAGACAGATAGATATCAACACAGACCTGTGATATTATATTATTACTAGTGGGGTATCCCGTCATAAATGACGGGAGCAAAATTCACAGGCAATTGTGCGCATCGCACGCATGTCCCTTTGTTCCTTGTTGCACCCTCCCCATCCAAGAACCCCATAATATTAAATTGGAGAGGGGGAAAGGTTGGAAAGTGTAGAAGGGCAGAGGAAAAAAGTGGGAGGGGGTGACTGAAACTGAAATGAAAGGAGTAAAAAAGGAACAAACGACGCGCATGCGCACACCAGAGAAAATGAAAACCTCATTTTCTCTTTCAAATATACAAAGGGGAGGGGATAATATTAGCAAAATTAAACTACAGTTTATCACAGGCAATTGTGCCCAGCATTAGAATTTGTTTTGCTCAGCCCTTTATGAAGGTCATCAATTTCTAATTGGTTTGTTACTTGGTGTGACGTCATAAAAGGGCGGAGGAAAAAAAATTCTAATGCTGGGCACAATTGCCTGTGAATTTCGCTCCCGTCATTTATGACGGGTTACCCCACTAGTATATGTATAATATTATAAAAAAAAAACTATTGACAAAATATTGATTTAGTATTTCAATTTAAAATATTAATAATAAAGTCAATTTTTATTTTTGGTTTATGTCCTTAATTGGATTCCGTATAGTTCACCAGAACACATTTAACTTGAATTCATTTAACTCATGTGTGTACAAGGTAATAGGGTGGCAGTTATTTAAATCACATTGATTTAAATCAAATGATTTTTTTAAATAAATCAAATAAGTTTTTTAAATAAATCAAATGATTTAAAAAAAAAAAAAAAATCACATTTATACCATAAAAATTAAGAGGCAACATCGTAAAATTACTTCGAAAAATCTCCGCAAAGAGCGCTAGCATCGTTTTTCTCTTGAGTCCATAGACCCAATGTTAACAAAAAAACGTTAAATTTTAAAGTCACGGCAATATGTTTATTTTTCATATTTAAAGTTGTAAACTATTAAGTTTTCAAAGTGCAATATGCACCTTAAATATATGCTGATCGAGTGATAGAATGACAAAAAAATTGGTATGTGCAGTTATATTTTTAAAAAGTATTTCAAAATCGCAAATTTCTAACTCTTATGTTAAATTCCATTGAGTATGCGCTGGTGGTAAGCAAAAAAACATTCATGTTTAACGCTTGTAAAAATCACTAAAAATAATTTTAAAAAACCACAATTAAACCATAGTGAAGCCAACACACTGGCGCACGTGATGAGTTTTTTCTTCTTCTGGTTTTTTAAAATTATTTTTACGTATTTTTACGAGCATTTTAATGGATGTTTTTTTGACCTCCATTGCTCTAAAGAGCAATGGAGGTATATAGGATCATGCAAGAAAAGGGGAAAAAAAGGATGTCTGTGTGTGTGTATGTATGTGTGTGTGTGTATGTGTGTCCGGAACCGATTTAGTTCCTCGAACAACTCAAGAACGGAATGAGATAAAGACATGCAGTATTTTTTATTTGATTCCGTGGGTCAATATGAAGCTCCTGACAAAAAATTAGAAAATTTTACCCAGGGGTTATTTTTTTATGATTTTTTTAGAAACAAATTTTGAGTTTTTGGTCATAATTTTTAGTGGGTCGAACAACTCGAAAACGGGGCCACCTACAATAAAATGTCATCAGACCTAAAATGATGTAAACATTCTGACGATGAAACTGGAAAAAAATTGGAATTTTAGAGCGATTCGATATATAAAATTTCGATTTTTCAAAATCGTAATTTTTTAAAAAAAAAATTCGATTCTTCCTCTTTCCAGTTGTAGCATTCGAAAGGGGGACTTTTCTATTATTTAGGAGGGGTGTTCCTTTCTATGTTCTGTTATTATTTTTGTATATTAGAATACATGTGACGTATTTTCATTTTAAACCCGTATTATTACAAATGAATGACGCATGCGCATCACATGTAACTATGTCATGTACATGAGTACATACATGTGTGATTATATATATACACATGCGCACACGTGTGTACATGTGCGTACACATGCGCACACGTGTGTACATGTGCGTACACATGCGCACAAGTGTGTACATGTGCGTACACATGCGCACAAGTGTGTACACGTGCGTACACATGCGCACAAGTGTGTACACGTGCGTACACATGCGCACAAGTGTGTACACGTGCGTACACATGCGCACAAGTGTGTACACGTGCGTACACATGCGCACAAGTGTGTACACGTGCGTACACATGCGCACAAGTGTGTACACGTGCGTACACATGCGCACAAGTGTGTACACGTGCGTACACATGCGCACAATGAAAAAAAGTTGGTTATTTGATATATGAAAGCATATATTAAAGCAATGGAGGTCTATAGGGTTCCTTGAATCCCTTGTTTTTCTTATTTGGGCATACTCAATGGAGTTTAACATAAGAATTAGAAATTCGCGACTTTGAAATAGTTTTTATAGATATAACCGCACTTACCAATTTTTTGTCATTCTATCACTCGATCAGCATATATTTAAGGTGCACATTGCACTTTGAAAACTTAATAATGGACAACTTTAAATATGAAAAATAAACATATTGTCGAAACTGTGTATTTTAAAAATTAACATTTTTTCTTTAACATTGGGTCTATGGGCTCAAAAGAAAAACGATGTTAGTGCTCTTGGCGGAAATTTTTCGAAGTAATTTTGTGATGTAGCCTCTTAAGGAAGTATCCAAAATTGACTAGTGGAAATCATTAAAGGGAAGCATATATATAAAATAGTAACAGTAATCTTATTACTCATTTTTGTAAATATTTTCAGAATATGTATGTCAATATTCCATATAAATGAAAAAAAAAAAAATCAAAAAAATCTCATTTAAATAATAAAAAAAACCTGATTTAAATCAAAAGGTTTTAGGGCATATGTCCCTTTAGAGCAAGTGCCTCCAAGGCAAATGCCCCTTTAGGGCAAATGGTTTTAGAGCAAGTGGATTTAGAGCAAATGGTTTTAGGGCAAATGTTCCTTTAGGGCAAATGGTTTTAGAGAAAGTGTCTTTAGGGCAAATGGCTTTATTTCAAGCGTCTTTAGGGCAAATGCCTATATCCCATATAACACCCTGCTACAAAAGTTGGGACAGGCATACACCTGAATTTAAATCAATATTTTGTCATTAACAATTAATTAATGGAAAGATACAATACAACGCCAGTTACGCAGCTTGAATTGTAGGTTGAAAATTCGCCCAGCAACATTCAAGTGCAGTTGTCTCAAGTGCAGTTGTCTCTTCCACAAAACATATACCATTTCAGTGATGAAAAGAGAGCCTCAGGTGTCAGATGAAAAGTATACATATTTTTTTGTTTTGATTTCCGCTGTATTTAAAACAGGGTGGGGCTAGTTGTTTTTAGTTTGAAGAAGAAGAAAAAATTAACCTATTTTTTTTGGTTTAAACCTAGGTTTTTTTTTTGCATATTAAAAACTAAGAATGGGACATTCGAATCCTTGAATCTTGAAAAATATTCGAGATTCGAAAACTCGAATCGTCACGCTTTTTTAGTCTTTCGAATCTTTTGAATCCTAACCTAAAAAAAACTGTTAAAACTTTGGTAAAATTAGTTTTAACTCCATTGACGTCCAATACATCACCTTGTGGCGACCCTGAGTGCCACACTTTTTTATTATTAAATAATTCAATATTTAATATTATTTCATTTATTTGTATCTTCTTAATGAATAATATAGGATTCTTATATGAAGGATTCGAGAGATGCGAGATTTGGGAGATTCGAGAACCTTTTAGGATTCAGATTCGCGAAAATTTAGGATTCGGATTCGAGAAAATTTATGATTCGGATTCAAGAAAATTTAGGATGAAAAATTAGTTGTTTATGATTAAAACCAAAGGTTTAGTTTAAAAAATCCAAATGGTTAAACCATGGTTTTAACCACAATGGTTAAAACCACGCCACCCTATTTGAAATAGATTCATTATTTTTAATTAAAAAAAATTCAAAATAAATACTACACACAAAATAAACACTAAATTTAAAATAATTCACAGTATTCTAGAATTGTTTTCATTGATCCTTCTTTCTTTTGCAACTCAACGAGAAACCTGATTTCTAAAATTTGGACACGGTTTGAAAATCCGGTCTGGCGCGCGAGCCAAACTGAAAAAAAAAAAAAAAACTGAAGTGGCCCACAGTTACAAACGAGTTTGAGACCACTGTTCTAGGGCATAATCATCAAGATCCTGACTATGCATGCAACTCGGCTTAGAGTCGGCTACATACCGATAATATGTATATGTTCTTAATTAGCCTTTAATAGTTACTCTTCAGTGGGCCCCATTGCGAGCCACCATTGAAAACCACTTTAAATACACTTACGTCATATGGAAATGTTCTTTTCGTGGCTTGCACTGGTGCAGATTCAGGTCTTGCGTTCTTCATCTTTGTCTTTTTCTACACACAGAAAATAACAATTAACTTACATGAAACTTATTGAACCGTTAAGAAACATTTTACTGCCAACTTCAGACGAACAACTTTGTGTCGCCCAAATGTGGTTTACGTGATTTGCTTAACACAGACCACCATTGAAAACAATGGCGTGCTGGCCATAAGAGAGACTTACATCACCGATAAAACAGGCGGTGGCCGCCACTTGTGACCCAGAACTCAACCACTCATCGCCACTGTGGTACAAACAAAAACGGTGGCAGTGGTTCATGGGAACATTACCTGTGTAACCAAAAGTCTGCTTGTGGCGTCACAAAGTCGTCCGTGTGAAGCATCCCCTAAAACCATCTCAAAATAGCCATAAATGACTTCATCACCGACCGCTCCAGATTTTTTTTATATAATCAAGAATATGGCATCACTTAACGGCTTAACGCTACCTCAGCATTAACGATGCAGATACGTAACTATATTTAAAGCCATAAATTTCGCTCAATCGTTAAAGCTCTGCAACGAATACAAAGACGCAACGCTAAAAAAATATTGAAAGACGACTGCAAAAAGTTATTAATGTGACGAGCAAATTTTGGCGCCAAATCACACTGAGTAATAAATAACAAGGGGTCAGCAGCCTACGGCTAACAACCTGATTGCCGCATTGCCGTTTCTCTCTCCCCCCGCTTTTAACCAATGAAAGCGCCGGTTAAACAGAGAAATTCCGACAACAACAACGGCCATCAAAAAAAAAAAAACACTGCACTTTGATTTGCATCAAATTCAAATTAAAAATTACAATATAATTACCTGCAGAAGAATCAGCACACAGATCTTCTTTACCAACTGTTGAAAATCCGTTAAAATACCTTCGTAAAAACAAAACAAAAAAAACCCCAACACTCATCGAAGCCGAAACAAACGGTCAAAAGTTTACTCAAGCAAAGAGGAGGAGCTAAGTTAACGACGGGATGCACACAGTTGCGACAAGAGCAACGGTTGGATTTGATGACATCACACAATACCTTATGAGCTATTTAAGTATATGACGTCATTCGGATGCTCGTCACCATTATTGCGGAAAACTATACGCATGCGACTCAAAGATACTACTTCGATCACGTGATAGGTGATTATAACCAATCGCCGAGGAGGAAAACTTGTTTTGGCGCGAAAATCACAACGCTTTTCTTTTCTATGGGAATTTGTATTGAGAAGTTGAGAACTGAAGAGAAAGAGTATAAAGCCGTGGTAAATGATCCACATATGTTCACGTTTATGTTTTTAACTTTTATGATGGTTGCTTTATGAGTATTCCAGTAACCAAGTTGACATAGTGTCGTTATTGAATTACTACTATTCGGTATTGTAACTAAAAGCGTGAAATGTTTGCTGAAAATGCTCTAGAGCTTATTCGTGAGTTGAAACGTAGCCCGGATTTCCTTCCACCGTACAATGTGAGATGGAAATTAACTTTATTTTTTTAATTTATTTTCTTTTTAATTTATTTCAGACATTTCTCATCCTACTCTCATGCTGTTAAAGTAAAACCTGTATAAAACGGAACCCCGTGGTTCCAATGGTTTTTTTCCGTTATAGTAGTTTTCCGTTTTATACAGGTAAGTAAAACACATGGTAGATGTTTTACATGTAAATTTCCAGATATTGCTTTTTTTTTCGATTTAGCCGTTTTTCCCGTTTTATAAAGGGTCAGTTTTAGTCGGATTTTACGGTATATAAAAATGTAACAGCTAGGAGATCACGTGACTAATTAAGTTAAAGTTGCGGTTGTTCCGGTTGCGCACTTTACGGTGGTGGTTTTATTAGTCGGGCATAGCCTCCTATAGATAGTATCTATAGCAGGATATGGGTGGGGAAAATGACAATTCATATTGTTATAGACGCCGCCGCATGCAGATGATGGAAGCAGAGCTTGAAAGTTGAAACGTTTGCGTCCTCTTTTGACCACAATATGAAACAGAATTGCGCGCCAATTTGAAATCAAAGAGTTTAAAACCTTATACTAAAGCCGCGTTTTCACGATGATAGTTGTCACGATAGTTGCTGTCATGACGGCAGCTATCGCGAGAACTATCATCGTGAAGACCACATGATAGTCACTGTCGCGATAGCACTATCACACTATCTCGTTTGACTAGATAGTTGATAGTACTGTCGCAATAGTAATAGTTGTTTTTGGAGTTTTTCGTTTTCTGATGGGGTGGGAGTTTCGGTGGGTGGTTCTGTTGTGGAGGGAGTTTCGGAGGATGCGTTTTTGAAAAAAATTTGAGGTATGTTACGTTGTAGGGGTACGGTTGGTTGTAGAGGTGGGCTGATGTCCACATCTATTTCTCCCCCTCCTTCCCTAAGATACTCGTCCTCGAGTGTTTGGGTTTGACATGTACGATGTTTACAGTGTCTCGAATGATCCTTCCGATTGTTTCCTCGTGTTCCAGCTCCAGAACCGTGTCGCTAACGATTTTAGAGATGGTATAGCCGTGTCTGTAAGCGTACCGAAGCTTCTTGGTCTCATCAGGTACGATCCTATGGTCTCTAACCAGGACTTGGTCCCCAATCCAATATTCTTGAGGGGTTTTCCTCCTGGCATCGTAGTATTTCTTTTGCCTGAGATGTGCCTCGTGAAGATTGGATTTGGCATTTTCTAATTTGTCAGCGGTTACCGCAGATGGATTGTCTTGGTTAGGGTCCATGACTTTTGGCAGTAGAGGGGCTCGATTGTCGACTGGCAAGCGTGCCTCTCCTCCGAACATGTGGAGTTGTTGTATGCAAACACGGCTGCTTGCAACTTGAAATACCAGTCCTTCTGGCCTTTTTCAGGTGTCAAGAGTCGCTTAACTGTTTGCATGATGGTTTTATTTGTTCTTTCCGCTAGGCCATCCCCTTGTGGAAAGTATGCAGTCGTCGTAGAGTGTTGGATACCGATTTTATCGAAGAACTCTTGGGTTTCCTTGGCCGTGAAAGGTGTTTCTCGATCTGTGATGATGCACCTGGGGGCTCCAATAAGGTGAACAAGGGTACTTTGACAAAGTTCCTTGTCACCTTGGCTTTCTGGCTGTGGAAACCTTTTGCGAAATAGAATCGGGTGGCATAGTTAACTGCTAGGATGATGTGTTTAACACCACCCAGCAACTTGTGTAGGGGACCGATATAGTCAATCCCCCAGCATTCATCTGGGTCTCTGATCTGCATCTCGTGCAAGAAACCAGGCAGTTTGGATTGAGGTGCCTTACACTTCTGGCAAATCTCACAGGTGCATACAAAATCGATTGTATCTTTCTTCCAGGTGCTCCAAAAGAATCTCTGACAGACTTTATTCAAGATTTTGTCCTGTCCAAAGTGTCCGGATTCCGGACTCGTGCAGGAGGTGAAGCACCTCTTGTACCAGCTGTTGCGGCACGACTGTCACGAGTTTGGGCCGTGGTATACCACAGCACTCAAAACATCCTCCACAATAACGTAAATTTTGTGGAGTTCAGACTCTGGTGTCTGTTGGAGTTCGTCAATAATCTTGGTCAGTTCAGGGTCTTTTCTTTGCTCCTGGGCCCAATCCCATCGAAAGGTGACATCATAGATCACGCTGTCATCCAAGTCATCTGGGGTTGCCTGCAATCTCCAATCGTCTGGCACATCAATCGGACTGCGAGAGATACAGATCACCGTGTAATTGTACTCTTACAGCAAGAGTTGCCACCTCCCAAGTCGACCTTGTAATCTGTGCTGTTTTTAGGTAGCACAGAGCATGGTGGTCAGTGACTATGGTGAAAGGTTTGTTGAAAAGATATGGCCGGAATTTAACCACGCCATATACCACTGCTAGGCATTCTTTGTCTGTGGTGGAGTAGTTCAGCTCTGCATCACGGAGAACTCTTGAAACGCAGCCCAACATCTGTAGGGCCTTGTTCCGACCCCTCTGGTAAAGTATGGCAGCAATGCCATACCCAAAGGCATCCGTATGCATTACGATCTCGGCTTCCGGATCGTATACTGCCAACACAGGTGCCATGGTAAGTCTTTTCTTTAACAATTCGAATGCAGCTTCTCTATCAACTGTCCATTTGAATGGCAATTCCTTCTTGGTCAGATCGGTCAGAGGCTTTGCAATGTGAGCAAAGTTGATGATGAATCGTCGGTAGAAGCCAGCCATGGGGTGAAGAGCTTTTCCTAGGTCACGACCTAGAATGGCTTCTCGGTGTCCCTCTATGACATACAGTGGTCCTTGGGCACGTCTTGCACCAACTTCCACTGTAGCGTTGACTTGGCCCACTACGTTGATGGTGGCGCCTCCTACTCCTTCAATCATTGGAGCTCTTGGCATGGGTTCAATTCTGAGGTCATGTTCTTTCGCGATGCATTCGGAGAGGACACTGCTATGGGCTCCGGTGTCTACCAGCATCTGGATTTCTCATCGATTTACGGAGACCAATATCCGGGGACTGTTGAGACTGGTGTCATGGGCCCCAAGTTCCTTTACGTCACAGCTGGCTGCCAACTTCTGGTAGAGGTCTTGTATCATGTCCAGGCAGCAAGCGCACCCCTTTTTGGTGGTTTTACCTCCAGGCGTGATCATCGCGACTGTACTATTTTCTCGGCAACCGAAAGTGGAATTGGCAGAGTCAAAAGCTTCCATTATTTCATTCCAAAGGCCCAGGTCTATGGTAGTCCATGGTTCCAACTTGGGATGAGCTGATGGGTTGATGGTAAGTGGTCTTCGGAATCGTCGACATTGTTGTCCTCCTGCAGGAGTTGGTGGCGGAGCTTCGAGGGGGATCTTGCGAAGTTGTCCTCCCAAACTGATTAGGGCATATTCGATACCATCCTCGCTGATAATATCAGTCTCAGCCAGGTCCTCCCCGGGGAGTTCCATGATTCCTCCATACTGTTTTACCTCCAAATCCCTTTTTGGTTTCTTGCATTCACGGGAGAAGAGTCCTAGTTGTCCACATTGATAACAGGTGCCCTTGCTCTTGTCGATGGTCGTTACCGGCGCATCGCGGCGAGGGCCGAGCTTCTTGGAGCTTGTGGACCCCCTGTTTTATGTGGTGGAGCAGTGTAGGATTTTCTCGCATTTAGTCGAGATTGGTTGTCTCGAGGAGCTGGTGCGGTCACCGCACGTTGCTCCCCATCGGATTTAGTCGTTGCACTTACTGGCAGGCCATCTACTGCCACTTATCCTTGGAGTAGAGGATCGCCTCCATTCTTAGTACAGCTTTTTTGAAGGAGCTGAATGAATGAGTTGGGGCGGAGTCCACTGCATCTTGGATGGTTGGATGGAGTGAGCGTCGGAGCTGATTGATTCGGAGCTCGTTGGACAGATCAGGGTAAATTTTGTCCCCTAGTTCGACGAATCTCCAAATGAAGGCTTGGGTGCTCTCCTTCCTTTTGGCATAGTTCCCAGTAGTGTTTTTCCAGTAGGGTTTGTTCGTTTGGTTTACTGAAGGCGGAGGCCATTCTCTTCCTGAGCTCAGGCCAGGTCAAGTCAGGGTGGCGATAGCGAAGCTTGCTGAGCCACGATCGAGCTGGTCCAGTGTGGCAGGTGGTTACGAAGTTCTTGTGGTTGGCATCCCATCGATGCAAGTTAGCAACCTCTTCGAACTCTTCCAAGAAGGCACGGAAGGAGCTTAACCTGTCGAATTTTTTAAGAGTCGGCGGGATGGCGGTTTCCGTATTTCTTATTGAGCTCCTCCATAGTAAGTACTCTGGGTGGTGCCCTATAGACACCATCCAGGACCTGGCCTCGCCCTATAGTGTTGGGGTTTGGCCCTTGGTCCCTGTGGCGGTGTTCTCGAGGAGGAAATGGTATTTGACCACATGGGGAAGAAGTTTTAAGAAGAATGAACGAAAAATGTACTTTAAATAAAGTTTTTACCGACTTTTCTTTTTGCTCGGAGCAATCGGAACTGTTGGAGTGGTGAATTATATACACCCCACGTGGCTAATATCACAAGGAGAGAGATTCACACTTCAGCAGTGTAGATTGATGAGAAGAAAAACAGAAGTTCGGTTACCGACTTTATTGTAGCACAAAAAGAAGAAAAACGATGATGACAAAAAAAAACGAAAATGTACCAGAAATAAAGTCACAACGATGTTTCTTCCTCTCTCGGAGCAATCGGAGCTACTGGAGTAGTGAACTAGATACACTCCACATGGCTAATAGCACAAGGAGAGAGATTCACACTTCAGCAGTGTAGATTTCAAGAAAGAAGAACAGTGTGTCGGTTACCGACTTTATTTGGGGCACAAAATGAAGCACAAATGATTAGAAGTGATGAAATCAAGATAAAGTTTGTAAGTGAAATTTTCCTCTTCTTGGAGCAGTCGAAGCTACCGGAGTGATGTATTTGTATACACCCCACGTGGCTAATAGTACGTAAAGAGGAACAAAGACTTCTTTAGTAGCTGAGATTGAAGAAGAAGAAAGGAATGGGTCGATACCGACTTTATTTTGACGAAGAAATGACGAACAAAGAATGTGGATGATGGCTCTAAAGTTCTTGGTTGTCTCCCTTCCGTTGATGGTGGTGTCTCAATAAGGTGGGCCATGTGGTAACGAAAGGAAAAGATCCAGGAGATGGTGGAACACAAAAAGGTACGAAAAAGAACACAAAAGACGGAGATTCATAGATCACAGGATGCAGTCCCGTAGTTTTCCCTCTGCCAAAGGAGGCTGATGAACAGTCTGATAGTTTACGAGTCTCTTGAACGAAGGACAAAGAAGCGCGTGGGCGGAATTGTTGTTCCCTTGTGAGCCCTAGGTTAGTAGGATGGCCCCAACAATTCGCACACGTGGTTCCCACAAGTAACAAAACAAAAAGGACGGACAAAGCGAACACGTGGCAATGTAAGTGTTCACTCTTGGACGGACGGACGTTTCTCTTCTTCGCAGCGGCGAAGAAATATCTTAAGAGGTACCCCGCACCTCCACCCAATGTAACAATATAGAGCTCTTGTTACGGGGCTCAGGTTGTAGATTATCATGACTAGATCGAATACCGATTTTTGTTAGGAGGATGTAATACTACCTGAGTCCTACTGGTGCCGGGGTCGTTCTCTCAGATATTTCGTTGTATCGTAGCTGCGCTGAAAAGAATAGTTAAGACAGGCGAGACGGATGCAGGTTCGACGTTTTACTTAGTTTATTATGCACAACCATTAAAACATAATAAAGCAGAGAATAGTTACGTGTGTGGCATGCTTTCGCAACTGGACCATTATATGAGTAGTTTCATAGTTTCAGTATGAGAGAATGGACCACGAGTATCTAGAAACATGGTCTTTTATACCTAGGGCCTGTGTACACCCTTGAAGGTGTATCCATGCCCTAGGGACCATGCTTCGGCGTGTAGTCATCTGCCGATACCAGAACCAGGATGTTTTAGGAGCTTTGGGGGTTTCCAGAAGGGAGGGAAGGGACGGAAGTACGTCCCGTACATCCCCAGGGACCCCAGGCTAGGGGAGGGACGGTAAAGCGAAATACAGGGTGTTACACTTTAAATATGGGGACACTGACATTACATATTTAGGATCGGTTCTACAGAACGATGTTGGCATAGATTTAAACATTATAAACAGAATCATGGTAGGTTAGCATAAGTGGATATTAGCATGTGAGGTATTATGTGACAGGAGGTTGCCAATAAAACTGAAGGGCACATTTTCTAAGATAGTGGTTAGACCAGCTATGTTGTATGTTGGGCAGCCAAAAAAAAAAGAGGCAAAAGGATAGACTGCAGGTGGCTGAACTGCAAATGCTAAGGTTTGTGTGGGGTAATAAGAAAGAATCAGAAATGAACTTATCAGAGGGAGTGTAGGGGTAGCAAGCATAGTAGAAAAGATGCCTGAAAAAGCTAAAGGTGAATTGGGTATGTAACCAGGATTGGGGAGGTTAAATGGGGTAGAGGAAGCCTCAAACAAGCTTGGAACATGGTGGTAAAACGGGATTCAATTCAGTTCAACTCAGTACACTTGCAATCAGCTTAAAAGCTGTGTGGCAGGGGGATTGCTCCTGATCACAAATGATTGTTATTCAGGTAAAACAAGACATCATTATTAAATTGAAATCGTCCTAACAAAGAACTGTCAACTGGAAGAGAATTCCATAGACTAATAACATTCGGGGAAAAAAGACCAAAAATATGTATCAGTTGTAGCCATTAATTTTTTGGAAGTCTTTGTGTATTCAATAAGTCATTAAATAGGGCAATATTATCATATACCAGTAAATGTCCTAAAAGGGCAAGGCTTTGGTCATTTCTTCGGCCTGCTGATGATTCCCATTTTAGTTCCTGAAGCATAGAAGATACACTGTCAGTATACGCATAATCGTCGCATATCTTCCTTTCACAAATCTTGCATCCCTACGCCGTACCATTTCTATTTCATGCTTTAGGTTACTTCTAAATGGGCTCCATAATTGGGGAAGAATATTCTAATATAGGTCTGACTAACGTAAAATAACAGGGGCATGTGGGGTCTCTGGGAGTTTGGCACAAAATTGAAAGGAGCAGAGAGATAGAACCCGTAAGGCCAACCTGCATATTGTGGGAAAAGGTGCAGGAAATGATGATGATGATGATTCTCTCAAACAAATTAAATTGTATGAAAACCATATAATGACTGATGGGACTGAAAATATATTTTGTGTTATTCGATTTTTAGTGTTGAACGGTTTTCACCGTATTTATTATTTTGATTTTTGAACTTGTGTTTTATACTCTTTTTTTTCTTCTTCTTTGTTTTTCTATGATTTAGGAAGATAGAATCTTAAAAGTCTTGGAAGAGATGAAGATTTTATTTCACGACAATCAGACTGATGTGTAGGCCTACACTACTACACTTTTGAATGCTTGCGTAACATTAGCTTTGCACTTTTTCTCTTCGTACAGTGCTTCAACCGTCTCTGGTGAATCAAGTACCCGTTTTGCTGCAGTTCAACTCAGACACACTGCATTGGAACGAAACCGAAGATGCTTAATGACTTATCTGTAAGTTTTTCTGCTGTCTAGACAGTTTTTCGCATGACTTAAAAATTAATTCAGGTATGTTTCAGTGAAATAATAAATCATAAAATGCTAATTCAGTGCTTTAAAACTGTGTTCCTGTAGCATAAGGCTTGGGGCACACATGCAATTATTCATTTTGCAACAGTTTTGATCCACCAATGGTTAATCCACGTTCATAAACTCAATGAAACCATCAAACAATGACATTTAAGCACACATGCAAGTAATTGCTCAGTTTAAAACATGGATTTCTTTCTATGTGTTAGCTGTGGTGCGTGCTTTTCAGCTGAGGAGGTGGAAAATGAGAGGAACGAAGCGATGTTCAGTACATCCAATCACGTGACCAGGAACAATACATGAAAGATCCAACTGTTCGATTCCAAGTGAGCTCAGACGTGTTTGACCGTGTATGACACAAACTGGTTACTCAAGGTCATCAGTTGTGCACGTTGTGTGAGTCACTACCAAGGGTTTATGACAGTGCGCGCACACACACACATGCAACCGATATTCAACTATAAATTTGGCTTGGGCGTAATCTCAATTTGGGATTTGCACTTGCATGTGTGCACGCTGTCATGTAAGTCCTTGGTAGTGACTAACGCAACCAAACTACTTACACAACTGATGATTACATGTGTGCCCCAGCCTAAATGTTACTTGTAAATGGTTTTAAATGGCTTGCAAGTTGTTTCTATTGAGTATGGGACTTTTTTCAGTTACAGCAGACTTCAACTCATCACAGAAATGAGATGGGAATTTGGAAGCATTTTACCAGCAGACATTAAAACTAATTTGAGTGAATCCGAGGTATGGAGAAATTGAAATTGTATTTGTAAACTTCAATGAACGGTTTTCAATTGGAATAATTACTCTGTAAGCAGCCAAGAAGGCCTGGTGAAAAAGTGGCACAGAAATGCATTGTCACAAAATAAACTTCCATCACCAAATATACCAATTCCCCATGCAAATATAATTTTGAGATGAATGGAACATTCGGAGGAATCGACACTAGCGACCATACAGGGCAATCGCGGTATACGATATTCCGAAAACAAAAAAAAATTAAAAAGGAGTTATGTTTAAAAATAGAGAATTGAAAGTGGGAAGCACCGGTAGTGGGAGGAGCCAGAGCTGTGAGGATTCCCACGACTGTGCTCACGTACACAATACAAAATAATACATAATGTATATTATTTTGTATTGTGTACATGAGTCGTTTATCGTTTTACATACGAAAGTGATTGCAGATATGCGTTATTAGTGCCATCTGTTGATCGCCAATGGAAACTGCCGATGAGACATTCACTGTAGGAGCCATAGGAAGTCGCCAAAAATTAATTAAATAAAATTAAAATAAAATTTGGCGTTTTTTGCGTGCCTGTGGCGCGCGAACCTAATAAGTTTCCACCCCCAAGAAGAAAAAAACGTTTTTTTACAACATTAATTTCTACCAATCTCGTTAATGAGAACATTTCAATACTGCGAACAACCCTTGCATTACTTAGTTTGGATTACCATAGTCTCCAGTGTTCATCAGTGAAATAAAAAATGCATCTAAGTCAATTTAATTTACTTATATTATTCTCAAAATTATTCTCTAAACTTTCAGTTAGACGCATTTCTCCAATATAATCGGACACTCGCTCAATACATGCAATCAATTGGAGAAGGAAAAGGAATGGACTTGACTCAAGATCGTAAACCTCCAAAATCCTTATATATAAAGGTCTACAGACATATTAAGCAATTATAAAGATTAAATGTTTGTTTTTTACTATTGGTCTGTTTGTTAATCGTAGGTTACTTGTGTCACAGATTATGGCGAATTCGAAATGGACGATGGGACGATCATTATGCTAAAGAAAAACACACAGGTAGGGCTAGTGATTGGCGATTTCATGAAATTTATTTTGTTGAAATATTTCATGAAATTTATTTTGTTGAAATACTTCATGAAATTTATGAAAAGTTGTGAAATATATTGAAAAGTTATAAAATGAAATCCATGAAATAAAACAAGATAATTGCATCAGTTTACGTTAAGCTGCTTTCCATAAACGTTGTTTCAGCAACGTGACATGGATGACACTCATAGTTAAAAATGTGTATCGCTAAGTTATTACAAAATATAATTAGCGTCTTAATTAAAATATAAAAGGTATGTCATGAATAAGACAACAAAATTAACTTACTTTGATAATCTGTTGTATTCCGTGTCACAGAAGAAAAGTAAAAGCCTGCTTCAGCAGCCCCATGAACTGTTCTTTTCTGGCATCCGTTAGGTCGCCCGTCAAAAAAAAAGATAACAATCCAACGGAAAAAGTTTGCTAGTCGTTTACATGGCTAACCTTTTTTGCCTCTTGTGATCGTTTTATTTGAATTTCAACAAGTTATGAAGGTAAGTTAATTTTATTTTCTTAATCATGATATACCTTTTATATTTTATAAGTCATTAGAAATATTTTTAAAAACTTTTTTTCTAACCCCACGATAATAAGAATTAAGTGTCGCCAGCACCATCTATGTCACGTTGCTGAAACAACGTTTATTTAAAGTTTCTTAACTTTATGTGACTAATGATTGTAGAATAATTAGTCATAGTTTGTGAACATTAAAAAAAAATTCTATCTGTTCCAAAATGATTGAAGAAAATGAAACAGATTCCGACAATGTCGAACGAAAACTTGAAACAAAAATGACACAAATTTTTTTTTAATATTTCAAACTCATGTCATGTGAAATATTTTCAATGAATTCTATTTCAATGGCACATCACTGGGTAGAGAGAAAGATCAGATTTTATCCAAATCAAAAGACTTAAAGGTTAGCAAATAATAACATTTTTGCCTATTTTATCACAATTTTCACAGCTAAAGCTTTGGTTTCGTAAAGGTAGTGTGTGCTGTAATATAGCGATACTGACTGTTTGAAGAAAAAATTGCCGTTATTCTAAAGCTAGGGTAGAAATTTGACGGTGTGTATTTCGTCCTGTTTGCTATTCCAGCAAATATTTTGAGACAGTGTAAATAAATAGTTGCCCACACGTGCCTCAATAAAAACGTTGTAACAAGTGTTTCTTGCTGTACTAACAACCATAATAAAAATGACTTGGACGCTTTTTTTCTGTGATGGTGCTTACCGCCCTCGAGAAAACCACATCCATTATACTGCGGTACCGCTGCCTTATAAAACCGAAGCTTAACCCATATTACTAACATTATAAGTTACTACAAACATGTAATAGAATTTCATTGCTCTAGCTGACAATAGTCATTATTAGAGGTGGGATGAATCCTAAATTTTCTCGAATCCTTCATATAAGAATCCTTCAATAAGAAGATACAAATAAATGAATTAATATTAAATATGAAATTATTAATAAAAAAAAACAGTGTGGCACTCAGGGTCGGCACAAAGTGATATTGGTGATCCGCGTACCACCGAAACTAATTTTACCAAAGTTTTTAAGGTGAAACTAATTTTACCAAAGTTTTTAAGGTGAAACTAATTTTACCAAAGTTTTTAAGTTTTTTTGTTTAGGATTCGAAAAACGAAAAGTGCAAAGATTCCAGTTTTCGAATCTCGAATATTTTTAAGATTCGAGGATTCAAATGTCCCATCCCTACTATTTATTTTTTATTGAAATAAAGGTAGATACATATTGTTGCAATATTTTCACTAATGGGAAGGAAGGCACCAAGCTACAGTTAGTTGTTTTTGTCAACATTATTGCAGTTTTCATGGTAATGAATAATGAACCAAAACAGTGAATTATCGGATTGAAGGTATGAAAACCAACTAACCGTTACGAAAGTGAATGTTGAGTATGCTAAATAGGTTTTGCGCGCCGTAGGCATGCAAAAAATGCCAATTGACTTAAATTTACACTGATTAGGACAAATGTCCGTTTAGGGCGATGGAGTAGCGAAGGGGGAGTCCATGGGTCTGGATCTCCCTCCCAAAATTCTACGTACATGCCCGGGAACCGCCATGTGGAATATTCTATCAGACTCCGCCCATATAAATGTGGCAGTACAACTGTCACTTATTGAAGACAACTTAAACGCTCACACTTCACAACACAAATGAACACGTGTTGTTTACAACAAGGTACCCCCACACACAGGCACGCCGCTGTGGGCTGTTTCTTTTGCTGCAGTAAAAAGGAAAAGTTCTTCTTGGTTCTCCTCGAGACTTTTGGCATGGAGGTTCTGCAAGCCAGTTTTGTATGTCGCAGCGTGCCGCCTTGTAGTGGATGTTGTACCATTTGATTTCATATGATGCATACAATGGAAAGTTCTACTAGGCGGAACTGTCAGGGTTGTTAGATATATATCAAGCGATATATATCATGATATATCTGTAATATATATCTTGATATATCAGTAATATATATCATGATTTTAGTTTTATTTTACATGTTGTAAATTACACTACTTAGGATTTTGTCAGGCCCGGCTGGCTACTCATCATGATCTCTTATCTATGCGATTCACTATCACAGATCATGTTTTATTAGGCTCATATATACGTTAGCTGCAAAATTGGTTGATACTTTCAAATCACTCAATAAGGTTCCAGAACCGAAAACCACCTAGGGCCAACGCTGACTTGGATCGGTTCAGTTTGTCATTTTATTACAGTATTGTAGAACTATCTAGGCACAGTAAACTAAGGGCAGTACAGTATTTATTCAAATTTAAAAATCACATTGGCTTTTAGAGTGATGGCTATATTCATTGAATTATAATGAATATGGTGGTCATTGGTATATATTTCAATAATTTTCTGTTAAATCTTTGTAAAATGTGTTGTAAATGTTGTCAATATCTTAACATACTAGTACTTACTGTTTATTTTACTGTCTTAAATTCTTAATTTGTGCAAAATTTTAAATTTCATTCTCTGGTTCTGACATGATTCGAAGTATTCATAACAGGTAGACATTAAAGTGGATTGAAAAGTGAATTTGTGTAAGACTGCAGTGGTGAATAACTGGCGAAATGTGAAAAATATTTTTTGATATATATCAAATAAATCATGATAAAGACAAAAAATATTCAATATTTTGATATTTTCCAAAATCATATTTTTCAACCCTGGGCACTGTGCGTCATAGTGGGCAACTAGCTTTATTCCGAAGAAGGAGTTTTGGACCCCCCCCCCCCCATAACAAAAATCCTGGCTACGCCACTGCTTTAGGGCAAATGGTTTTATGGTAAGTGTCCATAGGGCAAATGGCTTTAATGCAAGTGCCTTTAGGGCAAATGTCCCACACCCAACTGGAACACCATCACGTAGCCAGAAAAATATGTTTGTAGGCAAAGCCAACATTGTTACTTATGAAGGATAGATTGAGCTATAAATGAGGATTTTTATGTATTGTCCCAACCACTTAGAAAACAATGGTTGCTTACAGGGTTTCTTACAAACAATATTTTTTTGCATTGGTGGTTATGTGCATGGCGGCTATCGGTTTCATTAAATTGCTTTATTTTTTTCTTCTTAGCACTTTCTTCCCCGATCTCAATGCGAGCCCCTAATATTACAAGGAATACTGGAACATGTCACCGCTTAAAAGAATTTTGTGTACAATTTTAAATTAAAATAAACTTAATTTTGCTGTAAAATAACCAACTTAATGAATGTATACATGTAAAAACATAGTAAACGTTATTCAAATAAGTCAAAAGCTTAATTTAATTGTATTTCTGCAAGAGTCATAATAAAATTTTGGATTTTCTAAAAGCTTCGTTTAAAGAAGGTGAAATGAAGGAATTTCATCTGTTTTTTTATATTTTTATTTTCTACAGATTCAATTATTATATACTTTCAAGGGTTAGTGAAAACGCTAACCTAGATGCAAATGAGACTTGGTGGTTCTGATTGGATTTTTGCAATCCTTTTAAAAATCTTGCGTAAGAGGTGGCCGAATACCTCTATCTTATTACTCCAACTATCTTTAGACAGAGTTGTTTTCGTGACAAGTCAAAAGTAGCAAGTGTTAAACGGATTTTTAAATATAGATACAAGATTTTGATAGCTATCTCCAGATAAAAGTATCCATATAGATTTAGTTCCCCTTGATTTATTGAAGTGCAGCAAAGCACAGCTTCCTTGGCATCCACTCAGCTTGCGGTTCTGTACAGACACGAGTATTATGAACATAGCTAGAACTAAACAGGTGTCAGGTTGTGATGAAGCCCAAAGTTTGAATTTTGATCTGTGTCTCGAGATATCCGAAGTCAAAGGTCATAATGCTAAGCCTATGGAGAAATTCATTTTGTAAATTTTTTGCATGCAAAATATAACAAGTTTTTTTCGTTCAATTTACAAACGCACGTCAAAATGGTTCCTGAATAAGGACGAGTTTACAGTTTGTACACGTCGACAAATTGACGCAATGTTAGCATCTCAGCGTACGGTTTGAAACAATTTGGAATCGATTTTCTTTATCGAATATTCTGTTAGGCATACTTTTTTCATATCTGTATTGTGTATGCTGGCCTGCTACGCTTCAGCTTAGGGGTTAGGTTGACCAATCCTAGTGTAAAGTATTTCACACAATTCAACACATTTATTGTGAGGGCCACTGCATGTGGGTTATATCATTGTGTGTAATGATGGGAGTCTCCTCACAGTTGCGATGGTAGACAAGGTGTTTACATCTCTGTCTGCGAGGTTCCAAATACCAGTCTTAGCTGGAGCTTTTTATCAATTTATGCCTAGATTGTGGAAAATTAGAAGCATGCCCGTCATAAAACGGACTGATTTTTTTTTAAATACGTAGAAATATATATTAGAAAAATAAATTGCTAATCCAGCCTCCTGGTGTAGCTGTAATGTGTACTGCAGTTATGTAAAACCACATCCGAACTTAGTTGGAACTTCAGGATGCAATTGTCTTTCGAAAAAACATTGACTATAATTTAACCACAATCCCCTTTACTAATTCTTTACTCATCTCTAAAGTTGAATTCAGTTCAGTTTTAACATGATCAGGGCTTTTAGATCATTTCTTTTAAGAGGCTACATCGCAAAAATACTTCAAAAAATCTCTGCAAAGAGCACTAGCATCGTTTTTCTATTGAGCCCATAGACTCAATGTCAAAGAAAAAATGTTAATTTTTAAAATTCACAGTTGCAGCAATGTTTATTTTTCATATTTATGTTGTCCAATATTAAGTTTTCAAAGTGCAACGTGCACATTAAATATATGCTGATCGAGTGATAAAATGACAAAAAATTGGTGTTTTTTTTATATTTTAAAAAAATATTTCAAAATCGCGAATTTCTAATTCTTATCTTAAACTCCATTGAGTAAGCGCTCATAAGCAAAAACATCCATTAAAATGCTTGTAAAAATATCTAAAAGTAATTTAAAAAACACAATTAAACCATAGTGAAGCCAACACATTGGCGCACGTAATGATTTTTTTTTTATTATTATTATTATTTTTACATATTTTATGAGCTTTATTGATATTTACATATTGATGTTTCTTCTTATTTGGGTGTACTCAATGGAGTTTAACATAAGTTAGAAAATTGCGATTTTGAAACAGTTTTTTTTTTAAATAGAACCACACTTGTTATTCTATCATTCAATCAACATATATTTAAGGTGCACATTGCACTTTGAAAACTTAATATTGGACAAACTTTAAATATGAAAAAATAAACATATTGCCGCAACTGGTGTATTTTAAAAATTAACATTTTTTCTTTAACATTGGGTCTATGGGCTCAATAGGCGGAGATTTTTCGAAGTCATTTAGTGATGTAGATTCTTAAATGGTGCATCATATTTTCATGCAACAAAAAAAGTATACATAATTGAAATTTAAAACTCAGTTCAGGATTACTTTGAAGTAGTTTGAAGATTATTTATGAAATACTTTCATTGCAATAAATACATCCGTAATTGAAAGCTTCAATGATTTTAGTTTTTTTCCCTTCGTTTTGTTATAAAGATTAGTCAACATCGAGAATAAAACATTTAAAAGAAAAAACTTTGTAAAAAGACCTGAATCACCTCAAGAAAAATAGAAATCTCATTTTTGTGCATTATTGAGAGTAGAGCACAAGAAAAAGGTGCCTACAATAAGATAAAAACGTCTTTCGTTCGCATCTGTAGTATAGAAATCAAATATACACATAAAAAAGCATGAAATTTTGAAGCATAAAACTATTTTTAAACAAAATCTCATTGGGAATTATACTCAATCTTTTCCATTTTCCGAAAGACTTAAATATCGAGTATCTGACACCCGAAAAATTGACCCTTTGGTTTAAAGCGCAAATGTTCTTCGATAAATTGGCACGGGCATCGAGAAGAGACACAGTGCCTTGGCTGTATAGATGGTTCGCCCTCCTGACGATCATAAGGATCGATACTGAGATCAAGCCGCTTACAAACGTATTCTTTGACCCAACGCTGGCTGTAACGCAACAACAGCTTTTCTCCCCTTTCCTAAAACACAAAAGAAAAATTCATTTAATTCAATTCTCACCAAAGCTTCAATGTCTCAATGATTCCAATATGAAGTTACAACTGTTGTTCAAAGACAATATGAAGTTATGAGGGTAATTGAGGCTAGTGTAAATTCAAGTTTGGATGAACAAATGATTCATTTGAAACCAGAAGAATAAACGTAGGTGAAATCATAAATTTCACAACTGTATCTTTTAAAATAAACTTTTTTTATTAAACTAGAGTGCTGATTATTGGAGCTAATGTGTGGACCAAGAATAGCTTGGATACGGTCAAGCTCGGTTAAGAGCCTACATACGGCGTTTAATTCAAAATTTCTCCGAATGTGGGCACTGTGATCGTTTTTGATTTAAAAATAGTTTTTTAACGTTTTTTCTCCATGTTTGAAGTCACATAATAATTAACAGAAAAGTAATTTCATGTGCTAAACTTATAAAAAAAAAAGAAACATAGTGAAGCCAATAGATTTGTTCTAAACTTTGAACGAGAGTTCTTCAAATGTTTGTGGGACGGTTTTTGGTCTAATGGGATTTAACATGGAGTTAAAAAACGAAAGATTTTTTAATCTTATTTAAAATCAAAGGACGTTTTCAAAATTTATATAAAGCAAGCACTTAAAGAACAATAATACTTTTTATTGCATTTTGCACTTCACTGTATTTTAATTGAGTGATTGTGAAACTATTTCTAACAAGTTTAGTAACACCATATAGTAACACTCATTTGTCAGATGGAGGTGTATCTAGGCTCGTAACTCTAAACGTAATCAAATACTTGTATTCCATATTCATATCAACTCAATATAACCTTCCAATCAGCTCGAGAGCCACGTATGAGGTGGGATTCAAATATCAAAGCCATAGTACTTAGATATAAATAGGGAATACATGTATTTGAATAAGGAATTGAAACTAATGTGAGGTGAAAACATCAGCATCTGCGTAGAGGGGTACACTTTTACTGCCAATGCCTGTTGATTGGTGGTGCATCTATCTGACAAAGTCCAGTTATGAACAGTCAGTTGATTTTGAATTTGTTTAAAGAGACCATTATGTTTAAAAATTTCTTTTCAAAATATTGTCAAGACTTACCCAACGATTTTTAAAATTTAAAATCATCATTTCCTGCATCTTTTCCCGCAGTATGCAGGGTCGGCCTTACGGGTTTCTATCCACTCCTTTCGATTTTGTGGTAAACTCCCAGAGACCCCACATATCCCGCTTTACCACCACATTCCAAGCTTGTTTGGGCCTTCCTCTACCTCTTTTAACCCCCAGGTCTAACTCCATCACATGTTTAAGCTGCTCATCCTTCCCACTCCTAGTTACAGGCCCAAACTATCTCAACCTTTTTTCCTGCATCTTTTTCTACTATGGTTGCCACCCCTACACTCCCTCTGATAATGTAATTTCTGATCCTATCCTTTTTTGTCACTCCACACATAAACTTTAGCATTTGCATTTCAGCCACCTGCAATCTATCCTCTTGCTTCTTCTTGGCTGTCAACATTCCAAACTATACAACTTGCCCTTTAGTTTTATTAGCATCCTCCTGTCCCATAATACCCCACAAGCCTGTCTCCACTTATGCCAACCTACTTTGATCCTGTTTGTAATATCTAAAACTAAATATTTAAAGTCATGCCCCTGTTGCATTAGTGTCCCCCTACTAATCCCATTCTCTGCCTCATTGTTCCCATCCTATCTAAATTTCATGTACTCTATTTTTTCCCTACTTATTTTCAACCTCCTAGATTCTAAGGCCTTCCTGGTCTCCTCTACCCTCATCTCTAAATCTCTTGAATTCACTAATATTATGTCATCTGCAAACAGCATACATCACGGCGCATCGTGACCACCTCAGTCAGTAATAAAATAGATATGGACTAAGCGCTGAAACTTGATGCACCCCAATTCGTACCTTAAAACTTTTTGAGGCTCCCAAGACAGTCCTGAAACTCCCCTACTTCCCTATACATGTCCTTCACAATGTTAATATAACTGTCCCCCACCTCTCTCTTCTGCAAAACCTCCCGCAGTAAAATTTAAAATAAGTCATTAAAATCATAAAAGAACTTAAAAAGGAAGTGATTTTTATGAATCACCAAGAAATGCCATTTTAAATTTCTAAAAACAAAAGTCTACCCCTCAATTTAGTGGCAAATGTTGTCACCTCACATTTCCATAATTTCTTATTCAAATACATGTATTCCCTAGTCATATTCAACTCAATACAACTTTTCAATCGACAAAGGAGCCACGTGGGCAGATGGTATAATTCAAATATTAAATTCATAGTACTTGGCAATGAATAGGAAAATACATTTATTTGAACAAGGAGTTAAAAGTAATGTGAGGTGACAACATCAAAATTCAAGTAGAGGACTATACTTTGGATTTTTTATTGCCAATGTCTGTTTGGTGGCACATCTATCTGATGAAGTCCATTTATAGGAAGTCAACGGATTTTTATTTTTTTAAATTATATTAATGACTTACTTTAAATTTTAAAAATCGTTTTGGCAATTGTTGGGTACCTCTCGACAATATTTTGCCAGGAAATTTCTGGAGATAATGGGTCTTTTTAATGCATTTTCTGTTAGTTAAAAGTAACGTTAGTGGTCCCTACTGACCCCAGTGGTAGTACTAGGTAGAGACCTACATAAAGCCGGTGGGCTCTGCGAGCATCGTGGGTATAATGGATTTGGAAGGTGTTTGATCACTTCTCTCATGGGATAGAACTGAATCACATACGTTATTTCACACATTAATAAAATTATAACAAATTCCTCACTAATTCATCAATAAAATAAACATATTAAAGACACTAACGGGGCAGTTTCTTTCCTCAGTAAGCATGAGAACTTGTGAACAATTTAGTATGAAAATTAAGAGACCTACATAAAGCCCATGGGATGGTGGGCTCAGGTGGCATTTTTATGATAAAAGCCCATGGGCTTCGTGGAAATGGTGCGCTTCATGGGCCTGCTGGGCTGGGCCAAATATAAAGTCTCATGGGCTGGGCTGGGTTTCATATTTTTACACAATGTAGGTCTCTAGTACTAGGGTTAAAAGATTAAATTATGAAAAATGAATATTTTTATTTATTTGCTTTTGTAGTTCAAATAAACGCTTTTGGTTCCATTTCAAAAATAAACTATGAACACAAAAAAAACGTTGTTTTCACCTGTAGTCTTGGTATCCTCGTGTAAGTATTCCCCGTAATGATGACGTCACTGTCATTGATATCCATACGAGCCTGCAGATTATCAGTCTTGTCGGCCAACTGCATATTTTGACCACCTCGTGTTTTGTCATCATTTTCAATGAAATTCTGTAACTTTTTCTAAAAGATAAAGAAATTTCTTTCAAACTCGAATCAACGGCCAAGCTCACAGCATTTTCTCTCTGGAAAAATACTTTGTGAATGAAACAGATAAAGAACGTACCACACAGTCTCCGCAATCAAAAAAGATGAATATAAGCTAATATTAATACAGGTTAAGAAAAAAGTTCAAACCATCATAATTTATAAGGCTAAATGCACAAGGTCGTAAAAACAATTTAATAAAAAGACGGAAAAAATCAGCTCATATGCCAACGTATTGGCTTCACTGTGGTTTAATTGTGTTTTTTTAATTACTTTTAGGTATTTTTACGAGCATTTTAATAGATGTAATTTTTTTTGCTTATGAGCACGTACTCAATGGAGTTTAACATGAGTGTTAGAAATTCGCGATTTTGAAATAGTTTTTAAAAATAGAACCGCACTTACCAATTTTTTGTCATTCTATCACTCGATCAGCATATATTTAAGGTGCGCATTGCACTTTGAAAACTTAATATTGGGCAACTTTAAATATGAAAAACAAACATATTTCCACGACTGTGTATTTTAAAAATTAACGTTTCTTCTTTAACATCGAGGCTATGGGCTCAATAGAACAACGATTCTAGCGCTCTTTGTGGAGATTTTTCAAAGTAATTTTGTGATGCAGCCTAGCGAAACAGATAACATGAAAGTGTCAATAAATACAAAGAAAATGTGTCGATCTTTTGAATAAAAATTTATGTGAAATCACGAAAAGATTAAAGACCTCGCTTTCCGAATTGGCTTTTTTTTTCTACATAGGGCCTGTTGCTTAAATACATATTTATTATGCACATGTAGTATAAACATGACACATTATCATATGTAAAATATCCAATCCAAAATTACCGACCTTTTTTTTTTTTTAAAAAATGTCAATTTTAGATTGGATACACAAAAAACTATTCCAGTCCCCTTCAATTTCGTGTTAAGAGCCTAGATACACCTGAATCTTGTTGTTTTGGGCAGACGACAACGAGACAAGTGAGTGTTACTATATGGTGTTACTAAAATTGCAAGAAATGGTCTCGCAATCGCTCAATTAAAATACAGTAAAGCCAGGGCTCGTTCTAGGCATAGGTGACGTAGGCAGTTGCCTATGGCAGCACATTCTAAAGGTGCGATGATTAGTATCTGTGTCGAAAATGCAAGTTGACAATTGACTGCTGATACTAACATCAGGAGACTCCTTTTACTTGGCCGCCAGACGCAAAACTTGTAGGTTCTGCCACCCCTAGGATTCTTCTGGCACGTCTGTGGTTGTGTCTTTTGCATCCATAGCCGCGTTTGCATTGCTCGCGTGATTCCTCTGGTGCGTCTGGCGGTCAAGGAAAAGGATCAGCAGTCAATTGTCAACTCGCATTTTCCGACACAGACACCAACAAAACAACTACACCAAGCACAAACAAAGAAACTGCAAAGAGACCCGTTTTCCACTGAGTCTGCGTCAGTACTGCTCTCCAAGCAGTATACACGCCGGCCGCACAGTACAGACTCCAGCCGCGCACTCTTGTTTGCCAGACGCATACGCACCACAGGAACTGCTCACATAAAGAACTATTGAAAGCAGTCTGGCCACCAGGACACAGACGCGCCGGAAGAATCAGACCTTTAAAGGCGACATTTTCTGGAGCAGAAAATATTTATTTTCTAAAGAAAAATTGTCTAAAAAATGTTATAGACTGTGAAGAAATAATAGCCTTGCAGCGACGTCTTAATATTGCAAGTTATGATCAGCGAAGTGTGCTTGAATATTTATGCAGATGTAACGTTGTTGAATTATTCCATAATCTCTTCGTAGCACTTTGAATACTGCTAACGTTGCCTATCACAGTTGCCAGCACTGAACGAAGCTTTTCAAAGCTGAAACTCATCAAATCATATCTGAGATCACAAATGTCGCAGGCTGGTTTAGTTGGTGTAGCCACGATATCGATCGAGAAGAAAATTGCAGATCTAATAAAAATATGGAAGACCTAATACGAGAGTTGGCAGCAATGAAAGCCAGAAAAGTGAATTTCTTGTCTTGTAAATAATGACTAATGTCAACTATAGAAACTTCATCATGTTACAGTGTGTGTGTATGGGGCGGCAACATTATATCCCGCCTACCTACGAAAAATTCATAGAACCGGCTCTGAATAAAGCACAAAATGCAATAAAAGTATTGTTCTTTAAGCGCTCGCTTCATATAAATTTTGAAAAGGCCCTTTATTTTTAAACAAGGGTTCAAAATCGTTCGTTTTTTAACTCCATGTTAAATCCAATTGGACCAAAAAAGTCCCAGAAATATTTGAAGAACTCTTGTTAAAAACGACTTAGAACAATAACAAAAGAATTAGCACGTGCATTAATTTATTGGTTTGACGATTGTTTCCTTTTCATAAGGTTAGCACATAAAATTATTTTTCCATTAACTATTATGCGACTTCAAACCTCTAGAAAAAACGTTAAAAACCATTTTTAAATCAAAAACGATCGCCACGCCCTACATTCGGAGAAATTTTGAATTAAACGCTGTATCTAGGCTCGATATCTTAAATAGTTAACCACTATAATGCAAAAAAAAAGTCAGTGCAATCAGTCTAGCACCCGATCTCGTCAAAAGTTACTTGAAAGGATACGTTCACTTTGTGGCAGGACAGTTTTCCTCGATCATCGACTCCCATCAAGATTTTGTGCTTCAAAAAGTGTTTATTCACTTGTGCTATGCATCCTTCCAGGTGATAACGAAGCTGCAAATAGTTAAAGATAATATCATAAGGGTATCTTTCTTAAAAATTACGATTGAAAACTATCAAAAGTATACTCTGATTTTGATCCACATGCATACGAAGATGCCAGACGCATTGATTAAGAGCCACATGACACCCGCTCCAAACAAGGCAACTCCACGCATGCCAGAAAAGAGAAGCACGATGAGAACAAAAAAACTCACGAGAATCCAACTCATGAGAATTCTTTTGTAGCAGATATTGTAGCAATTGAATCGGAAGTCATTTACAAGAATCTCCAGGGCCGAAAGGTATTCTTCAACTGTTAGCTATTTATGAACGACATTGGACAATAGAAAACAATTAAATTTGAGGCTTTTGATATTATTAAGAGGCTACACATCACAAGATTACTTCGAAAAATCTCCACAAAGAGCGCTAGCATCGTTTTTCTATTGAGCCCATAGACCCAATGTTAAAGAAAAAATGTTAATTTTAAAATACACAGTTTGCGGCAATATGTTTATTTTTCATATTTAAAGTTGTCTAATATTACATTTTCAAAGTTCATTGTGCACTTTAAATATATGCTGATCAAGTGATATAATGCGGCTTTATTTTGAAAAACTATTTCAAAAACATCCATTTAAAATGTTGGTAAAAAAAAATAATTTAAAAAAAACCAGAAAAAAATCACCACGTGCGTCAACGTGTTGGATTAACTGTGGTTTGCTTGTGGTTTTTTAAAATTATTTTTAAGTATGTTTACGAGCATTTTAATGGATGTTTTTTTTTGCTTACAAGCACGTACTCAATGGAGTTTAAAATAAGAGTTAGAAATTCGCGATTTTGAAATACTTTTTAAAAATATAACCGCACTTACCAATTATTTGTCATTCTATCACTCGATCAGCATATATTTAAGGTGCACATTGCACTTTGAAAACTTAATATTGGACAACTTTAAATATGAAAAATAAACTCATTGCCGCGACTATTTTAAAAATTAACATTTTTCCTTTAACATTGGATCTACACGTTCGCAATAGAAAAACGATGCCAGCGTTCTTTGTGGAGATTTTTTAGAAGTCATTTTACGATGTAGATAGATATTCATTTTGTCATTAAGTCTTGACAATATTTCAACAATCAATGCCTGGAGGTAATATTTTCTTTAAAAATGTTTTAAAAAAAAAGACTACCTGGATGAAATATTGATTAATTAAATTTTTGAAGGAGTAAACAAACGGAGTAATATAAAAACTAGAGGTGGGACGAATTCGAATGCTAAAAGGTTCTCGAATCCCTCGAATCCTTCATATAAGGTTCCTATATTATTCATTAAAAAGATACACATAAGCGAAATAATATTAAATATTAAATTATTATTAATAAAGAACAGTGTGACACACTTTGTACACACATGAGTTAAATGAATTCAAATTAAATGTATTTAGGTGAATTATACGGAATCCAGTTAAGGACAAGAACCAAATAAAAATTGACTTTATTATTAATATTTTAAATTGAAATACTAAATCAATATTTTGTCAATACTTTATGTATTATATGTAAGTATTAACTCAATAATTTCAAATTATTAACTGAAAAAATCTATCAGGTGCGTACTAGGTATTAGGGTCGTCCCAACGTGATTTTGGTGATCCGGGTACTACCGAAATTCCAACAATCACCGTTTTTTGTTAGTGAGGGCTTCTATTGGACGTCAATGGAGTTAAAACTAATTTTAAAAAAGTTTTTAACAATTTTTTTTTAGGTTAGGATCCGAAAAATTCGAAAGACGAAAAAAGCGCTAAGATTCGAGTTTTCGAATCTCGAATATTTTTTCAAGATTCGTGGGATTCGAGGATTCGAATTGGCCCATCTCTAATAAAAACTATTCCATTGTGAAAAACTACCGGTAACAATTTGAAATTTGTCGAAGCAAAGAAAAGGTTAAAAAGCTCTGTGAAAATCACAGCCTATACACGAATCCAATATCGATACGAACCGAAAGATGCTGAGACATAAGCTCCTCGGGAACAAGTTCAGGACGAAATATAGCACGAGTCACCCATGGACACTGTTCATTTTGCGGTAGAATTGTAACCAGAATGTCACCGTTTGCTAAGTTCAAAACAGTGAGATAAATTAACGACTATGGTATAAATGGGTGCATGACATTTGCCCTAATCAGTAGTCTAAATATAAGTCATTTTGCAGTTTGCACCTGCGGCGCCCAGAACCTATTTAATATATTCTACTGAAACTAAACTACTAAACTATATGAAAAAGAGGAAAAATAGGGGTTTTATGGCAAATGTCCCTCTAGGACAAACGTCCTTTTCAGGCAAATGGTTTTAGCTCCTGGCAAGTGTATTTAGGGCAATTAGTGTATATAAATGTATTAATATTAGGTATAGAGTGCTTTCAATTGCAATTATCCAAAAACAAACTTTGGCAAACACAGTTGACAAAATGTTGCGTAGTACAGAGACAAAACACTAACCTTATGAATAAATTAATTATCGACTTGCGAAGGGTTTAGTTTGTGAAATTGCAGACAAAAACAAAACAAAACACAAAAGTCTCAGACATTTTTTAGAATTGTCGAAACACTTGAGTTTCGTTTGCTTTGTTTTGTCAGCTTTATGTGGATCGGACTTTAGACTCCATGTACTGTAGTACACTTTAGAGGCTACACATCACAAAATTACTTTGAAAAATCTCGGCAAAGAGCGCTAGCATCGTTTTTCTATAGCGCCCCATAGACCCGATGTTAAAGAAAAAACGTTAATTTTTAAAATACACAGTCGCGGCAATATGTTTATTTTTCATATTTAAAGTTGTCCAATATTAAGGTTACAAAGTGCAATGTGCACCTTAAATCTATGCTGTTCGAGGTGATAGAATGACAAAAAATTGGTAAATGCGGTTATATTTTTAAAAAGTATTTCAAAATCGCGAATTTCTAACTCTTATGTTAAACTCCATTGAGTAGGCCCTACACCCAAACAAGAAAAAATATCTATTAAAATGCTCTTAAAATACGTAAAAAGAAAAAAATCAGCACATTCGCGTGGCTTCACTGTGGTTTAATTGTGGTTATTTATAAGTATTTTACGTATTTTTTTATCAATATTTTAATGGATGTTTTTTTTTATTTGGGCGTACTCAGTGGAGTTAGAAATTCGCGATTTTGAAATTCTTTTTAAAAATATAATCGCACTTACCAATTTTTTGTCATTCTATCACTCGATCAGCATATATTTGAGGTGCACATTGCACTTTGAAAACTTAATATTGGACAACTTTAAATATGAAAAATAAACTTATTGCCGCGACTATTTTAAAAACTAACGTTTCTCCTTTAACAGCGGGTCTATGGGCTCAATAGAAAACGATGCTAGTGCTCTTTGCGGAGATTTTTAGAAGTAATTTTGCAATGTAGCCTCTTAACTACTTCACATTCTCTGTAGTAATCCTTGCATATAGACCAATATACAACTCTTTGTTAGCTTCTTTCTTTTCGTGCAAGTTGCACAACGGGTTTACTTGTAAAATATTAATTTTGGGCGAAATTTTAGCCAACAGAAGTCGTTGTTACGGAGTATAAGCATGATTTTTTTATAAATAGTAAACAATAAATTAATTTGTAATGCTTTTGCAAAACCTAATGTCAATTCCTTATATTTTTAAAGAAAATTTGAAAATAGCTTACATTCCATTGATGAAGAGCTTGTTTCTAATAGCCTAAGGAAATTATCATGTAACTGTAACACTTTAGTGCCCTTGTTATGGGACTCAGGCCTAGGCTCTCTTCGTTTACAGTGGAAACCGCCCTGATTCCAACTTGGTGCTGGGGACCGTTTCTGAAGTATCTCCTATTTTGCAATTGTGACGACCCGGTTTGGCACTCACCACCAAAACGTTGAGTGCAGACGAATTCTCAGTGGTGCCTCCATTTGCTTGGTTAGCAAATGGTGGAGCTGCCATTAAGTGTCCAGTCGCAGCATCTCCCAATGCTACAAGAAAGCAGCATTGGTGAGAGGTGTTTTAATTTACAGGTGTTCCTCCAGGTGACTTCATGGAATAATGATATCACCCCACCTGAGTATATAAGTCTATACTCAGGTGGTCTCTATTCAGTTGGTTGGCCTCTGGAAGTTTTGTCAACCGGAAGCTCTGCTCTGGCCATTTCTACAAGTCTTTGTTCTCTTTTTATACGTTTATGTTTATATCTCGTAAATCGTAAAACAGATTTGCATGATATTTTCAGGGTATCATCTACATTTTATATATTAACACGGTATATTGAAACGATAAGTCCAGGAGCGATCCTGGCTCGTTTAGTTTTGTCTGTATCATTGTTTTTATTTTTGGATTCGCATGGAACTTTGTCAACCCTCTGTACTCACATACAGAGGATTGACCTAGTTCTATCAGCTGATGACAATGCCAATATCCTGTCTTGGGTCCTTTTTCCTCCCAGTCCCACCCCTTAATACAAAGAGATCGTCCTGATAAGCCTCAGCATTGGGTCTATGGGGTTCAAACTGTATTGTATGTTTGTTTTAATTACGATGAGTCATTATCTAATATTTTATTGGTCAATCATGTTGATTGGCCAGTTTGGTTGTTACTTGTATTTTTACCCAATCAGGGGCTACTGAGAAAGTGTTCTCAGTATCCTCTTTTGGGGTATAAAAGGCCATATATTTTGTATGTAGAGGGAAAAGAGCATCAAAACCATTCTTTGGACACTGACATTATGCCCAAATTTGCCTAGAGCTGATAAGATGTAAATAACCTGGAATTTATAGTTAAAAAGTTGTAGAAGTCTTATTTTTATCTTTTTTAAAACAAAACAAAGAACTTCAACATTTTGTCATCTAGCACTGTCAACCCAGGTGTAAACCAGGATCTCCAGCAGTAGATGAAACTTCAGAAGACAGCACGATCAACCAGCTTTTTACGGACGAAAGCCCGGGGAGTAGCATACAACAAAAGATCCTTAAAACTGTAAAGGTTGAGAGTATGTATATACATATATATATATATGTATATTAGGGTGGTCCTTATTTTTTAAGTTTTTAAAAGTCTTTGTCTGACCCTCTCATGTTGTTCTACTATGTATAAAATTATGTTGTGCAAAGTTATATTACAGTCAAGCAATATTTAGGGGTAGCTCAATGAATATGAAATTCTTTCTTTTTTAAGATTTTTCTCTATTATTGCAGGTAAAGTGAAAAATTAATAGTTATGGCTACTGCAACCAGAAAGACCAATACTTTGTGGCTTATTGGGTCAGAAGAGACCTCTATCAAGGGATCCAAGTTACCCTCTAATAAACAAGTGCTCAGTGTATTTTTTTATCACCACCGAACCTTAAAAAAGACAATCCGTGAAAGTTCCCGTAGTGCTGTAAAAGAAGCTGCAGTATTTTGGGAAAAAGCCCGAATTCCCATAAGACATGAACAGGACTGTGTTAAGAAGACAGAACAGCTTCATGAGAAGTGGGTCAAACTGAAAAAAAATTGTAATAGGAAAAGTGCTGTTCAGCAAAGTCATGAGTCAGTTTAAAGATGACCTCGATAATTTATTTGACATTGCTCATAAGGATGCCCTCACAATGATTACTATTCAAGAAGACAAGGATTTTCTACTTGCACAGAGAGAAAAAGGTCGGCGAGGATGCTTTGGTCAAGTTGACAAAGTTTTGGCTGGAAAGGAATTGAGGATTGACAAACGGAAAAGAAAATTCGAAGAGTTTAAGCAGAAGTGTGAAAACCAACAAAAAGCGTTTGTGGGAAATGTCTTAGATTTCAGCAGTGACAGTGATGATCAAGCTAGTAGTAGTGGAAACAAATACAATGTAGTTCCAAATCAGAATGTCACAATAAGGAAACAATCCACATCAGAATCACCAACTAAACAAAATAAGAGGGCACATATAAACATTGTCACGCCATCAGTAGCATCGGCATTGGATAGAGCTAAGTTGAGTGACCGTAAAGCTACATTTCTCTTGGCAGCAGCAGCTCAGGGTCTTGGCCACAACATAAAAGATTTTAATCTCAATAGGTCATCAATAAGAAGACAGAGAGGTAGCATACGTAAAAAAGTGGCATTAAGACTAAAAAACGAATTCCACACTTCTACACCACTCGTACACTGGGATGGCAAACTTCTTCTGGATCTAACAGGAAATGAGAAAGTGGATCGCCTTCCTGTGATTGTTTCAGGTTTAGGTGTTAACCAGCTTCTAGGTGTGCCTAAGTTGCAGGCAGGCACTGGGGAGTGTCAGGCAACTGCTGTTGCAGATTTACTTAAAGAATGGGATGTTGTCGATCAAGTGAAAGCTATGTGCTTCGATACCACATCTAGCAACACAGGTCACAGAAATGGAACTTGTATTCTGTTAGAGCAGAAATTGCAGAAGGATCTTCTGTACTTGGCATGTCGTCACCATATCTTAGAACTTGTTCTTGCTAGTGCATTTAATGAAGCCATGGGTTGTACCTCGTCTGGCCCTGATGTAACCATATTCAAGCGATTCAAGCAGTTCTGGGTTAAAATAGATCAGTCATCTTACATGTCTTTAGACAGCAGTGAAACGGTACAGCTTGTGATGAAAGATGAAAAAGACAATGTCATTGAATTCTGTACTAACCAGCTTCAACAAACTGACACTAAAATCAGAGATGATTACAGAGAATGTTTAGAATTAGCTATTATCTTTCTGGGAGGTACACCACCACGAGGTGTGCGATTTTTAGCCCCTGGGGCTGTACATCATGCAAGATGGATGTCCAAAGCAATATACTCACTAAAAATGTGGCTGTTTCGTAACCAGTTTACTCTCGCTGCAAGAGAAGAAAAAGGACTATGCAACATATGTGTCTTTCTTGTTTATGTCTACATCAAGGCTTGGTTCACTGCCCCACTTCCCATTACTGCAGCTTTCAATGATCTACAGCTTCTGCAAAAGCTTAGAGATTATAAAAAAATCAATCCTTCAATATCCAATGTTACTTGCAAGAAATTTGAGGGACATCTTTGGTACTTAAGTGAGGAACTAGTTGGATTGGCATTTTTTGATGACAGTGTGCCAATCAAATCAAAACAGGCAATGCTAAAATATCTTTATGAAAAGGAAGGTGCAGATCAGCCTCTGAAGAGAATCCAAATGAGTGCCAGTGGCTCCGTTAATATGAGAATAGAAGACTTTGTATCGAAGAACTCAATACACTTATTTGACCATCTTGGCATTTCCAAAAGGTTCTTAGAACATGATCCAAAGATATGGCATCTGCGAGAAGACTACAAGCAAGCTAAGGATATCATAAAACATTTACAAGTTGTGAATGACAATGCTGAAAGAGGTGTGGGCATTGATGAAAGAGTACAATCCAATATTAACAAAAAATGAAGATCAGAAACAGTATTTGCTTCAAGTTGTGAAAGAACATTCTAGTCGTTATCCAGATTGCAAAAAGACTACATTAGCTACTTTGTAGTCATTACTTAAAATGTGCATAAATTACATTGTTGTGTTTTAATTGTAACTTATGTATACAAAATAGTTCATTCTAATTATTTCAATATTAGTGACACTAGATAAACAATGGTATATAATTTTAGGAGAATACGTAATGATTACGCTATTACGAAAACTTTGAATTCATTGAGCTACCTCTAAATATCAATTAAAATTAAATTAAAATTAACACACACACTGTAAGTAGCTATGAGGATGCATCTTAATTCTTGTACGTGTAATGAGTGACCCAACTTGGGTCCGTTACAATGTCCTGGCAAATCTGCCCTGACTCACCAGATCCTCTCTCCCTTGGGGCCGAGGTCGAAGTCGTGACTGCCCTCTTGCACCGTCCGGTCACTGGGTTATGCCGGTCATCGTGTTCCCCGCTGATCAACGGTCACTTTCCGCCGAACAGGTTGAGGAACCCACAATAGATTCCCGTTGAATCCTACCGTGGATGCCGACACGAAGTACCGGCCGAACAAGATGGAAACAAGACGGCAATGGTCCGGTGCACTCCCCACCGAAAACCCCCACCCTCCCCGTGGTAATTCCCCAGATACATATTGACTCGGACACCAGTGTGTGAAATATAAAGATATTTATTCAGGTACACTTACTCAGTATTAGTAAATCTTAGTAAATCTTGTCCAGCAGAGAACAAACCCAACCCAAAAATAGCACAAAAGAGAACAAAGAAGCACATCCAATGGCAGCCATCTTGGACGCCATTCATCACTGCACATCCTCTCACTCCAACCATGCACTTCTAGGGTCTAACACACACTGCCCCTCCTTAATGGCTGCCTTGCCATTAAGTACCCCCCAGGCTGTTCCACCTGGGGGTTTATGTCGTCCGCCAGGCTGCCTACTATAGCAGCCTAGCAGACGACATCAGGATATAGGATTGCTCCTTCTAATCCAAGAAGGAGCAAACCTGGGTCGTCACATACGTGCAGGGTGGTTGTTGGGGCCCAGGTACTTTAATTCCCTCGCTGGGTAATAGGAACTATGCCTCCCAAATTTAGTACCTATAGGTGAAAGGGTGTGGGAATGCATAGAGACAACCAGATCCAAAAATATAAATAAGACAAACAAGTTAACTTACCAAATGGCTGTATGGAAGCATTATTACGGTGAGCATTGTTAACAGCAGAGGTCGTTCTCTCCAATGCTCCATTTGAAGTATCCGAAAGTGAAACCGTGTGCATTTCATGAGAGGTCACATTTGTTCCCGATGGAGGCATAGCCGTAACTGCACTCAAAGGCATTGCAATTCCAGTTTCACCTGCGTTTTTATGGTCGTTTGAATTTTTCGATGAACTGGACATTACAGAGTTGGGTTCACTTTTCAAGGAACGAGCAGGCACTTTGGGAGCATGAGCCGGATCTTTGGAAATTCTTGGTGCTGGACTAGGTGCCTTAGAGGCAACTGCACCAGAGACCGTGTTAGAGCCGGTGCTATTGTTAAGGCGATCTATCGATACATGGACTTGTGTGGCTTCTATAACAGCACTCACTTTCAATGGATTACCACCACCACCGTTCTCTTTGATAACATTCTCCGTATGATGATTGTCTACTGGAAGAACAGCTGCCTCGGTATTGGAATAATTACTTCTCGACATAAGTTCAATATTTGCCCTTTTCTTGGCATCTTCCTCTTCGAATTTCACCCAGTCATGACGTTGCTGCAACGAATCTTCCGTTAATTCTTCCATTGCAGCAATTTCAGGCTCTGTAATGAAAAATGTGTTTAGATATTTTAGCAGATAAATACAAAGTTACATTTCGGTCAAAAACGGTTTTAGGGCAAATGTCCCTTTAGGGAAAATGTGTAACGACCCGACTTGGGTCCGTTACAAAGTCCCGGCAAAACTTCCCCATCTTACCGGATTCCTGTCTCCCTTGGGGCTGGGATCCAAATGTGGACTGCCCTCATGCACCGTCCGGTCCCTGGGTGATGCCGGTTGAGTCCTCCTCGCCGCCCGTCAATGGTGACATTCCGCTGAACAAGACAAGGAATCCCCCGGTAGATCCCCGATGGATCCTACCGTGGATACCGACGCGAAGTACCGGCCGAACAAGACGGAAACAGGACAGTGATGGTTCGATGCAATCCCCACCGGAAACTCCTTCACCCTGCGGCTATTTCCCCAGAAAATATTGACAGGGACACCAGTGTGTAAGTTAAAAGGACAAAGGTTTATTAACCCAATAAAACACTTAAAGATTACAGTAATCTGCTGGACATTCTGTCCAGCAGAGCATAAAAGGAATCATCAAAACCCGTGGCCAGAAGAACAAAGAGATCCAGATGATGGCGGCCATCTTGGACGCTATTCACACATGGACCAACACATGGCACATCCTTCCCATCTTCAGGTCTAAAACACACTGTGCCTCCTTAATGGCTGCCTTGCCATTAAGTACCCCCAGGCTGCTCCACATGGGGGTTGACAGTCTCCCTACCTGGAGTTTATGTCATCCACCGGGCTGCCTACTATAGCAGCCTAGCAGACGACATCAGGATTTAGGATTGCTCCTCCTAAACCAAAAAGGAGCAAAACTGGGTCATCACAAATGTCCCTTTAGGGAAAATGTCTCTTTAGGGAAAATGGTTTTAGGGCAAATGTCCCTTTAGGGAAAATGGTTTTAGGGCAAATGTCTGTAGGGCAAATGTCTATATCCTCTTTTTATACATCAGTTATTAGGTGGGGTTACATGAAATTGAGTTTGTTGCAGGGGGTCCAGAGGGCACAGCCCCCACCACACAGAATGTAAAGAAATAATCCAATTTAAAACATGATTTGTGTGTTCTGCACCCATGTTAATAGTGTTCATCCCTTGGTTCATCCCTTGGTTCATCCCAAGGTTTTAGTTTTCATCCATTTCGATATGCATTCTGTTTCAGGTTTTCGAATTACCTATGCTGTTGATCCGTTCATCCATTTATCCTGACCGAAATTAAACTGACTAATTATCAGTGAAAATGAGCAGCACATTTGAAACTTTTTATGCAGTGATAATATTGAAACACTTTGTAAGGTTCTCTCAATTAATGAGGATTATTTTAAATAGAACCTGCATATGCTGTAAAAAAATTCTTATCGCCATGGAATTATCCTTGATATCCTTTCAAGCTTTTATAAATATGTTTACAGAATATTTTTAGTTAAAAATGTAATTATTGACTGGATTGTTTATTACAATTGCACAACGTACATTTTTTTTATTACTTATTATTTTAGTTTAAAAGATGCTACACATCACAAAATTACTTCGAAAAAGTGACATTTCATGGGTAAGCAAACAACGCCTTTTTAAATTTATAAAAACAAAAGTTAAACGCTAAATTACATGGCAACAGGGACGTACTGGCTACAAAATTCTAGGTCGGCAATAACCGGCATCGGGGCTTCGTCTCCCTTCCAATATGTATTTTTAGTTGCGAGCAAAGCGAGACAAAAAAATTTAGCAACATTTTTTCAATATAGCACCATACATGTAAACACATATGAAATCGAAGTAGAAATTTACGAAAGAGGCTCTGAGGTCCATTCATCAAATTTTGAGAAGTTCCCGAGAGCTTCACGGTTTCTATATGCTTAGGGTGCTTCTTAGCTTTGAGAGGCACCCAATGGCCTTCCAGTTTTGAGAGGTTTTTAAGAATGCCTTGCAATTTCAACAACATCTTGACGCCTTCACAATTTTGTTAGGCCCCTGTTGGCTTGTTTATCCTGTAATTTTTTAATTTTCATGTAATAATTTTGAAATATGCATCTAAACACATACAACATACACCACTCGACAGGGGATAAAAGTCTTTAACACACAGGCACCTGGAAGGACTGTCACAGGTGGCATTTGCCGCCTTGCCACCCGGGCGAGTACGTCCCTGAGTGGCAAAGGTTGTCACCTCACATTTCCATAATTAATTGATTAAATACGTGCATTCTTTATGCATATTCAACTCAATACATTCTTCTAATCAACTTGCGGCGTGTCAGGCATTTGCCTTAAAACCATTTGCCTTAAAGGGACATTTGCCCTAAAACCATTGTCCCTAGACATTTGTCCTAAACCACTTGGATGTTCCCCTAAAGGAATATTTGGCCTAAAGGGACATGTGTAGCAAAACCATGTGCTAGAGGGACATGTGTAGCAAAACCATGTGCTAGAGGGACATGTGTAGCAAAACCATGTGCTAGAGGGACATGTGTAGCAAAACCATGTGCTAGAGGGACATGTGTAGCAAAACCATGTGCTAGAGGGACATGTGTAGCAAAACCATGTGCTAGAGGGACATGTGTAGCAAAACCATGTGCTAGAGGGACATGTGTAGCAAAACCATGTGCTAGAGGGACATGTGTAGCAAAACCATGTGCTAGAGGGACATGTGTAGCAAAACCATGTGCTAGAGGGACATGTGTAGCAAAACCATGTGCTAGAGGGACATGTGTAGCAAAACCATGTGCTAGAGGGACATGTGTAGCAAAACCATGTGCTAGAGGGACATGTGTAGCAAAACCATGTGCTAGAGGGACATGTGTAGCAAAACCATGTGCTAGAGGGACATGTGTAGCAAAACCATGTGCTAGAGGGACATGTGTAGCAAAACCATGTGCTAGAGGGACATGTGTAGCAAAACCATGTGCTAGAGGGACATGTGTAGCAAAACCATGTGCTAGAGGGACATGTGTAGCAAAACCATGTGCTAGAGGGACATGTGTAGCAAAACCATGTGCTAGAGGGACATGTGTAGCAAAACCATGTGCTAGAGGGACATGTGTAGCAAAACCATGTGCTAGAGGGACATGTGTAGCAAAACCATGTGCTAGAGGGACATGTGTAGCAAAACCATGTGCTAGAGGGACATGTGTAGCAAAACCATGTGCTAGAGGGACATGTGTAGCAAAACCATGTGCTAGAGGGACATGTGTAGCAAAACCATGTGCTAGAGGGACATGTGTAGCAAAACCATGTGCTAGAGGGACATGTGTAGCAAAACCATGTGCTAGAGGGACATGTGTAGCAAAACCATGTGCTAGAGGGACATGTGTAGCAAAACCATGTGCTAGAGGGACATGTGTAGCAAAACCATGTGCTAGAGGGACATGTGTAGCAAAACCATGTGCTAGAGGGACATGTGTAGCAAAACCATGTGCTAGAGGGACATGTGTAGCAAAACCATGTGCTAGAGGGACATGTGTAGCAAAACCATGTGCTAGAGGGACATGTGTAGCAAAACCATGTGCTAGAGGGACATGTGTAGCAAAACCATGTGCTAGAGGGACATGTGTAGCAAAACCATGTGCTAGAGGGACATGTGTAGCAAAACCATGTGCTAGAGGGACATGTGTAGCAAAACCATGTGCTAGAGGGACATGTGTAGCAAAACCATGTGCTAGAGGGACATGTGTAGCAAAACCATGTGCTAGAGGGACATGTGTAGCAAAACCATGTGCTAGAGGGACATGTGTAGCAAAACCATGTGCTAGAGGGACATGTGTAGCAAAACCATGTGCTAGAGGGACATGTGTAGCAAAACCATGTGCTAGAGGGACATGTGTAGCAAAACCATGTGCTAGAGGGACATGTGTAGCAAAACCATGTGCTAGAGGGACATGTGTAGCAAAACCATGTGCTAGAGGGACATTTGTAGCAAAACCATGTGCTAGAGGGACATTTGTAGCAAAACCATGTGCTAGAGGGACATTTGTAGCAAAACCATGTGCTAGAGGGACATTTGTAGCAAAACCATGTGCTAGAGGGACATTTGTAGCAAAACAATGTGCTAGAGAGACATTTGTAGCAAAACAATGTGCTAGAGAGACATTTGTAGCAAAACAATGTGCTAGAGGGACATTTGTAGTAAAACAATGTGCTAAAGGGACATTTGCCCTAAAACCCTTTGCCATAAAGGAACATTTGTACTAAAACTGTTTGTCCTAATGAATCTTTTAGGCCCTATCATTTATTTTTTCACTTTATTTAGCACTTTACTTTGTTGGGCTTTGTATCAAGTTTGGCTTCTGGGCAACTTGATACTAGTGTATCGATTGACCCAGATTTGGGTCATTAAGTCGCCCCACTAGCCCTTTGTATTCCCTTCTGCATGAAGAGTTTTATCTATTTTTAATTCGTTTATATTAATTTGATTATTTCTGTTGATGTGGCGTAGCTAGGGAACTGCCAGACCCGCAACTGCGGGGGCGGGGTTTGGGGGTGCAAAAAACGAATTGAAAGTCGATGTATTTTCAAAAATAATTGAATAAATTAATCAAGTGATTCTGAATCACTTGCTTAATTTATTCAGTTATTTTCGAAAATAAATCGAATTTCATTTCGTTTATTGTGCATAGAAATTTTTTTAGGGGGTACTATTTTGATGAACAGTGGAACGGTCCGAACAATGGTACGAACAGTTTTACACGGCGGGGGCACAACTAAGTCATAATATGATCAGGGGTTTACTCCCCCAGGGCGTTACTTTTTTTTTACCGTTCTCAACGTATGGCTCCCGTGGTCACTTTTAACCACATTCGGTCAGTTTTGCCCACGGTGACCAAAAGTGAGCACCAGGTTACCGACGCCATCTGCCGGATCCTAACCGACCGGGATCGGTCGACGCTTTTTTGACCGTAAATAAGCCTAGCTACGCCACTGTTCTGTTGCATTCTCAGGGTATGAAAAGAAGTATTTGTATGTTTTTGAAGCATATTTTATGTTCAATTGCTAACTACGGAACCTTTACCCAATTTCGGCAAGGTTTCGTTTTATTTTTGTGTTGTGCGTTCAAACCTAGTTATTATTTTCGCTTTCGTATTTACACGGAATAAATCCGTATGTAACTTTTAAAAACAGCACTTGATGAATTCGCGACTGTGCTTTCATCATCATTTGCAGCTCTACACCTTATCGGATACCACAGGGCAACGATCAGCTGCAGACCTGCAACTTTGAATTAGCAGCAGATCACCCCGCCAAAATTATGACATTCAAAACCATCTGTGTTCAGGGCCGGATTAAGGCTCGGGCGGAGTGGAAAATGGCAGGGGCATGTTGAAAACAAGGGATTCAAGGAACCCTATAGACCTCCATTGCTTTAATATATGCTTTCATATGTCAAATAACCAACTTTTTTTCATTGTGCGCATGTGTACGCACATGTACACACGTGTGCGCATATGTATATAGATAATCACACATGTATGTACTCATGTACATGACAGTTACATGTGATGCGCATGCGTCATTCATTTGTAATAATATGGGTTTAAAATGAAAATACGTCACATGTATTCTAATATACAAAAATAATAACAGAACATAAAAAGGAACACCCCTCCTAAATAATAGAAAAGTCCCCCTTTCGAATGCTACAACTTCCATGGAAAGAGGAAGAATCTCGATTTTTTGAAAAAAAAATTACGTTTTTAAAAAATCGAAATTTTATATATCGAATCGCTCTAAAATTCCAATTTTTTTCCAGTTTCATCGTCAGAATGTTTACATCATTTTAAGTCTGATGACATTTTATTGTAGGTGGCCCCGTTTTCGAGTTGTTCGACCCACTAAAAATTATGACCAAAAACTCAAAATTTGTTTCTAAAAAATTCATAAAAAAATAACCCCTGGGTAAAATTTTCTAATTTTTTGTCAGGAGCTTCATATTGACCCACGGAATCAAATAAAAAATACTGCATGTCTTTATCTCATTCCGTTCTTGAGTTGTTCGAGGAACTAAATCGGGTTCCGGACACACACACACACACACACAGACATCCTTTTTTTCCCCTTTTCTTGCATGATCCTATATACCTCCATTGCTCTTTAGAGCAATGGAGGTCAAAAAGAGGGCAAATTCTATAATAGAAATGCACTACAAATCCGTGAGCCCTAAACATTTATCGAGGGCATTTTTTTCTGTTTTGCCCAGGTGCATGTGTATACCTTAATCTAGCACTGTCTGTGTTGACACAGCTGGTGCAAAAAACCTACTATAAGAATTCATAGAGACGGAAATGAAAAATACTATACTACTAGTGGGGTAACCAGTCATAAATGACGGGAGCGAAATTCACAGGCAATTGTGCCCAGCATTAGAATTTCTTTTCCTCCGCCCTTTTATGTCAGACCAAGTAACAAACCAATTAGAAATTGATGACGTTCATAAAATGGCTGAGCAAAAGAAATTCTAATGCTGGGAACAATTGCCTGTGATAAACCGTAGTTTAATTGTGCTACTATTATCCCCTCCTCTTTTTATATTTGAAAGAGAAAATGAGCTTTTCATTTTCTCTGGTGTGCGCATGTGCATCGTTTGTTCCTTTTTTTACTCCTTTCATTTCAATTTCAGTCACCCCTCCCACTTTTTCCCCCCTCCACGTTTCTCTTTCTCCCCCTTCTACACTTTCCAACCTTTTCCCCTCTCCAATTTAATATCATGGGGTTCTTGGTTGGGGAGTGGGCAACATATAGTTGACCTTGAGAAAAAAAATCTGTTCATTTATTCATTTAAATTTATATAAATTCCGACGTGCTTCAAGGTTTTTGTACGGTGTTATCTCCACACACACACACACACAGACCTGGCTTAATATATATACTGTATATAATTCTTTTTTTTCCACCATGAGCTGTTTGCTTTAAGGATTTGTGTTTTGCTGTTAGCCTGTCACAACAATAATCGTTTTCATATTTTAATTAGCTTTGCACCGTAAATTGTGATGTGCTGGGCTTGACTCCCTTGGCATGGTAAGAAAACTTTACACGTACTATTTTGTATCACTCCTATTTGCTGAAAAGAGATGATATTACATAAGTAGGGCCTACAAACACAGCATAGAGCAAAATATCTTTCACATGAAAATGCACACACAATGAGAGATTTGCTCAGTCTGCTGTGTTTTGCACATAGCTCAGAAAATGAAATCTGAAGTTCAGCATGCATGAAAACCCATCTTTAGTTCCCTTTACTGTATGCTTTACAATCGCTACTCTTATCATTGTATGTTAAACTAATAATTGTAAACTAGGGTTTTCATTACCAGTTTTATTGTTACCGGTAAACAGGCATTACCTTTCTATTTTATTACATACCAGGTAGGCAACCGCAAGACCCGCAACTGCGGGGGGGGGGGGGGCGCAGGAGGTTTGGGGGTGCAACAAACAAAATGAAAGTTATGTATTTTCAAAAATAATTGAATAAATTAAGCGAGTGATTCCGAATGGCTTGATAAATTTAATCAGTTAATTTTGAAAATAAATCGACTTTCATTTAATATTTACTTTTAAAAACTACATACTAGCACCAGTGAATCTTCATAATGGGCAAGGCGGAACGGTAGTAATAGTAGTAGTAGTCGGAAGGTTAGATTTAGTTAAATTAAGCTTGTTGCCGGGTGGTTGGGGGCGCAGCCTCTAGTTTTTAAATAATTATTAAATCAAATTAGTCTATTGTTCGACTGTTTCCTAATTTGATTAATGGGAGGAACGGTTGGAACAATGGACAAATTTGTTTTAATAATTATTTAAAAACTGGGAGGGGGGCTATGCCCCAGACCCCCTGCAACTAGCTTAATTTCTTAACCTTTCCTGACCTTCCGCCTGTTCCTACTGTTGTTCAGACCTGTTCCGCCGTTCATCAAAATAGCACCCTTACCCAGTATGAGGGCTATTTGGAGAGGGAGGGAAGGGGCGCAATGTTTTAAGTGGCGGGGGGGGGGCACAACAAAGCCTAGCTACGCCACTGATCGGTATTACCGATAAAATGATCATTCAAAACCAGTTTTTTGGCAAAAAGTTTTATATTAATTTAGCCCAATATGAAAATTGAAATTAACAATAAACAAAAAATAAACAAAAAATTTGCTGTCTGACACACCAAGGCCTTAGAGTAAAGGCCTTGACACTGTGTGCTGCCACCTAGTGGAAGAAGTACCCTCATGGTCTCCCCATTCAATTTTTATAGCAGCATGGTGGATGGGTTTCGTTGTTATTTTGTTTGTTTAAAAGTTCCTGTTACTTTCTACTTGTTATTTTAACAGCAACTGAAAGGTATCATATAAATATTATATATATAATATCCCAGGTCTGTGTGTGTGTGTGTGTGTGTGGAGTAACAAAACCATTGAAGCACGTCGGAATTTATATAAATTTGAATAAATGAACCGTTTTTTCCTCAAGGTCAACTATGTGTTGAACTCTTTTGGACAGTGTAGAAGGGGGGGGGGAGAGAGAGAGAAAAGTGGGAGGGGTGAGGGGAAAAGGTTGGAAAGCATAGAAGGGGAGAGAAAGAGAAAAGTGGGAGGGGTGAAGGGAAAAGGTTGGAAAGTGTAGAAGGGGGAGAGAGAGAGAAAAGTGGGAGGGGGTGACTGAAATTGAAATGAAAGGGGTAAAAAAAGGAAAAAATGACTATCTCTCTCTATCTCTCTCTCTCTCTCTATCTCTCTCTCTCTCTCTCTAACTATCTCTATCTCTCTCTCTCTCTATCTATCAATCTCTCTCTCTCTCTCTATCTATCTCTCTCTATATCTCTCTCTCTCTCTATATATCTATCTCTATATCTCTATATCTATCTATCTATCTATCTATCTATCTATCTAAATATATATATATATCTACACCGTAAGTCAGGAAATCTAGCACCCTTTTTAAACATTTAATAACTCGGTCAAAAATCATCCGATTATTATGAAATTTAGCACAACTGTAGATGAAATGTTAACTAACATTTTGCCTATTTCAATTTGTGTTCAAAATGTCTACTGCCAGCTGCAACACGTGTTTAGTCGTTCTGCTTATTGGTAGGTCAAGCAACAGTGAAAACTTTTTCATCTGTGAAAAATATGAAGCTCACTTTGTGAAAGACAAGAGACTGTTACTTTCAGTTAATTCAGTTGCCCGATGTTTTTTGAAACATTTTAAGTTGAGTTCCTTTTTGATTATTCTGGACACAGAACTTTGAGAAACACCTGTCAGACAAGCAATTTCACGTTGGGAGCGATGTTTTTGCGGTTGTTCTTCCTGACTCAAAATGAGCTCATTAACGGCGTTGATGTTATCGTCAATGAGTGCAGTCCTGTTTCTCCCGCTGCCTTTCCGACACAGAACACAGCCGGTTTCGTTTATCTTTTGAAGAAGGTGGTTCAATCCGCATAAACTCCATTCTTTGTTTGGAAATTATTTAAGAATTCGTTTAGCACCATAATTTTTGTTTTCACAAAGAAATTTGATGGCAATTTTGTCTTCTTCAGTGAACGGCATTTTCAAGCTAGCAGACGAACCAATCTACAGACCAAAAAAACTCTGTGGTGAGAAATTAAAGGCGCGCTTATTTAAATTCTAAAAGAAGGCATTCTCATCTACAGTTGTGCCAAATTTCATAATAATCGGATGATTTTTGACCGAGTTATTAAATGTTTAAAAAGGGTGCCAGATTTCCTGACTCACGGTGTATATAGATATATCTATATCTATATAACTATCTCTATCTCATATATATACAGTGATGGAAATATTAATAGCAACCAAATGAAAATCATAAGTTTTCTTACTTCACAGATAAATTTCAGCAACTCACAATAACATTTAATGAGAATCTTTATTAAAACCAGAATGTACATTCATTTTAGAGTATTTGTATGTAAAATTGTTCAATTTTGTTTATATTTTGTTATAAAAAATTTGAAGTCTACAAAAAAACAGCAACTGCTTGGATGAACTCCATAATATTCAAAGAACTCTGAAAATCACCACACTAATAATTAGTAGGGTAACCTTTGGATTTGATTATTGCTTGGCAAGATTTTGGCATAGATTTTACAAGATTTTCAAATAAATCTGCTGGTATTTCATGGTGGCAGACATATAAAATTGCCTCGATTAACTGCTGCTTTGTTCGTGGACATTTTTTATGAAAATGATCAAAATCATCCAGAGGCTCTCGATTGGATTCAAATCTGGTAAATTACTAGGATAGGGCAATGTTTCCACAAGTTGTTCATCTTAAAACTGATTCACCACCTTAGCACAGTGGCATGGGTCTGAGTCATCTTGAAAAATGAATGGTTCATTTCCAAACATATCCTTTGATGATGGCAGCATTTTGTTTAACAGAATTGACTTGTATGTAGCTCCAGTCACAGTTCCATCTATGATGTGTATTTGACAATTCATTTTGCTGAGAAGCAACTCCATAACATTACACTGACTGGAAATCTCAGTCTTTATACAAGTCAATTCTGTTAAACAAAATGCTGCCTTCATCAAAGTCCCGCCGCTTATTTTTTTCTTTTAATTTGCGCTTCGTTTGGGGTTTTTTTTCGTCAGCCTGTATTTTGTTTGGCTTCTGGGTCACTCGGTACTTTTGGTACCGAGTGACCCAGATATCATATGTTTTAGATTACAATCTTGACCTTTTCGTTTCCCCTCGTTTTTACTTCCACATGAGTGGAATAATGTTTTTTTGATTCGATTTTGTTTTCGTTTCTCCTGTTATCACCTATGTGTGATAACAGGGGATGAATCATGATTTTGGCCAAATAGATCAATCTTGTGATTGGTCTATTTGGGCCAAAATATTGTTTTAACCAATAATCAGTTTGTATCCTGAGAATCTGATTTGTGGATTCTCAGGGTATATAAAGTTAATTTTGTATGTTAGAGAGAGATTTTCTAAAACACTGAACCTATGCCCGATTTTGGCTAGATTCTTTTCTTTTAACTATTATTTGCGAAGTTATATTTTTGTGTTGTGTTTGAAACCAGTTCGCTAACTTTTATGTTTATCTACAAAATAAACCGATATTTTATTATTTAACTAAACCAGTCGTGTTTTGTTATTTGAAACTTCAAATTCGCGGTTGCAGGTCTTCACCTTTCTTGGATACTTCGAGGTCCCAACAGGTGCAAACCTGCAACGTACGAGTAAGTATATTTTACACAATTCTTAGGGCAGATTTACGGACGAAAGTTCGAGAGATACAGAGACTAAAGATCCTCAAGACTGTGAAGTCTTTTGCCAGAGACTAGTAAGGACATAAAATAGACATTATATTGGTCTAGTCCTCCCGGGCCAGTAGAATTAGTGACCTAGCCACTCACTATCAATACGAGTGCAAACTCGCTCGTATTACCACAAAAGAGCAGATTCTACTAACGGAAAAAGGGTCCGTCACAATATGTATATATATATATATATATATATATATATATATATATATATATATATATATATATATAATAATAATAATAATTCCGTTTATAGTTCCCCTTACATCAACTGAAATAAATCTTTACAAAACAAACCTTATATTATAATATTTACCATTAGAAATTATCATGAAACTTGTCAATTCCTCTTCCCATTTATTGTTTTCAACTTTTGTGCAACACATAAGGCCCAGTGTTGCCTTGGAACAAAACAGACTTGCTGGCTGTATACGGGTTTTTATGGCGGTTATATGATCGTTAAATCTGTTCATGTTCATCTTTTATGCTGTCGTCTTTATGTCATAAAATGTTTATGAGATATATGGGTGGAGTTGCAAAAGTTATTCATATCGGTATGTCAAAAATAATATAAAAATTATTTATCAATATACCGATCTGAAAATAATAAAATATTGTGAATCTCAAAATTCACAGTATTAATGGGTAGTACACACCGGAATTCTTTGTTGCAATATATTGTTGCGGGGCTGAATCGCGTGTGTTGCAATTCTGTCCAGCAACAATGTTGAAATGTTGCGGGGCTGAATCGCAGCAAGAGCTCAGATTCATGTTTTTTGAAACATTTCAACATTGTTGCAGGACATTTCATGGTGTGGACGTCTTTTGGAACATGAACAATTACTCAAAGGGCTAAGTTTGCTTTTAATTATTAAAGACGTCTTTAACAATTAAAAGCCACGTCGTTTTTTATGTCTAGTACTAGACTTAAAAAAGATGTGGACCACTGAAAATATTGTTAAACTAATTGAGGACCTTTTGTATAAATTGTGTTTGTGGGAAGTTATGGTCTTCTGACTACAAAGGCAAATAAAAGAAATGAAATTTAGAAATCCTGCCGCATCTTCCAATTTCAGGGTGTCCCAAAGGCTTAAACCGAATGTGCTCTCAGCTGAGAAGAGCTTGTGTGCCCACCACCGTTTCTGCTTTATTTGCCCCTCTTTATGAATCACCGTGTAGGCCCATATTGCAAGGGCGACTTCCGCTGTTGATGTTTACATGATGAAAGCAAGAAGGAGGAAGAAACACTGAGTGTAGGTGTGGACACAGAACAATGTTGCGGGTCTGAATCGCGTCAGTTACGATTCTGCCCCGCAACACTGAATCGGAGCAGTCCCGCGACAATGTATTGCAACAAAGGATCTGGTGTGTACTACGCTTTATAATATAACATGTACGAAACACAACATATACAGTGGAAACCATGTAACATGAAATAGAAGGCCCACTTAATATCTTATTTATATTAAAAGAATGACAATCTTTTAAAATACATCAGTGGGATAGCTAGGTTTTTGGCGCCAGGCAGCAAAAATTTCAGTGCGCCCCAAATTTAAAAAAAAAATAGAAATCCAGGAGTAAACGAAAAATTGCGTTTTTCAGTTACTTAACCGGGAATGAATTCAAATTAAATGTGTTTAGGTGAATTATACGAAATCCAGTTAAGGCCATGAACCAAATAACAATTTACTTTATTATTTAAAATTGAAATACTAAGTCAATATTTTGTCAATAGTTTCTATATTATATTTAAGTATTTAACTCAATATTTTCAGATTATTAACTGAATAAATTGAATTTGACATATTCTTTGTTTGCCCTTCACGGGGCTCTGTAGAACGCATTTATTATTTAAATGCATTTAAATAATCAGGCGTGTACGATGTATTAGAGGCTACAATTCAAAGGTTATATCAGCATTTAGCATAGCCTTATAAATATTTTTGTAAAATGTAAAGGTTGATTCCACAACCTTCACCACAAATAAATGAAGACACCATGCAGTCAGTTCAACCATTAAAATAAATGTTAAATTAGCTTAAAATGGAACTAAAATTATATGTTGCATCCATTTGGTCCATTACATGAAATGCATGTCTTTAGTCTAGTACACACCAGGATTCTTTGTTGTGATACATTGTTGCAAGGCTGCTCCGATACAATGTTGTAGGGCCGCGCCGCTTTTATCATGTCATTATCACCTTAGGAAGTAGCCCTTTCAATGGGGCGACTGAATAAGCGCCAAATTGAACAAACGCCAAACTGAAAAGCGCCAAATTGAACAAACGCCAAACTGAATAACCGCCAAATTTTTGGCTTTTATTCAGTTTGGCGTTTCTTCCATTTGGCGCTTATTCAGTTTGGCGTTTCTTCCATTTGGCGCTTATTCAGTTTGGCGTTTGTTCCATTTGGCGCTTATTCAGTTTGGCATTTGTTCCATTTGGCGCTTATTCAGTTTGGCATTTGTTCCATTTGGCGTTTATTCAGTTTGGCGGTTATTCAGGTTTTTTGTAAATTGTGATGGTCCAAATATTGTGAGCTTTTATAGACGTCAGACTGTGCAGATTTACAGCTAACCTAACCTAATCTAACCAATCCTAACCTAACCAAACCTAACCTAACCAAACCTAACCTAACCAAACCTAACCTAACCAAACCTAACCTAACCAATCCTAACCTAACCTAACCAATCCTAACCTAACCAATCCTAACCTAACCATGTGTTTATCACATTTTGGCGGTTATTCAGTTTGGCGCTTGTTCAGTTTGGCGGTTATTCAGTTTGGCGCTTGTTCAGTTTGGCGTTTGTTCCATTTGGCGCTTATTCAGTTTGGCGTTTGTTCCATTTGGCGTTTATTCAGTTTGGCATTTGTTCCATTTGGCGCTTATTCAGTTTGGCATTTGTTCCATTTGGCGTTTATTCAGTTTGGCGGTTATTCAGGTTTTTTGTAAATTGTGATGGTCCAAATATTGTGAGCTTTTATAGACGTCAGACTGTGCAGATTTACAGCTAACCTAACCTAATCTAACCAATCCTAACCTAACCAAACCTAACCTAACCTAACCAAACCTAACCTAACCTAACCTAACCAAACCTAACCTAACCAAACCTAACCTAACCAATCCTAACCTAACCTAACCAATCCTAACCTAACCAATCCTAACCTAACCATGTGTTTATCACATTTTGGCGGTTATTCAGTTTGGCGCTTGTTCAGTTTGGCGGTTATTCAGTTTGGCGCTTGTTCAATTTGGCGCTTGTTCAATTTGGCGCTTGTTCAATTTGGCGCTTATTCAATTTGGCGCTTATTCAATTTGGCGCTTATTCAATTTGGCGCTTGATCAGCGCCACCCTTTCAATATGTGCTTCACTGTCATTGATCAAGAAGGGCCAATAACACAGAAACGGTGGTGAAAGAGGAGGAATCTCGATTTTTTAAAAAAAATTACGTTTTAAAAAATCGAAATTTTATATATCAAATCGCTCTAAAATTTCAATTTTTTTCCAGTTTCATCGGTAGAATGTATACATCATTTTGTCAGGAGCATCATACTGACCCATGGAATCAAATAAAAAATACTGCATGTCTTTATCTCATTCCATTCTTGAGTTGTTCGACCCACAAAATCGGGGTTCGGACACAGACACACACACATCCTTTTTTGGGTTAAAAACTAGAATATCAAACGAATCACTTCAGGGAATTTTCACGTGACAACTTTTTAAACCAGCGACATGCAGTCGTTTGCCCCGCCCTTTTATGACGAACAGCAACTTTTAATTGGTTTGTCATTTGGTCTGATGTCACATGCCCCGCCCTTTTCAATTTCTAATTGGTTGCTTTTTTTCTGACGCTCATAAAAGGGCAGGGCAAACGACTGCATCTTGCTGAGCACACATGCCTGTCCTCCAAATGCATTGGTTGTTTGCAATAACTTTGATGAATTTGAATTTGGCCAATAGGAACGCAGTATTTTATTTTTGTAGCATATTATATATACATTAAGCCAGGTCTGTGTGGGTGTGTGTGATTAACGCTGTACAATTTATATAAATTTAAATGAATAAATGAACCGTTTTTTTCTCAAGGTCAACTATATGTTGCACACTCCCCATCCAAGAACCCCATGATATTAAATTGATGGGGAAAAGGTTGGAACGTGTAGAGGGGGAAAGAGAGAAACGTGGAGGGAGAAAAAAGGGGGAAGGGTGACTGAAATTGAAATGAAAGGAGTAAAAAAGGAACAAACGACGCGCATGTGCACACCAGAAAAAATGAAAAACTCATTTTCTCTTTCAAATATAAAAAGGGGAGGGGATAATAGTAGCAAAATTAAACTACAGTTTATCACAGGCAATTGCGCCCAGCATTAAAAATTTCTTTTCCTCCGCCCTTTTATGAATGTCATCAATTTCTAATTGTGTTTGTTACTTAGTCTGACGTCATAAAAGGGCGGAGGAAAAGAAATTCTAATGCTGGGCACAATTGCCTGTGGATTTTGCTCCCGTCATTTATGACGGGTTACCCCACTAGTAATTATATAAAACCCACTTCTTAGGCTGAATAACATGCTAAACCGAATATTAAAGCCGCCTGTGTTGCCAGATTACATTTCAACTTAATATTTCATTACTTTACATCTGGAGAACTGTGCCCCCTGACCCCCTACAACAAGCTTATTTAACATAACACCACTGAATTACCCAATTATTAATTAATTACTAGTGGGGTAACCTGTCATAAATGACTGGAGCAAAATTCACAGGCAATTGTGCGCATGCGCGTCGTTTGTTCCTTTTTTACTCCTTTCATTTCAATTTCAGTCACCCCCTCCCCCTTTTTTCCTCCCTCCACGTTTCTCTCTCGTCCCCCCCCCCCCCCCCTACGCTTTCCAACCTTTTCCCCTCTCTCCAATTTATTATCATGGGGTTCTTGGATGGGAAGGGTGCAACATATAGTTGATCTTGAGAAAAAAAAGCGTTCATTTATTGAAATTTATATAAATTCCGACATGCTTCAATGGTTGTACAGCGTTATCCCAGAAAGAACGATAGATAGAAAGGCACTCACACCGAGACACAGACCTGGGATATTATATATAATATAATAATTATTTTATTAGACCTGGTATTCACAGGTTTTTTATTACTAAAGTTCACCGCTACTTTTATTGAAGGAAAAATAATGCATTCCTATTGGCCAAAATCAAAATGACCAAAGCTATCGCCCAAGACGCCGCCGCTTCTATACGCTTCTCTGATCGTTCCAACAGCAATCGATATTTTTATATCGATAATACATCAATACCGTCGTTTACCGATAGAGGGAAGGTTAAAATAAATATGCAGAACATTTGTAGAAAACTTTTTTTTTTGGCCCACCCCCTTCATGAAAATAATCATTTTCTTCACACTATTCTATTTTACTTTTCTGTATTTACGTCAAATTGTAATTATCATAGAAATGACGTCATATTTACATCATACAAAAGCAATTCTATACACTAAATTCAACTGAATCACACAACTAAAACAAGACTTAATTAGGCCTACGGCAACTCATCAAATTACAGTCGGCCTTGGCGAAAGAATAGTATTCTAATAAACATAATATACACCTATAACCAACATTACACAGTACAAGTAACTTTTTTGTCTTTTTTATACTCACACAAATGAATAATCCTAAGTTTGTAACCTAATTTCGATTCACTTTAAACATTTGCGTTAAAACTTTGTAAACTGACAAAATAAAACAATGGAAAACATGGAATGTAAAAGAAGCGTCTTTTATGAAAACATACGTAAAGAGGAGTCAGGTGAGCATTCAATCAGGAATCAGGATACTGAGGACAGGTATTTTAATTGCACGCCACGTCATAGGTAGGCGTCGCTTCAGGTGTGAAAAAAAGAAAACAAACGCAACAGACATTTCGTCATATCATTGGAAGCTCCATACTGGGGGGGGGGGGCACTTAGAGTACAAATATGGTGGCGTTTATGTCGGGGCCTACCTGTATGTGGTTAAGACGCCATGTTTGAGAACCTTAAATGATCGTTCCCCAAAAGCACGCACGACGCCTCGCCTGCTTCAAAGACATCACTATTAAAAAATACTGGTGCACTTATGCACACCTGCACAAGGTTATGCAGACGAATGTAATGTCACCAATTGAAAAAATTGCACACCATTTTGATGCTGTTGCAGACGACAAACCCTATTGAACTCTATGACGTCATTGACTCGCTTTTATTTAAATTTTCGTATTTAAAAAAAGCTAAATCGTGATTTTATATTCAACATGCAATATAGTTGTATAGTAATTATTAATCATTACATTCATGTAATTTTTATTAAAAATGAAATGGAAATCAATATTATTTGTTTTTAAAAAAATTAAAAGTAAATTTCTAAATTCTAAAAAAAAGTGAAAATAATCACTCATTGTACCACTTACAGGCATTTAGAAATCGGGACGAACACAAGTTGGCTGCGCCCTTTTTATGACGACCAGCAACTTCTAATTGGTTTGTTGGGTGGTTCGACGTTCAAAATTGCGGAGCATGTGACGTCAGACTACATAACCAACCAATTAGAAGTTGCGTTCGTCATAAAAAGGGCGGAGCCAACTCGTGTTTGTCCCGATTTCTAAATGCCTGTGTACCACTGCTACATTCTTGAAAATTTATTGTTTTTCAAATTTCAATTCAACTCAGTACCTGCAATCAGCTCCAGAGCCATGTAGCGGGGGAGGGGTGGTTACTGTAACGCCTATTTAAGCCCTCAACCCTGGGTTCTCATGGTGGGGTGTGGTAAATACCGTCTTGTACATTATATCTGCCATACCACTGTCCGAGCTTCAGAAAACCTGGTGGTCTTTTGTGGACAGCCGGGGCCAATGCTCATAAATGGACCCCTCTCGTTGTTCGTGTATGTACGAAATGGGCAGAGCCGCAGACTCCGCTATGGTCCATATTAAAACAAAAATCTTTCTGCTGGGTGGGCTACATTCAACTCCCCATCAGGGCATGGGTAGCTGCGAACATCAAGCGTGACTGGTGTGTTTGCTGCTGTTGTTGTTGATGTTGTTGTAGTGGTTGCAATGGCTATTGTTGTAGTTGAAGTTGCTGTAAATGTTTGGTTGGCTGCTGTTGTTGTTCATTTTGTGGGTGTAATTGTTGTTCATTTTGTGGGTGTAATTCAGGGACGCCATTTGGGGGGTGCCCCCCCCTGAAAAACAATTGTGTTATTACAATCAGTATATACATATGTTATAACTAGAGTTTGTGCATAATTTTTTCAAATTTCTTGCAGATATAAATAAATCCATCAAAACCTAATTTATATTAAGTGGCAATATGCACACGTCTTGCAGCACAGGCCTGCATATATACAAAAAATAGCAAGTCGGTCAAGTTTTGCCCCCCCCCCCCCTGAAAAAACTGTAATGACGGCCCTGGTGTAATTGTTGTTGTAGGTGGCTAAATCCTAGTGGTGAGAATAGTCTTTCTACCACCCTTGGGGTACCAGTGTGCCTCTGGCCTGCTGCAAGAGTCGAGTGCAGAGCATGTCCAGTAATTCAGCAATCTCGATTAGACTAGTCATTGGCTGGGATGTTTGTTGTGTAGTTTGAGGTTCAGAGACCTTTTGGTCTGCATGCTGTTGGAGTCCAACAGCTCTAAGGTTGATGGTTTCTTGAGTACTCTTGCGAAAAATTTGCATCTGTCTCGTCCAGACTGTTTGGATTAAGTTAATAAATCAGGTGTTGATGCATACCTCCGGTGCAGTTCACACTGATGTGGGAAGTTTTTTGGGTTTCACTTGACCAAAGAAAAATACTGTTTGAATTAGGGAACAAGTCACAGAAAAATAACTCACTCGGAATAGGGGTGTCCCTGTTGAAAGTTCAAAGTGAAGTGCCAAGTGGTGTGATCCTTAAATCCAACAATGAAAAGGGCTCTCAATTATTTGTGGTGCACACAAAATACAGAAACACAAAATTGCAGGAACATGTGACTTTAGTTTTCTTTAAACATAGAAGCACGCATTCACCACAAAGAAGACAAACACAAAAGAACACATGATTTCAGTCCTCAGCCACACTACAAAGTTCGTAAAAACACGTGCGAAACACAAAGGAAGTTTCTTCGAAGATGTGCACGGTGCTACTGCAGAGGTGCCCAGCACCTCCACCAAATGTAACATCAGGCTTTTCTTAGGCTCGTACAGGCTCGGCATTTGCATGTGAAGAGCAATAATCAAACCCTTTGTTACCCTACGTGGATTCTTGTTGAATGTATTTGGGTCGTGTTTCTAAAGCACACCTATTGAATCTGGCGAGGAAAAAATTTAAAGAAGAAATGGCGAAATGATTGATTAAAAAACTTATTTGTAACCTCACAATCACAACAAGGATTACAATGTCCATGAGCCCATAACATAGAAAAAATTGACCAAGATTGTTCACGTGTCTAGTACTTTATACTCTTGGGTGCAGGTATAGAAAGTTATAGAAAGCTATAATCCCGACATTATATTTGGTAGTGAATTATGGCTAACTAAAGATGTTTCATCCGCGGAGGTTTTCCCCCAACAATTTAACATATTCCGAAAAGATCGGAACTTAATCAAAGGTGGAGGTGTATTTCATGCTATCAATAAAAACATTACATCAAAAAAGAGAACCTGCTTATGAAGGTGATTGTGAGGTAGTTTGTTATAGCATTTCACTTCATAATGGGAGAAAATTTTTGTTATTTTCATTCTATCGCCCTGCAAGTGACGAGGAGGAATTACTCCAATTTAGAAAATGTTTAGATTCATTATTTTCTTCCCACAAACATGCATCAGTCCTCATTGGTGGGGATTTTAACCTTCCAGAAATAAATTGGAAAAATTATACTGTTGACTCCCAGTGCTCTAGTAATAAATTAACAGATATACTGCTTGATAGTGTATGCACATATTCCCTGGATCAACTAGTGCAAACCCCTACACGCTGCACCAATACAACAGCTAATATTCTAGATTTAGTTTTTTACGAACACCCCAGAAAATGCCAAATCAATTGCAATTGCTGTTGGCATAAGTGATCACAAAATGATTTACTTAGAATTTGCCACCCAATTCGAAAAACTCCAATCGGCTCCCCGAAAAGTCCTACAGTATAATAAAGCTGATTGGGCTAATTTTAAGCTCTTTGTAACAAATGAACTGAAAAATAAATATAAAAGTGGACTATCAAAAGATGTAAACCAACAGTGGTCATTGTTTGTCAGTGTCATTTCTAATGGCATAAATAAATTCATCCCATTTAAAAATGTAAAATCAAGCTTGGAACCAATTTGGTACACCACAGAGATATGCCGCGCTCTTCGTAAACAATGCAAATTTAGATCTAAAATGAAGATTAAAATGAATGATACTATTAAATTGCAGTTTAATTTCCAGCAATGTCTTGTGAAAAGCTTGCTTAAAAAAGAACACTTAAACTTTACTAATAATGTCAACAAAATTCAAAATAATATAACTTCAATTATAACACCACTTGGTGATGTCTGTACTGACAAACAGGTTATTGCAAGCACACTTAACGATTATTTCCAAAGTGTCTCTCATGCTAATGATGGCAATGAGGAACCACAACTTGGCACCTTATCTCATGTCATGCCTGATATAATCATAAACTCCACTGGATTACAAAATTTGCTTTGTAATCTAGATGTTAATAAATCAGCTGGTCCAGATGAAATCTCGCCAAGATTGCTAAAGGAGCTGGCCACAGAAGTTAGCCCTTTTTTAAGTAAACTTTTCCAAGATTCCCTTGATAGTGGTATACTGCCAATGGCATGGAGGCAAGCAAATATCTGCCCAATTCTTAAAACAGGAGATAAAAATTGTCCAAAAAACTATAGACCCATTTCTCTGACATCCATTGTTTGTAAAACTCTCGAGCATATAATTTATTCTAATACAATCAAGCATTTAAAAAACCATAAATTAATTCATAAAAACCAGCATGGTTTTCGAAAAGGCAGATCATGTGATACCCAGCTAGCACTATTCATCCAAGACATACAATCTGGCTTGGATAGTAAGGGCGAATTTGACTTGGTATTTTTAGATTTTGCAAAAGCATTTGATACAGTGAAGCATTCACTACTAATTAAATGAATGATGACTTTTAACTTAAATAAACAAGTAATTTCGTGGACATCATCATTCTTATCAAATAGACAACAGCGAGTCCAAATTGATGGTGCTGTGTTAGACTGGGCTAAAGTAACATCTGGTGTACCTCAGGGTAGCATTCTTGGACCACTGCTTTTCCTTCTGTTCATAAATGTTCTGGCAGACAGATGCAACAGTACGATGCATTTGTTTGCAGATGATGCTGTTGTTTACAGGAGGATTAGGGATAATGAGGATAGTGAAGTCCTTCAAAGAGATCTAGACAGTGTTGAAGAGTGGTGCTCTGAGTGGCATTTACAACTGAATAGGAGTAAATGCAATGTTATGAGAGTTTCCCAAAAGCGAGAATCGTTCATGGCAGATTACACAATGGGAGATGTTCAGCTAACCCATGTTGATAACATCAAATATCTTGGCTTAACTTTGTTCAAGGACATGCTTTGGAAAGATCATATAACCAAAGCAGTTGCCAAAGCTAATCAAAGGCTGCGGTTTGTCCAACACACCCTTAAACATTGTAAAGAAAATGTAAAGAAGGTCTGTTACTTTACCCTAGTTAGACCTATCTTAGAATATTGTTCCCCAATTTGGAACCCATTTAGAAATAATCTAAAACAAGAAATAGAAATGGTGCAGCGTAGGGCTGCAAGATTTGTAAAGGGACGGTATGCGTATACTGACAGCGTATCGTCTATGCTCCAAGAGCTAGAATGGGAATCATTAGCAGGCTGAAGAAATGAGCAAAGCCTCGCTCTTCTGGGACGTTTGCTGTCTTGTGATAACATTACCCTGCTTAATGGTTTACTAACTAGAAATCCTCGTAAAGGTAGATTTAGGCATTCAAAAACTTTCAAAGAATTAATGGCTAGGACTGATGCATATTTTTGGTCTTTTCTTCCTAATGTTATTAGACTATGGAATTCTCTTCCTGTGAATAGTTCTTTGTTAGGACGATTTCAATTTCATGATGATGTCTTATTTTTAAATAATGACAATCAGTCGTGATTGGGAGCAATCCCTCCCTGCCACATGGCTTTCGAGCTGATTGCAGGTGTATTTAATTGAATTGAATTGAATACCACAAAAGGGGTAAACCGGCAACCAAGTGACCAGACACCTTTCCTTAGTGTCCATCTGCCCAGCACCACATGGGATAGAAGCTGCAGAGGAAATCCTGGTATCAGTCTGCTTTATTGCTTTGTAAAGCATCATAAGCAATGGATGACTGCCATTTTGTGTCCAGTCCAAGTCTCTCTCTTGGCTACCTGTATGTAAGAACTGTCGATTCATGGTGTGAAAAATGGCAACTTCAGCTTAACAGCAATAAGTGTTGTGTCATTAGATCTTCTTGGAGCAGGAATCCACTAATTTATCCTTACAGTATCAACTCTAATCTGTTACTTGCTGTGGAATCATACAAGTATTTGGGAGTAAGGTTCAACAATAAGCTATCTTGGAGACTCCATACTGAGCGGGTGGTCTCGAAGGCTATGCAAATGTTGCGGTTTAGTCAGCGGGTTTTAAGAGGGTGTCCAAGTAATGTCAAATGTATAGCATATAAATCTTTGATTCGTCCACATTTAGAGTACTGCTGCACCGTGTGGAGTCCCCACACTCCTGATTTGATTCATTCTATAGAGATGGTCCAACGAAGGGCAGCTAGGTATGTTTCTGGGAAATATGATCATTCTGAAAGTGTGACTGGTATTCTCTCAGAACTGGGGTGGGATAAGATAGCAGTTAGAAGATCTGACTTCAGTATGAATGTTCTAATAAAATGTTAATATGGTCTTGTCCAAAGCCAGTGTCTCGTTTGCTAAGTATGGCTACATATTTGGGTAGGAGTGACCACTCTAAGAAGATTTGGGAGATTTTTGCACGTACAGACTCGTATTTCTGGTCATTTGTGCCAAGGGTCATTCGACAGTGGAATTTGCTTCCAGAAGATGTTGTGCATGGGGAATCAATTAGTTTAGAAAATTCATAGGGTGCCATCCAAACAAAGCATATACTGTAAAAACATGCTGCATTTTTTTTTTCTTTTTTGCTTGGGAAAATTGTGTTAGGTAATTTGACAAAGAAATTACTTTTGCTGCATTTGGACTATGAAGTCCCTCTGCCACAGGCCACTGAGCTGCTTGCAGAGTATTCATTCAAATTCAAATTCAAAAACCAAGGTGAGTGGTGTTTTATTTTACAGATATTTCATCAGGTGGCATCAGAGAGGAGTGTTGTCACCATAACAAGGTAAATAAAGCCATACTCAGGTAGGAAGACCTTGGAAGACATTATGGTTGGAGGCTGTGCTCCAGGCCACCATAATCTTTTGTTCTCATTAGTGTGCCACATTATCACTGTGGCTTTTGTTATTTTTATACTTGATTTGTGTAACTTCTCCAGCTGGCCAAAGCCTAGTCAGCTGTAGCCTGTACATATATTTTGTGTTGTAACACCTGGTATATTGTGATCTAAAAGAATGCTAGTCTGGGGGTGTCCAACTCCTTCCACAATTGCAGGTGTGCCATGGACCATTACCTCCAGCTCTTCCGACATCATCCACTCTATCCGTGGCCACCTGATCATTGAGGTTCATCATCTGCTAACCAACGCACACTCCAGCATCATCCCATTGACTATCAACCTCATCATCAGCTGTGGGCCGTAGTTGGGTAGAGATCTTTATACCCATTTTGGGTGATGTCATTCCTCTAGCTATCACACCACCTGGTACGGCACCTGTGCGATAAACAATTTCTCACCTTGGTAAAGGCAAAGTATCATCCGAGATTAGTGACTATGGCAACCTTCTACATATACCATCATGTGACACCCCCTACTCACGTGTCGACATACACACGTGTGGGGAATGTCACTTACCATGTCTCCTCAAGTTGGACCACCCCTTTTTCGACCCCTTTTGCGCAAATACGAAATTATTCCTGTCCAAAGTAGTCTTTGGACTTTTCGAAGCAGAGACAGTATATTTTTATATCGCTTATCATGCATTGTATTCGCATCTGAAAATAAGCCGAGTTAAGTAAAGAAAAAGTTTTTCTTAACAAACGCCTCTGGGAGGTGTAGAGGTGTAAAACATGGAAACTCGGGAGAACCGTCTGCATGGAACCCCAAGAATCAAGAGTCAAAAAAATAGGGCTTAGACAATGCCAGGTAGTCCAATTCTGACATCCAGGTTTAGAAGCAGACCGGGATCACCCAGCAGGTCACCAAGCCAATCTTGGGATCAAACAGGACCCCCAGACCCGGCTGGACGGGGTCCAGCCATGCTACAATCGATCAGAGATCAAATCAAGTCAAAATTCAAAATCAATTGAGCACTATCACATGTTGTACATGTACTTTTATACCCTTTTAGTCGCAAAATATATTGGTGAACCACATGATCTAATGTCTGGAAAGGATATATCACCCATTACACTAAAGCAGGTGTGATGTCTGTAGACATCCACCACCCCCTCCTCACCAGTGGCACAAGGTATATCAAATTTATTTCAAAGTGACATTCCTGGGATTGTTGATATTTGATGATTTGTAGTGTTTATTCCCATAGTCATGGAATAAACACTAATGAATTATTGTTTTTATTTCTGCGGCGTTTGGTTTCTTGATAACGTGGGTGGCCGCTGTCATCATCGTCACTTCCGGGGTGGAGTTTCTATATTCCCCCAGAGGCACTGGCAGATTTGCCAGGGGCCTCTAAGGAAGTCTCTCCCAGAGCCCATCCGATGTGTGTTTCAATGCAATTTTGTCGGAGTGTGGACTCGAAGAGGTCATCTTCCACGTATACCCTGTTCATAGACATGGACACAGCTAAGTGCAGAGCCCGGCTTAGATCTCCGCCTAAGATAGCTTCGTGCCGGCCGGTAATCACCTAACAAGTGCCCTCGCACAGTGTGGGGGCCTAGCTGGACCACTGCGGCGAGTCTCCCACCACGGTTATTCTTTGGCCTCCCACACCCTGAATGTTGGGTGGGATTATCACAGGCTCGATCTCGAACTTGTGCTCCTGTGCGAGTTCAGCTGTGATGACGCTGCCCGTAGCTCCGGTGTCCGCAAGCATGCGTATAACTTTTTCGTTGAGCCTGACGGCAATGCGCGGGTTCTTGTCGCTAGCATCATAGTCTCCAACTTCCTGAGGCGAACAGCTGTCTACCAGCTGTTCATACGCCATCTTCATTAGTTTTCAACAGCAGGAGCGGCCCTTCCTTGGTGGTTGGGTTCCGGGAGCCATGACAGCTACTGTCTTATTCTCACGGCACCCAACCTCCTTGGTAGATTGTTTAAGGACGTCAAGCGTGTCCTGCCAAACGATCAGCTAGTCCGAGGTCCATTTGTGTGCAGGAGCGCGGTCGAGCACTTTGACTGATATGTCCTCAGAGTCGTCGGAACTGTCATTGTCGGGTTTCTCAGAAGGAGGTGCTCCGGTGGCTGAGTCTGCGGCTTTGAGAGGAATCCGGCGGATTTGTCCCGCTACTCGTATCAAGACGAACTCAATGTCGTTCTCGGTGATGATGTCTGTTTCAGGCACCTCTCCTTTGGTGTCATAGTCAGTGACCGGTTCTCCAAACTGCTTGATAGCGATCTTCTTTTTTGGTTGCCGACACAAAGGAAATGCCCCAACTTCCCACAATTATAGCACGTCGACTTGCTCTTGTCGAACGTGCGAGTGGTGTCTGGTTGGGGGTCCGTTGCAGAGAGTCAATTCGAATTAGTGGCAGTAGTTTGGCTAGGCTTTTTATCATGCCTAGACCGGTGTGTTTTGTCTTTAGGATTGGTGGCTACCGCCTGCTCCTGGTCGGTCTTCGATGCTCCTTTACCCGACTGTGAATCAGCTGCAGGTTTTGGTTCCATCGGCCATTTATTCAAGGATAGCAGAACCCCTTACATATTGAGGATGGCGTTTGCAAAGTCTTTGAACGACGTCGTAGATGCGTGGTGTACGGCGCTCTGGATGGTTGGATGTAGAGCACGATGCAACTGACTTATATGCAGCTGATCGTTTAGTTGTGGATAAATTCGGTCGCCGAGTGTCATGACTTCCAGATGAAAGCTTGTGTACTCTGTAACGACCCGACTTGGGTCCATTGCAACACCCCGGCAAATCTTCCCCGACTTACCGGATCCTTGACTCCCTTGGGGCCGAGGTCGAAGCGCGGACTGCCCGCTCTTGTCCGCCCGGTCCCTGGGTGACGCCGGTCGAGAGTCGATCTCTCCGTAGGTCGACGGACGAATGGCCGACGAACACGACGAAGAACCCACGGTAGACCCCCGATGGATCCTACCGTGGAACCGACGCGAAGTACCGGCCGATGACGACGGAAACAGGACGGTGATGGTGCCGGCGTATCCCCACCAGAAACCCCCACCCTCCCCGCGGTAACTTCCCCAGAAAATAAGTGACACGGACACAGTGTGTAGAGTGAAAATAATAAGTATGATTTATTCAATGGAATAAATGTAAAAACACTCACTCAATAAGCAATATCTGCTGGATGCTTAGTCCAGCAGAGAGCAAACAAAAGATGACCCCTTTTAGAGATGCAAGGATATCTCCTGGCTAATCCAGCCAGGAGCTAAGGTGTAACACACCTGAACCACACAAAAGATTAAGATGAATGGTGGCCATCTTGGCCACCTGATGAAAAAGAAGAGCACAACACATGCACACTGCATCAGGGTCTAACACACACTGCCTAGAATATAATGGCCGCCGCCATTATATACCCCCAGGCTGCTCCACCTGGGGGAGGACAGTGACCCTTGCTGGCCATTTTGTCGTCTGCCTGGCAGCTAATTAGCCAGCCAAGCAGACGACACAGGAGATTTAGTTCTGCTCCACATAAAGAGCAAAACTGGGTTGTTACAATCCTCTCAACTTCCCTGATCCGCCCCGGGATCAGGTCAGTCGAGCCAGCAAGGATTGCTCCTGTGACCCCCACTCAGCGTCAGGCTGAATTCATCGGCGGTGGAACCACCAGAGTGCCCAACCACTCCGATATCCACCGACGTGCCCACCACAGGCACCTCTGGGTGTTACGCCACCCGTGTCCGATATCGAACTCAGTCCCCCTGAGCCTTGCCTCCTCCTGCCGTCGAAACACATCAATGGCTAGAGTGGCAAGCTGCGGACCCCTACGTAGGGTCCGACTCGTTAGAAGATCTACGAGGGCGGCTGCGGGATCAGACTCGCTCCCTCGTAGCGGTTGGACAACAAATTCTCCAACCATCTCTTCTAAGTCGCAGCCAAGGAGACGCTGGACGTATGGTGCCGCGAGCTGGACTAGACGAACTAATCCAGCTCCTGTCCCCATCACATCCAAAAATGCAAACCGTCTCCTAACCGGGTTGACGACCAACAACACCGGAAAGTCTCTACCACCAAAAGCAAGCACATATCGCATGCTAAATGATGGCAACGACAGCAACCATGGTACCGGGAGTGGCTCTCCCCAACGGTAATAACCAAGGTACTGGAACCCCTCCATTCCCGGCTGGTCCTGCCAGACCAAGTCGGTTATTCAGAAAGACCTCTCTTTCTGAATACGGAGGACTGGCTCCAGAATGTCGACCCTTGCCCGCAGGCTGGGGAGACCTGGCTTCCTCTTCCGGTCCTAGGGTCCCAAAGACCCCCTTGTCGAGACCTGGAGAAAAGGGTGTCCTTCCTAAGGAAGGCACGGGACCACGTTTGGCAGGAACACTAACTTTCCCCACCGGGCTGCCCCCGCATCTAGGTGAATGCGAGCTGACCCGGTGGAGAGTTCCCACCGACCGAACCCACGGGTTCGGTACCGTGACCACCTTCGGGGAGGATGGAGGTATTCCGAGAACAACATCTCGCATTGACCTGCCATCCGTCCGCGCCGTCATTACCTGACGGGTATGGTACGGCTGGTTCCCGGCCGACACGGTCGCACCGTGTCGGGACACCTCCTCGTCCGTCCCAACCCTTCTGGCAGTCGTCCCCAGGGACTCCTGACCAGAAGGTCCTGGACCTCCCTTCTTCCCAAACCTGGACTTTTTCTTGTCCACCTTCTGTTTCTTCTTTTGGGAAGAAGGTTTACCGTGCTTTGAGCCGGACACACCTAAGCTCAAAGACTCACCGGGCCGGTCAAACTTAGGAGGGTGGTTAACCCCCTTCGAGTGACTGGACTTCCCAACCGAAGCCTTTCCAGCCAAAGCTGTACTCGCCTCCGAGTTGACTCCCGTAGCCGACTTGACAATTGAGGACGGTCGTGCCGCCACGACATGCCCTCTCTCATCCCTGGGAATCTTTAATTTCCCCGGTGCAAGGGTCGGCTGACCCTTGCCACCAACAGTTTTAGCTCCTGCACCTTGGGTAGGTGCCTTAGGAGCCTGCATCGGCCCCCTCTGGGCAATGCGCTGTTGGCCAGCGGCGGTTGAGGCATTCGCAACCAGTGCAACACCACGTCTGACAGGAGTACTGTAAAGAGACCACTGTAACGAGCAGATTCCGGACTTCAGTTCCCCGCAGGGGCGGAAACTGAGAGGTCCGGGGCTCGAACTCCTGACGGCGTTCAACCTGCTTAGCTCTTTTTATCCGAGCTTCGCACTTTGCCGCTTGAGCCATGTGGTACCGCGCACGGTCCTCATAGCTCCACTTGCCTGCAGGGAAGCCGGCCGGACCTCCATGTGAGGTCTTGGCCTTTTTCTCTGCCGGATGACTGACCACTGGTGGGGTGAAAGGGCGGGGACATTTCTGTCCCTGACCACCACCACCACTCACTGGAGTGCTCTTCCTAGGAGTGGATACTGAAGGCTGGTTGGCCTTTTTCTCCATTCTTCGGTCCCTCTTGGGAGTCCCAGACTGCCTACCCGAAGAACCATCCACTGCTGCGGGCGAACCCACAGCAGGAGGTTGGTCTTCAGGCCGGGCAGCCTCTGGGGCTCCCTCAGGATGAGCATGGGCCTCAGCCAGAAGGCCTGCTGCCGGCATAAGCAATGCCATGGCAGCTTCCCTCCTCTGAAGCTGAGCCTCTCTCTCAGTAAGAGCCCTCATCCGTGCAGCGTACCTAGCAGCACCGGACTTCTTCTTGGATTTCGATCCGTCCTTATGGCCCTGCTTGGTAGGGAACTCCCCGACATAGGATCGTTTCCCATCCGCCATCAGAAAACTTTCCGACGGTGTCTGGTACTTCCGACTTTCGTCTAACCGATCAAGTCGGTCCTCTTCAGTTTTCCCCGAAGGGTCAACGTCCAGAGGACTCCCTTGAATGGTGGGAGTACCCTCCCGGGATCCGGTCATTGACCGTTTACCCGGGGAGGCCTTTCCTCTCTTTTCAGACTCCAAAGAGTCCTCTGAAGAGAGGATACACTGGCCTATCCACTGCCTGGTGATGTGCACCACGGAAACCTCCGTTGTGTCCATCCCAGCCTCCGGACTTTCCTCAGCCAGGCTAGCCAATTCTAGCCGGCTTCGGCTTGCCGGAGCCACCAGTTTTCTACTGGCAACCAGCGATCCTGCATCTTTCCGTTTCCTCCGGTGAAACAAACGTTTCAAGAGCCAACTAGCAGCAAACGACCGTCCCTGTTTATTTTTCCAAACAGGATGGCGCTTAGCCGCTAATATCGTCGAAGGAACAGCCAATATTGATGCAGGAGAGAGATCACGGTCGGAAACATCACCTGCAGACTTAACACCAAGTCTGCAGCAGGACATTACTGATTTCTCAACCCAGTTCTCCCCGGGTGACCGCCATCTGTCCGTGACAGACAGGCGGTGTCCCATCCAGGGGTCTCTGGGCGCCCAGTTCTTGTTCTTCCGAACCAGGCCATCATCCCACTCCAGGGATCGGCCTGCTCTCTCCCACCAGGGCAGGGGCTCATAGAGTCCCTGACGGGTCCTGGCACTCTCTGGTGGCCCAGAGGAAGCTTGCATCACCTCAAAAGCCTTCGGTTTCCTCGAACGGAGGTTATACCGGGGCTGAGGTGCTTCCTCTGACTCAGAGTCGGTAGACTCACTAGCCAAGCCAGGCCGACTGGACGGTCCCGGAGGAACATTATCGTCCTCCACCGTCCTATCATCCTGGGACTCAGCATCACTGGTCCCACTGGAGTTCGATGAGGTGTCAGAGCCACCTAGGCCATCTTCCTCACGAACTCCACATGTGGGAACGTACAGCTTCAGGTTATCAACATGAAACCGGTCCCGCACCTTCCGACCATACCCATCTACGAACTCTATCTCGTAGACTAGGTCGGAAACCTGCCGGACCACCGTACCCAGTTCAGCCTTGTAAGCGAAATTCCACTTCTTGGCTTGGCCGAGTTTCCCAGCCATATCCCTCATCCAAACCTTCATACCAGGTTGGTACAGGGGTGGCTGCACCCGGCCAGCGTCATACCGGCTCTTCTGCCTCGCCTGAGCGGCCGCCAAATTTTGACGAGCCCGCTCCTCCACGGCTTGCTGGTCAGGCAAGTCGCGGATCGGACCGTCAGGAAGGAGATTATCAATCTCCAACCTAGGTTCGCGGCCAAACAACAATTGGTACGGAGACACTTCCGTGCTCTCCTGCACCGCAGTGTTGTAGGCCCACACGGCGGGCCGTAACTTCTCAAACCAATCACGTTGGTCCTTGAGGGGATCAAGGTAACGCTTTATGGTCTCCATTACGGTTTTATTCGTACGATCCGTAAGCCCATTTGCTTGCGGATGGTACGCCGTCGTGTGGTGCTGCGCTATATTATAGCGCTCCCTGAACTTTCGCAAAAGTTTGCTACAGAACTGGGAACCACGATCCGAGATGAGAGTTGTCGGTGTGCCATACACCAACAAGATCTCATCTTTTAGGAACTTGACAACACAAGCGGCCGTAGCCCTTCGTACGGCCTTCGCCACGCCGTACCGGGTGAAGTAGTCCACCATGATCAAAACATAGGTGACTCCACCCACGGACGCAGGAAACGGCCCAACGAAGTCCATTCCCCAGGCATGAACTGGGTACTCTGGAACTATCGGTTGCAAGAATCCTTGAGCTCTTGCGAACTGTCGTACTCTCTGACACACCAAGCATGATTTAACATACTCCACCGTGTCACGTTTCATACCTAACCAGTAGAAACGAGTACGCAACCGTTGGTATGTCTTGTACACTCCGAAGTGACCAGCTTCGGAGCTATCGTGCAACTTCCGCAAGCAGAAGGCTTGACACGACCTCGGCACAACCAACACAGTTCTTGTGCGATCCTGTATGGATTTGATGGCATACAACAATTGGTTTGCCACCACGAACTTGAACCTTAAGTTCGAGTTGGGGTCGGTGTAGAGCTCACGCTTCACCTTGGAGCACCAATTGTCATTGGCCTGCTCCATAACCCAATCCACCTCAGACCGGACCCGGTAAATTACCTCACCCACGTCAGCCTCGACGTGTTCAGGCAGAGAAGGATCGTCAACTTCATTTACCGGATACCGACTCAAACAGTCGGCATCCTCATGAAGTTTCCCCTTCTTGTACTGAATCTTATACCGGTACTCCTGCAACTGCATTTGCCAACGCCCCAACCTGCCCTGCAGGTTTTTGGCAGTCTGCAAATGACAGAGCGCATGGTGATCAGTTACGATCACAAAGTCCCGGTTAAAGATGTAAGGTCGGAATTTACCCACGGCAAACATGATCGCCAAGCATTCCTGCTCGGTGACACTATACCGTGTTTCCGGTCCCTTCATGAGACGGCTAGCGTAGGCCAGAACCCGAGGAGCCTTGTCCTCAGGTAGCTTCTTGTATACTACGACACCTAGACCGTACCCACTCGCATCGGTGTGAATTAACACCTCACCACGTGGATCATACATGGTGAGCACCGGTGCTTCGGTTAAAAATGCCTTTAACCGCTCCAACGCTAGACCACACTGCTCCGACCAGTCAAAGGACGCATCCTTCCGGGTCAGCTCATGCAGTGGTCTTGCGACCTTGGCGAAGTCCTTTATGAACCTACGGTAGTAGCCGGCCAGTCCAAGAAAACTTCGGACGGCGGTCACCGTTGTAGGGACACTGAACTCTTCGACTGCTCTCACGAGTCCCGGGTCCGGAGCAACTCCCTCGGCACTCACTATGTGACCGAGATATTTGACCTTGTCAAATCCGAAGAAACACTTCTTCGGCTGGAGTTTCAGCTCCGCCCCTCGTAACAGTCTCAGGACAGTACTCAAGCGTTCGAGAAACTGCTCAAAGGTGCTCCCAAAGACGATAATATCGTCTAGGTACACCAAGCAGCTCTCCCACTTGTGTCCCGCCAACAAGAGGTCTAACGCTCTTTGCATCGTGGCAGGAGCATTGCAGAGTCCGAAAGGCATTTTTCGAAACTCAAATAGACCTTGAGAGCAAATGAATGCGGTCTTCTCAATGTCTTGCTCCGCCATCCTGACCTGCCAGTAACCACTAGCAAGGTCCAGGGTTGCAAAATACTTTGCTCCGGCTAGCGAATCGAGGGCATCATCGATGCGAGGTAGCGGGTACTGATCCGCCTTTGTCTGGGCGTTCAGTCTCCAATAGTCCACACAGAAACGAAAGCCACCATCCTTCTTGCGAACAAGTAAGATAGGGCTTGCGTAAGGACTATGCGAAGGTTGGATTACCCCTGCATCCAACATTTTCGCTACCTCTTCTCGCTCGATCGCACGAGCCGCTGGAGCGGTTCTTCGCAATCCTTCTCGCACCGGAGGTAACCCACCGGTATCAATCGTATGTTCGACGAGCGGGGTTTCCCCCAGCTCTGTGTAATCGAACGCGAAATGATCACGGCGTTCCAGCAGGAACTCTCGAAGCTGTGCCGCCTCTTCAGGCTTCAGACCAGGTCCGATTTTAAGACACTCCTCAAGAGTGGGTTTCACTTCCGCATTGAGGACTCGGCGACCTTTACCGGTTGCCCCTCTCAACTTAGGCGGAAGCCCCCATGGCCGGCCATCTCCATGAGTGGGGTCTCCCCCTCTCAACTTAGATGGACCGTCCAGTCCCACCACAATGGCTGCCTCCACAGCTTGAGCCGTTGCGACACCCTCCCCTGTCTCCAGGGCAACGGGAATGTCAGCAACATTCTCAAGCCATATATCGTAAGTGCCTTGTTCTGTGGCTTCGGCAATTCCTGCCACCGCCAACAGACCGCGGCCACCTAAGGCTTTACGATGGGGCTCTATGAGAAGCAGCTGACCAGGGCCAGCATGCTCTACCAAGCTCACGGAAACCACCTTCCGCTCATGAGCTGGTAGCCATACGTTCTCCAACAGTCGCAGGGAACAAACATCCCCGCTCCTAATTGGAGAACTGGTCTCAGCGAGTTCAGGCGACACAATGTCGACCCACCCATCCACCTTTCCAGGATCTGCAGGCATCCCTTCCGGTATCCCGTAGGGAGGGAGTAGCAGAGGCTCCACAGAGGCTTCGCCAACGCCTCCACTAACGAGTTCGGAAGCTGTACCGAAGTACCCTGCAAAGCCTGAATGGCCAGTGCGGCATGAAGAGCATCTGGATGTGCATTCCAGATGTCTTCCCGGAAATACAACTTCCGGCTCACAATGTCCACCATCAGCCCAAACCGAGAAGCCAGGTCAACACCTATTATGGCTTCTCCTTCACCCTCAATGAGGAGAAGATGGGTTCTGATGGACCTCCCGTGGATTGACATGTCCACGTGCACGACTCCTTCTATCTCAATGGAGTACCCGCTCATGCCCGTCAGGCATGAGGGAAGGCTAACCTTCTGCACCGGTAACCCCATCTCCTGTGCCACCAACATGCTCATTACCGATACTTCGGCACCGGTGTCGACGATCGACTCAACCAGCCGATCGTTCAACGACACCAGAACACGTGGTGCCCCACGCAAATAAGCACGGCTCTGTAGTTCTGGTATAGGCAACCGTCGTTGCCTGACATTACTTTTCCGAGCCTCATCCGTCCTCCCATCCACAAGAGATGGTCGTACCGGATGCTCGGGGGTCTGGGTACCAGTCTCCAAACCAGGAGACCTACCAGGCCGGGGCGACAGCATGGGCGCACCAACGCTCGAAGCCCTCGTAATGCCCGTACGTTTCGGACCTTCTTCCCCACAAGCAGGGAAGAAAGGTGCCACCCAGCTCTCCAGCCGGGCAAGCACAGCTTCCAATGTGGGGCTTGGCTCCTGAAATACCCACTGGGTAATTTCTGGGTCCGCAGACCTTGCCAGAGGCACCCCTGCTTCATGCAGGATTCCCACGTACTTGGACACTGCCCGAAGGTACGTCCCTTCCTCACTTCGCCGGCTTTGCCGGACACCTGAGTTTTTAAGCGAACCCGGTCGACTGCAGCTCAGTTCTGCAGCGACCGTTGCCGGTTTAACGATGGCGCACCATAGTCTCTGGCAACAGGCAGATAGTATGTCTGTCCATTAATTACGGTGGACAGACACTCACGGTCCTGCAGTACCACGGGTACAAGACCCGTGCCATACAGCACCGCCTGGCTTCTGCCAGGTGTCACCCTAGCAACGTGTCCTCGGGCCAAAGCCTCCGGACAGTCCTTCTTCAAGTGACCCATTTGGTCGCACTTGTAGCATGGACCTGGTTGCTTCCGGGTGGGACCACCACCTACAGCCATTTGGCCAGACCCAGACGGGGCTGCTGTGGACTTATTTCCACCCTGGCTCCGCCGCCTAGTCTTATTACCCTTCTTCCATCCGGTCTTGGCAGTCGCTCCGTCCGCATTGGACGGAACAGTCGCCTTCGCACCCTAAGGGTTGGAGGAAGACTTAGCAGAGCCTTTGGGCTGTGCCACAGCACCCGAGGCCTTGACCGTAGTCTTGGTCTCTGGTACCGTCAAGGTACGGGCAGGCAATTCACCCGCCGTCAGCATGTCGGCCTCGACCAACATTGCCTCCGCGGTGAACGCGCACACCGTTTCGGCCTTCGATCCCCAGAGCGGTCTGAGGATCGCCGGCTGCAGTTTCTTCTTAAATCGGAGGAGTCGACAAGACTCATCCTCATTAGGAGAAACTCGTTCTGCTAGCTCAATAAAGCGCCAGTAGAACGCCTGGAGCGACTCGGTAGGCCCCTGCACCATTGTTTCAAACCGATCGAAACAAGCCTGAGCCTGATTCTTAGTCCCGAAACGCTGGAACATGGCCTCCTTTAGCTCCGGCCAGGTCAGGTCCGGCTGAAACTCTACCAAACTGGCATAGTATTCTTCAGCCGGGCCGTCGAGCAGGTACGTAAAGAAACTGCACCTGGCCTCATCCGTCCAGCGCTGAGCCCTCGCCTTGGCTTCGAACTGTCGGAGAAAAGGCGTAATGTCCTCTCGTCCATCATACCGTATGAACGAGTGGACTGGGTTGAAAAACCCAAACGCCTGAATCTCCGACGGGACGGCCGGTGCAGGCGTCCACGGCGCGGTACTTACCGGCCGTGGTGCCCTGCTCCGGTTCCCCGAAGTCTCAGCATCAAGCTCAGCTTCCGTGGGTTCCACCAAGTGGACCCTCGGCTGCTGAACGGGCGGAGGAACTCCGTGACCAACTCCCACAGGAGCGGTCCAAGTTCCTCCAGGAGGTATCCGCCTGGTCGAAACCGGCGGCGCCTCCCTTCGTACACCTCCCCGGTGCACGGGCGATGGTGGTAACTGCGGTTGCCCTCCTCGGATCCCATGGATCCCTTGTGGCAGACGTCCCTGCAACCGCAGGTAGTCTATCCCCCTGGCAACTGCAAGGAGTTCTTCCTCGGACCACGATGTCAACAATGACTCCGTGCCCTGCGGACTACCCAACAGAGTCCCCACCGACTCACTTAAGAGTTCCCCACCGTGTCCAACCGGACCGGTGGCAGTGGAGGCCAGGACACCGGCCAAAGGCAGCGTGCCTGTCTCTGCTGGGGTCCTCACAACCCCTTCACCACCATCCAACGGTGTTCCGTCGGTGACAATGCCTCCACGGTGTGATCGCACCGTTACAAAGTCTCCGTACGGAGGTCGGTCCGTAGGGACATCCCCTACGGCACCTTCCCCCACGGAACCACCGTGTCCGTTCCCACCAACAGCAACCAAACCAGGTTGCTGCCCCTCCGGCCGAATACCACGGTCGATGGTGCGGGAACACAACTCCAATCTCTCGCCTACACCGTTCCCTCGACCTACCATCGGGGAGAACGGGGTTTAAGCCGATTCCCACCGTGCGAACACGGACAGAAACGGCCACCACTTGTAGGTGAGAGAATCTACCGTGAAATCTGGCGAATTCACGGACCAAAGTCCAGAAAACACCGTCTAACAACGATAGAACCGTACCAAACCGTAGTTTCACGGACAGATGTCTGTGTCCCACGGTAACCGTACGGTTAGAGTCTCTTTTCACCGTCTTTGAACGGAGACTCACGGACAACGGTCCGCAAATCACCGTCTACTAGCGGTGAAACTACCTTTCTACCGTGTTCGACCGGTAATTCACGGACAAAAGTCCGCAATTCACCGTCTACTAACGGTAAAACTCCCTTTTCACCGTGTCTGCCCGGTGATACACGGACAAAAGCCCGCCACACACCGTCAAACACCGGTAAAACCGCAAATAACCACAGTATCACGGACAACGGTCCGTGTCCCACGGTTAGATTTACGGTTGGAGTAACTTTCACCGTCCTCGAACGAAGATACACGGACAAAAGTCCGTAATCTACCGTCCACTGATGGTGAGACTCCCTTTTTACCGTGTTCGAACGGTGATCCACGGACAAAAGTCCGTATTCCACCGTCTACTTGTGGTAAAAAGTCCCTTTTTACCGTGTTCTACTGGTCTTGCACGGTAAACAACCGTGCTACCGGTATACTAGCGGTAAAAATCACCGTTATCCCGCTTTCGAACGGTCCTGCACGGTCAACCACCGTGCCCTCCGTCCTACTTGCGGATAACCTAGGGCTTTCCCCGGTAACCACCGCGGTATCACGGACAAACCCGTCCGTGTCCCACGGTCCTTTACCGGACTACTACGCCCTAAGCCGTTTTCCACCGTAGTACCGTGGACAAATGTCCACGCCCTACCGGCGTACACACGACTCCGGTCTACCGACCCTGACCGTGAACCGGTTTCTACCGTAGTTCCACGGACAACAGTCCGTGCCCTATGGTATACTACCGGTAAACTTGGCCGTAGATTGTTTTCAACCGTAGTCCCACGGACAAATGTCCGTGCCCCACGGTTTACTACCGATCTACCGGTAAAGTTCACGGTCAACAACTGTTTTTCACCGCTGTACCGTGGACAAAGTCCACGCCCGGCAGTGGCAAACAGTTTCCATGGTCTTTCGACCGTCAAGAGCGGCAGCGGTGGCGCTACCCGGCGCCTCCACCAATTGTAACGACCCGACTTGGGTCCGTTGCAACACCCCGGCAAATCTTCCCCGACTTACCGGATCCTTGACTCCCTTGGGGCCGAGGTCGAAGCGCGGACTGCCCGCTCTTGTCCGCCCGGTCCCTGGGTGACGCCGGTCGAGAGTCGATCTCTCCGTAGGTCGACGGACGAATGGCCGACGAACACGACGAAGAACCCACGGTAGACCCCCGATGGATCCTACCGTGGAACCGACGCGAAGTACCGGCCGATGACGACGGAAACAGGACGGTGATGGTGCCGGCGTATCCCCACCGGAAACCCCCACCCTCCCCGCGGTAACTTCCCCAGAAAATAAGTGACACGGACAGTGTGTAGAGTGAAAATAATAAGTATGATTTATTCAATGGAATAAATGTAAAAACACTCACTCAATAAGCAATATCTGCTGGATGCTTAGTCCAGCAGAGAGCAAACAAAAGATGACCCCTTTTAGAGATGCAAGGATATCTCCTGGCTAATCCAGCCAGGAGCTAAGGTGTAACACACCTGAACCACACAAAAGATTAAGATGAATGGTGGCCATCTTGGCCACCTGATGAAAAAGAAGAGCACAACACATGCACACTGCATCAGGGTCTAACACACACTGCCTAGAATATAATGGCCGCCGCCATTATATACCCCCAGGCTGCTCCACCTGGGGGAGGACAGTGACCCTTGCTGGCCATTTTGTCGTCTGCCTGGCAGCTAATTAGCCAGCCAAGCAGACGACACAGGAGATTTAGTTCTGCTCCACATAAAGAGCAAAACTGGGTTGTTACAACTCTCACCTTCTTTCTGGAGCAAATCTGAATACTGTTTCTCCAAGATGGCTAGCTTGTTCGGTTTCCCGAACGTGTCCACCGTTTGTACTCTCAGTTCGGGGCAAGGAATTCCCTGAAGCTCGTACCTCAGCTTGCTCAACCACGTGCGGGTGGCCCCAGTGAAACACCCAGTGAGATATTTCTTCTTATGGTGGACCTTCCAGCCGTACAGGTGGGTCACTTCCTTGAATTCTTCCAGGAAGGGACGGAAACCTGTCAATCCATCAAATTTTTGGATCGAGTCGGTGGGGTGGCGACCACTATAGTTCTTATTGAAGTCCTCCACGGAGTGCTCTCTGGAGGCTGGTCGATAGATGCCATCCTGGACGTTTGCCATTCCAGCGGGCATTAGACCTATCCCTTGCGGTGGAAAACGTGGCGCATAGACTGAAGTGCCTTGGGTCGCTCCTTGGCAAGGCTGTTGTTCCGGGGGTGCTGAGTGGTGACCACTACGTGCAACCTGGACAAGCGAGTGAGGAGAGTCAGTGCGTGTCATAGTCGGTATTCACGCACGTTCGTCTCTGTGATGCGGATTATCTGACTGCTCTTGGCATTATACAGCTTGTTGCCAGTCAGGGTGACACGGTAGATGATGTGGGTGTGGTGTGTAGTGTCTGTTGTAACGATTGTGATGCTTTCTATAGCCAACATAGGAGACTGAAGAGGTATAATCATCGTCACGACGTCGATATGTTCGTGTTGTCCGCCATGGTCTCTCCTCCGGTCGATGCTGATATACATCTTCCCCTTTCGGTACGCCGACAGGAGAAGATGTTGTAACTGCTTCGGAATCGTATACCTCCTGTCTTATGTAGTCTCCGGCCTCTGAAGAGAAGTTGATTACTTAATACATTAAGACAACGCTGTTTCTTGTTATAACGCTTTATTCATCTTCGTATGGAAACACAGAATACAAAGACGAATTATGAATACTAACGGTGTTGCAAATATAACTACGGCCCACCCGCCGATAGGCTTAAGGCCACTTATACCATTTGGTGTACGACAGTCTTAACAAGAAGGGTCTTTGCCGCAAAGGTAGACAAGAGCCTATAGGTTCCTACCCCTCCCCGGTACCACCAAAACATAGTATCTCTAGGTTAGCAGCTAGGGTTTGTGCACAAGGTTGTGATTAACAGGTCTGTGTTATCATAGTTCCAATGTTCAGTTCGGGTGATTTAGACATCATTGTAAGGGAAGCAGCTATGGTTTATGCACTAGGTTGTGATTAACAGGTCTGTTATCATAGTTCCAATGTTCGGTTTGGATGATTTAGTCGTCATTGTAAGGGAGAAGCTGAAAGGGGGTGGTGGCCACTATTATCTCACTAGGAGTTATCACTGTCACTGGCAGAGCTGTTGTCAGTAGTAGCATCATCATGAGAAACAGGGTATCAGAAGACTGCTTCATTAGCGAGTGTTTCATTAGCGTGAAGACTGCTTCATTAGCGTGTTCAGCATGAAAGAGGACAGCTGGATGGATTGGCCAACTAAGATCAATTCTAATGGACCACAAGATGAGTTGTTCGCATGCTGCAGTGCAAATGGGAAGCATACAATGGAACAGGATGTGCTGTAGTGTCCTCCTCACCAAGTTCGCATGGGCAACAGCCGTCTGTAGTAGAGAGCCGAAAACATTGGAGGTAGCGATTGAACGGACCATGCCCGGTCATCAACAAAACTATTTTCTCTGAGAAGATGTGGTGAGAATGAGAATGGTCCAGTTGTGGAAGCAGCTCATGGACTTGACGGCCGGTATTAGAAAGGTTCCACAGCGACTGCCACTCCCGGTGTTCCCTAGCTCAGACTGTTGCCTGGAAGCTCGATATTGCGCGACTGTGAACTGCCACTGTAAGTGACGTAGTCCATAGCTTGGCAAGTTGGTTGGCACGCTCGTTCCAGGTGTGGCCAGCATGGGCTTTAATCCAGGCCAAGCGTATCTGCCTGCCATAACTCCCAAAGCGACGTATATCGGCATTTGCATGGTATGAATCAGCATGTGTGCTGGATCCTAATGACACAACAGTTAGTGCAGATAATGATTCAGAGCAGATCATTATGGTTGTCCCTCGCGGGGCACGCTCCCCGCCCATTTTAATGGCCATATGGATTGCTAAGAGCTCAGCCTGAAACACAGTACATTCATCCGGTAGACGGCACCCCATGAATGAAACTCGTGATTGCGGTTGGTTACTACAAATGCAGAGCCAACCTTATTGTCTCGTTTTGATCCATCTGTATAGATGCAGAAATCCACCTGTGTGCTTAATTCTGTAGTCCATTTCTCCACAGGGTATTCTTGCTGGAGTGCGGGGTGCATGGTATTCTTGATGGTGGTGTCCAGCAGCTCAGCGGATGCCTGGTGATGTTTCCAAAGTACGTGACGGCCGTGTGCAAGGATGAACACAGGTGGGCAGCCAGAAAGCACCTGAAGCGCCCTTGTCGGTGCTGTACGAAATGCCTTGGTTATTGCCAAAAGAAAGGGCCTCTGGGTAGCATCCAGAAGACAGGTGAGTGTGCCAGTAGATGCTTTGTTACCAAAGACTTCCGCCCCATAAAGCAGCATAGGGAGACGTGCACGCCAATATACCTCCCGCAGCACTGCCGGACTCATCCCCCATTCACGGCCACAGATGGCAAACAGGCGAGCAGCCATGCTTCCCACCCTCCCTTGAAGATATCGGATGTGAAGAGACCAGTCAAAACGTGGGTCGATGATCACTCCAAGATACAGCATTGAAGCAGATGGTTTCATTACTTTTTCTCCCATGTGAAGGTAAGGTTGCTTAACCAGTCTACGTGCAGAATGGAAAAGAACAATAGTCTTGTCCACTGCATAAGACAGCTTCATGAGGGTAGCCCACTCTGTACAACATGACTAAAAGTCCCGGAACTTAGCTTCTAGACTTCAATTCAATTCAATTAAATACACCTGCAATCAGCTCGAAAGCCATGTGGCAGGGAGGGATTGCTCCCAATCACGACTGATTGTAATTATTTAAAAATAAGACATCATCATGAAATTGAAATCGTCCTAACAAAGAACTATTCACAGGAAGAGAATTCCATAGTCTAATAACATTAGGAAGAAAAGACCAAAAATATGCATCAGTCCTAGCCATTAATTCTTTGAAAGTTTTTGAATGCCCAAATCTACCTTTACGAGGATTTCTAGTTAGTAAACCATTAAGCAGGGTAATGTTATCACAAGACAACAAACATCCCAGAAGAGGGAGGCTTTGCTCATTTGTTCGGCCTGCTAATTATTTCCATTCTAGCTCTTGGAGCATAGACGATACGCTGTCAGTATACGCATACCGTCCGTACTTCGTACTGATCAACCACACAGCAAACCAAGTGAGTCATCTGCAAAAGAGTGAACACGATCCTGGCAGGAGATGACACTCTTGATTCTTGTCAGCCATGATTCCATCAGCACCAGCCACAACACGGGGCCCATGCAAGAACCCTGAGGGCAACCAGTTGTTGCCTGATGCTGTACTGTTCCAGACTGCACCGAACGGCCAGATAGAAAAGATGAATTAAGGCAGAAGAGGTTCTCCGGGCATTGCACTGCACGCAATCCATCAAGTATAGCAGGGTGCCAGGCACAGTTGAATGCATTGGAGATGTCCAATGCAACAGCAAGGGCATGATCACCTCTGGCCAATGTCTGTTTTGTCCATCGGTGTGTCCTCATGCATATGATGTGGTACGGATAAGATCAACGTAATACAGTTTAGGCAAGGACAAGAACCGGCTACAAAGAGGAACATGGCCCTTTTATACCTTGGACCTGTGTACACCTGCGAGGTGTAACCAGGTCCAAAGAACCATGGTTCTACGTGTATTAATCCGCCGCTTGGGTATGAGTCAGAAAGGAGGAGGAGAGAGAGACGGTTGAGAGTTGTTTACCCCCGGGTGTTACAATATCAACCATTTTCCCTCCAATTATGTCTACATTATGCAGGCTATACACACGCACAATGTCCACACATAATGGCCAGTGCCAAATTTGTAAAAATGAAATAAATATGCTGTAGTGGGCGCCACCTTTAGACAGGTCACAAAGCCCATATGTAGCTGCTCACATGTGAACACAGTTGTTTAACCAGTTGTTGCCTGATGCTGTACTGTTGAAGACTGCACCGAATGGCCAGATAGAAAAGATGAAATAAGGCGGAAGAGGTTCTCCGGGCATTGCACTGCACGCAATCCATCAAGTATAGCAGGGTGCCAGGCACAGTTGAATGCATTGGAGATGTCCAATGCAACAGCAAGGGCATGATCCCCTTTGGCCAATGTCTGTTTTGTCCATCGGTGTGTCCTCGTGCCCATGATGTGGTACGGATAAGATCAACGTAATACAATTTAGGCAAGGACAAGAACTGGCTACAAAGAGGAACATGGCCCTTTTATACCTTGGACCTGTGTACACCAGCGAGGTGTAACCAGGTCCAAGGGACCATGGTCCTACGTGTATTAATCCACCGCTTGGGTATAAGTCAGAAAGGAGGAGGAGAGAGGGACGGTTGAGAGTTGTTTACCCCCCAGGTGTTACAATATCAACCATTTTCCCTCCAATTATGTCTACATTATGCAGGCTATATACACGCACAATGTCCACACATAATGTCCAGTGCCAAATTTGTAAAAATGAAATAAATATGCTGTAGTGAGCGCCACCTTTAGACAGGTCATAAAGCCCATATGTAGCTGCTCACATGTGAACACAGTTGTTTAGCCAAGGCTATTTTAGCCCGAGCTACAAGAAGGTTGTGAAGGCATGAGCGTAATTTGTTGTTCTGTCTTCTTTCACAAGAAAAAGCAACGATCTTAATTCACATTAACTAAGCGAAAAAAAGATTACATGAAAACAAAGCAAGTTAATAATATATTTTTATATTACAAATACTAAAAAGCTTTACAGGGAAACACAAGGCCCGGGGCAGAGACATGTGGGTTCTTCACGTTATGGTCCGATTGACAAAATAAAGAATTGGGTTTTTTTAAGGATGCACTTCCTCCATAATTTTTTTGAATAGTTTCACAAATTGTATTAACATGAAATAGCTCTATTATAAAATTGGAAATAGTGCTTTTTTGTTGGAGTTTTTATAAGTAATTTTTGATTTATGGCCAAATAATATTCATTACTAAAAAGGAAAAATTGGCAAAAAATGATGTAACAATCCTGCTATAGTTGCCCCTCGCCGATTTAAATAAATGATAACTCATTGGGAAAATCTTCTCGAGTTCAAATATGCAAAACTACTTCTGCTGAAACACCAAAAAAGCTAAAAATGCGTGCGATAGTTAGAATTTACATAGAGTTTTATGACATTCTAAAATGTTTTTGTTTTGGAATATGGCATAATCCAATCATTTGAAATCAAATCAAGTGATTTTACATACTAAAGGCGCAGTCACACTAGGCTGGTTTACAAGCCGCTGGTTGCTGCTGGCTATTAGCAGCAACAGCAAGCAGCAGCTAAAGCAGCTGCTGCTTGTTCACACTTGTCCACCTTGTCCCACTGGGTTCACACTTGTCCAGTCACTGCTGGTATTAGCAGTGCAAGTCATCCAATCACTGTCTTGCAAAAACACAAACTAACAACAACCAACTTAAGCAGTAGAGTTTCAACTACCACTAGTGCCACTACTAGCAACAAAAAGTTCACACTAGATGGCAGCAGCAGGAAGAGAGTCACATGACCAGCTGGTAGCTGCTAAAGTTGGACATGTCCAACTTCACCAGCCGCTGTTAAAATCACTAGCCCGCTGGAGAAAACAGTTGCTAGTAGCAGTTCAGACTATGCTGCTAGAGCGCTACAACCAGCCAGCAGCAACCAGCAGCTGGGAAACCAGCCTAGTGTGACTGCGCCATTAGGCTGTGCCTAATGGCTAGCCCCCAGCAACAATCCTCACCTAGCTAAATTCAACCTAAACTTTGAACACCTCACTCACATACGAGCTCGTAAACATAAATATAGTCAAAGTCGACCTTAGCTTCATTTAAGAGACTGAGACTTGTGATAACCGAGTTTAGTTAGGATCATTATAGTGTAACACCCGGTATATCATGATCCCCATAATTCTAGCCTGGGGTGCATGACTCACCACTGTCCTTCCCGCGCCCCTGGTGTACGAACCCGTTTGTGAGTGTGGAAGGATATCAATTGGGACGTCATCACTTGGACCTGGTGCACCTTGTAAGTGTACACAGGGCCAAGCCTATAAAAGCACTGCATTTCTCTTTGTTCATGGTCCATTTTGCTTTCTCAAATCTGGCTACACTTATCTTGCATAGATTTTATTCCGTAATGCAACAATGAGCCCGTTTACCATCCGACTTACGTCGATGTATTAATGTAACAAGTTTATCTTTGTATTTCTGTACTGCTATTACAAATATAAATAAAGAATAAGAAGTGGCATCGTGTTCTTGTGTATCTAATATTCTTCAAATGACCGAAGGCACCATAACATCAAGAAGGCAAAGTACTCCTTTGGTGCAAAAGGTAACGACGATTGGAAATGGTGGTAACCATCTTTCTGAAGAATTTCAGCCTCTTCAAGAAGCATCAGCCATCCATCACCATCCGGTTACTTCTGACTCTTTAGTGAACCTAGAATGGCAACCATTCAAATATGGTTGCAAAAAAATTGTCAATGTGAGCATTGACAAAAAATTGTCAATGCTCACAATTGGAAGAGCCAAGTTATCATTATAACTATGTCGTTGTCGTTAAACCGATGTTGCTATAACGAAGTTTGACTGTACTTCTTAAAATGCCATATGCCTTAGACGTCCATGTAAATTCTAATTTTTGTGCGCGTTTTGGGTGTTTTTGCACAACAATTTGTATATTCGTTCCCAGCTAACGAAGCTATTGTTAATTTAAATAGGTGATGGGTATCTAGCACTAACTATAGGGTCTACACAGATTAGCTGTAACAAGAAGTTAATTTAAGACCCTTACACGTTAATAGGCTATTATCATGAGCTGAGCGACTGTTGTTTTAAACCCTCAATCAGTTTTGTGGCCAATTGATCGAGTTCTTTGATTTTCTCGTCCTGTGCGGCCACTGCTCTTTCCAAATCCTCTTGCTTCTTTATTAGCTCATCCAAACTCATTGAATCTTCCTCTTTTGTGAGAAAATCCTTAAAATAATTTAAAAAAAATTGGTTTTAACTTCTGAATCAGTTCTGATTAGCGTGCACGTGCTCCATCTTGCCTCCATGCACCATAAACATTATATTAGTAAAGTTTGATATTTCCAGAAACATACGCCCCATTCCTAAATTCAAATTTGAACTAACATTCCACAACATTTACAACGTTCAGAGAAAATTAATGCATCACTAAAGTGATTGTTGTGCTAACGAAAACGTCACATCTATAAAACAAAACTGATTATTGGCATTATATCCATTAGATGACAGTATTTAATGATTGTTTTATGCAGTGTTGAGATATATTACATGCCGGTGTACATTTCAAAGTAATTAATCATAATTAATAATTACATCAGTGAAAAACTAATTAAATTTGAATTTTAAAAATTACTCTGCAAGCAGCCAAGTAACCCTGCGGGAAAGACTAGAGTCAATAATTTCAGCATGAGTAATGCATTGTCAAAACTCGAAGATATAAACCCCTATTGAGCCGTTTCAGGCCTTGTAGCGTTTCTTTTTTTTTTATATTTTAACGCCATTTTTACCTTTGTTAGGCCCTGTAATCCTTTTAGCTTCTGGGCCATACAGTACGAGTTGTACCGTTTGATCCAGATCTTGTTGATAAGAAGTTGGAGTCGCCTCTCTGTCCATTGTATTCGTTTCCCCTTGAGTGGATTTATCTATTTTTAATATGATTTTGTTTTTGTTTTTACTTTTCACACCTTTTTGTGAAAAGCTGATGTCATCGATTCTGGCCAACTGGCCCAATATATTGATTGGTCCATTTCGGCCAGGAAAAGTGCTCTGAGAATCCACCAACCAATATTTAGTGTGTTCTCAGGGTATATAAAGAGCTGTATTTTTCATAAAATCAAGATGTTGTTTACATCGAATTTATGCCGGATTTTATGTGTGTTTTTAAGAAGCTTTATCAGTTCGAAGATTACATTTATAACCGGAATAAACCAAAGTTATTTTTGCAATTTAAAACAGTGGTGAATTTATTTACTTAATTATTTTCGCGATTGTGCTCTTCATTATTATTGCAGCTTTTCACTGAGGAGTCATCTACTACAAGACGACGATCAGGTGCAAACCTGCAACTTTAAGGGACAGCAGTCAACTTTCAATGGTAATTTATCAGGTGCAAGCCTGATGAGATACGAACGACAAAATATCCTCAAAACTGTGGCAGTCCTTTTGAGGACTAGTGAGGATGTTATAAAGGTATTATAATGGCCTAGTCCTCCTGGACTAGATAGAGTAAGTGATCTGGCCAATCATTTTCCAATCGAAGGAACAACTCGAACGATACCTAATAAAGAGCAGACTATTAAGTCGAGAAGGATCCGTCACACGATAATACAAACTTATTATCAAGCGTAGAAATTGGAACAGTAATTGTATTTACTGTTACTAAATTTTAAAAAGACATTATTCACAATTGTTTTTTTTTCCAAAAACATTTAAATCGACCATAACCCCAGGGAATATTTTTCTTGAAATATTGTCCACATTTACCCACTGATTGTCAAATAATTTTTAAAGTAAAAAAGTGATTAAAATAATAAAAAAACGAATAGGGAATACATGTATTTGAATAGGGAATCAAAAATAATGTGAGGTGACAGCATTAGCATCTGAGTATAGGTCAAATCAATATCCTGTTCACTTTGTGGCTGGATACCATTTGAGGCATGTTGTCTTGGGCATGAGTACACCACATTGGTGCACATGTGACGACCTGGTCTGGCTCCTTCTTATAATTTTAAAGAACAGATGAATTCCTGGTGGTCTGCTAGGCTGCTTAGAGTAGCTGACACCCAGGTGGATGCCATATTGTTGACAGCAGACCTCTCACTGTTGAGTTTAAAGGGTGAGAGGTCATATAGTACTACTGTCCCCCAGGTGGAGTTGCCTGGGGGTTGTTATGGAAGCAACAGGCTTACATAACATTTCTCATGAATGACACACTTGTTATATTTTTTCTTTTTCTCTCCCCTAAAAACAAAACTTTTGTGAGACATAAAAGGACCCACTTAAAAACTACCCCTCACTATTTTTTGTGTTTATTTTTTACATGTATTTACTTTTTTAAGTTCTTTCTTCTTTCTCAATTTTCAAACAAAAAATTAGTTTTATTATATTATTCAGTTATTGCAATGGTTTAGGGCTATATTTTTTTATATACACTTAAGGTGGAAGATGATTTTTATGTTTTTTTTCTTCTACTTTTTATACACCACCTTATATAATGAATAGGGGGAAAATGGCAATTTATCTTGTCTCTTTAGCCAGACAGTTTTTTCATTTAAACTAACTGTGTAATATATGTACTGGAAATTAGAAAAACTGTTAGCTATAGCTTAGGGTTATCTTTTTTTACTAACTGTTTTTTGTATATGTCCACTATTTTGTATATATATTCTAGGTATATTTATTATATTATTAGGAAAATTATTATAAAACTAACCAATAACATGGGTTTATGAGGTAGAGTCCAGCCCCTCCAAAACTAAATAAAAAGAGCTCGAATTTGAGCCAAAGAGACAGAAAGCCTCTGAGCTTCCTTTGAATTACCCCTCTTCATTTGTCTACCTCATCGACCAGCAACTTAACACAAGGATTATCCATTATTCTGCTGGGCACTGTGTTGTTTCCCCACAAACTTTGAGCTGGTTTCCACTTGGGTTTTCCACACAAAGTTACTGTTGGGTCTTCATAGTTGAAACCAAAAGAATTGGCTGGGAACCTTGTATTAAGTTCATCATGTTCCAGTGTTTGTAAGTTGTATATATGTTTTCATTTTGTATTGGGTTGCGTTTTTTTTTATTTTTCTTGGTTTTGTTAATGGGTTACTATGTTTTAACAGATTTTTAATATCAATGGGTTTTTCTTGTATTATGGTCTAAATGAGATTGAGGGAATAATAATAATAATAATAAAAAAATGTTATTTCAAAAAATTCTGAATTGTTCTTTTATTTTAAAGTCTTAACTGACTTAAGCAAACCTCATAAATTAATAAATTGCTTTCCTTTAAAACTTAAAGGAAATAGAAGCAACAGGGTTTATAATTGCCAGGCCGGCCATTATATCTGGACAGTGTGTAGGAGTGTGTAGGAGCAACGCATTGTGTGAAGGTGGCTTTGACCATGGAACAAGCTGCTGGAGGCCAAGTTGGCCTCCAGGTCATCGATCTTTATCGTCATTGTTTTTGTTTATAGTGTTGTATAACGGTTATTCTGCTGGCCGAGTTGGCCAGCTGATTATGTAACTACTATTAACTGTAAAGCTACATTCCCATTGCAAAACTACAACAGAAACTGCACTGCTGATGCACTTGTTGTTCCCATTCCACTGCTACACTGCTCAATTTAACTTTGTTATTCTTGTTGCTAGCCAATCAGGTGCAGATAAGAGGATGTGATGTCATAACAGTAAGCCACACCTCTTGTATGGGTTTTAGGTTCTACACTTTTATAGAAAAAATGTAGTCACTCCTGTAATTGGCCCTCTTGAGGAAATTGAATATAGGGAGGGAATGTGTTCTATTTTATTGGCTGTTTTACTACTGCTTTCTTGCTTCTCTACTGAAATAACCAACACTGACGGTTCCCCTACTGAACTTTACAACTCTCAAAAAAGTTGTCAGTAGGTCGTACTTTGTGACGTCGGGTCGTAAAGTAGCAATAAAGGAGCTTTAACTGGTGAGTGGGAATGTACCTTGTGTTATTAAATACTTTGTTTTATTTCTCTACTACTGCTGTATTCGTGTCAATTCCTTGTGGGGAGATTACCGCGGCGAGAGGGAATTAGGGAGAATAGTTGCCACTATTTGTCGGTTCATCAGCCGGTAACTTGCACCGGTGTACGGTGAAACCATGTGTTTTTCGCCGTAGTCCTCGTCATGTCGCCGGATCTTCATCCGTCTTCATCGGTAGGATGATTCCATGGTAGATTGGAGTCCATTCTCTTACTCACCAAATTCTAGTTCATGTCTAATGGGTCCATGGACATTGCAATGTCATACATAAACCATTTTTATACTTAATAGTTGTGAGTGCAATAAATGGTATATACCAAGTCAAATAATGTTCGTCTTTTGTAAATTATTTCTTTCTCTCCGAAACTGCATCATTAGGAATCTTGGAGAATGATCCTAAGCAGCAAGAATAAGGTAAAGATAGCCACCTTGGAACCACGCCAAAGAAGACATATTTAACTTCTTCCCAGAAGACCAAGGAAGTTACCTCCCTAATGGTAAAAGAAGAAACCCAAATCTAGACGATGTAACAAAGCTAACTACACTAACAATATTTACAAATGTAAATTTCAGGTTGTGAAAATATGAATAACTCCACATTGTGCAAAAAACATATTTAAGATTAACTATAAACAAGCACTTACTGAACTCGGTACACAATAGCAAACAAAAGCATATAAGCCAGATAAATCCACACTCTATAGTCATGAGACTGATTACAATAAATTGAACAGATTTTACCTGTTGCTCATCTATCCAACTGTTGGCTTCTTCAACCTCTTGATAGAATTTCTGTAGATCTTTGCTCTGTTCATAGAGAAGTTGCCTTTTTTCCCAGGTGCTTCGAAGGGAAGTTCTTTCGTCAGCCAAAGTGACCATTTTGTCTTTTATTTCATTTGACAAACCGGGATCAATTTTCATCAGTTTTTGTCCAGTTTTTGCGGCATTTCTGAATAGTTCTTCTAAATTATCAATCAGTTTCTGAAAAATGAATTTAAATTAATGAAAATCTTCAATAAACACCATTGAACATTATTACATGACAAGGAATAAAAATAACATTGGCCCTTGGTTGATTTACTATTTCATTTTGTAAAACAAATAATTGTAATGATAATATTACAGCATATGTGCATTCCTCAAATAAATCAACCGAAACAGATGACAATTTAGCAACTGTGTTCCGTACATGAGCAGAAGATAGGCGCCTAAAGGCGTCTTTTTGTAGATGGGTGTGGTGAGACATTCAGGTAGCTGAACTAACACCCCACATGGAGTAGGTTGGCACATGTGACATACACTGTACTTTAGAAAAAACTACTACAGTGTTTATTATTGCAGAATGTTATGAACATATAGCCAAAAGATCAGTCTTATCAGAATCATAGTCATGTTTTAATTTTTCTTCCTTACTGTTTCTCCCCACAATTGTAAAAAATGTAGTTTAAAAAGTTTGCCAAACAGCCCCGGTATCCCGTGCACTGTAGAGTGTTATTGTGATATGTATATTGGATGTTGTCCGCATGAAACAAACCCAACTGTGGGCTATAGAACCATAATACACGCCTTTTATTAATACTTTTTAATGGGGTCCTCTTCCTTTAAAAGGACAGCGTTGATGTCATCTGCCTGCGCGCACATTCAACTATGGAGAAACTTAAGTGGCTACAGCCTACGTCACAAAATTACTTCGAAAAATCTCCGCAAAGAGCGCTAAGCAACGTTTTTCTATTGAGCCCATAGACCCAATGTTAAAGAAAAAATGTTAATTTTTAAAATACACAGTCATGGCGGCAATATGTTTATTTTTCATATTTTTCATAGTTGTCCTATATTGAGTTTTCAAAGTGCAATGTACACCTTAAATATATGCTGATCGAGTGATAAAATGACAAAAAAAATGGTATGTGCGGTTCTATTTCTAAATACTAACGTATAAATAACGTATAATATATCTAAAAATAAACGTATTACCGCGACTGTGTATTTTAAAAATGAACATTTTTTTGTTTAACATAGGGTCTATGGGCTCAATAGAAAAACGATGCTAGCGCTCTTTGCGGAGATTTTTTGAAGTAATATTGTGATGTAGCCTCTTAACGTGATTGTTATTAATTTTTTTCCATAGCTGTATATTGTTTCGTTCCTACCTTACTCTCTCTATGTTTGTGTAAAAGAAATAATGCACGTGGCATGTCTTTTGCCAGTTCGTCTTTGCACATCTCTACTTTGATGCTTTGACTCTTCAGCATCAAATCTTCAAAACAGCTTAAAAAATGGTTCCAATCTACATCTGGTTTCGATCCATCAATCTATATAGAAGAATACATTTTTTTAAAAAGGGTTACTAAAAATATTTATTTACCCAAACCCATCTCTTACCCCCTTCCTCACCTCAACACTTGCCATGTCCTTGTATGTGGCCAAGGTCAGGATGTACCCTGAGACAAATATTGGCAAAATATCTACTCTTGACAATATATATATATACAGTATGTTAGGTGTCCAACTGCCTTCAGCTGTAATTTGCACCACAATAAAGAAACGCACACAAGAGAAACATTCTAAAGCGAAACAGCTGATTATAGAAAACCCTTGGCAGGAGCTTTTAACTTTTATTCTATCTTCAAAAAGAAGATCAAGTTCTTATGTAAAAGTTTTAAAAATAAATCAGCTCTCTACTTGGTGCCGGGATACACTTTAGTAAACGATTACATAAGCAAAGTTAAATCGAGAATTGGATGACATTACTGGCAACAACAACAAAAATCACGGATTTCTGCATGTTCTGTGACAGCACTCTGTTGATATCTACTTTTCTTTAAAGCAAGGATTTGTCATTCATTAACTATGGAGTCCTGTTGAAGACATTAAATATTTTTTTTTAAATCGTCCGGACGAGATATACTAAGTCGTCCGGACGAGATATACTAAGTCGTCCGGACAAGATATACTAAGTCGTCCGGACGAAATATTAAGTCGGGTCATGATGAACAGATGAATTTTGTGGAGTAACTCTACAACCTGAAACAGAATTTCATATCGAATAGGTTGAACACTGTACTAACATGGATGTGGAACAACATAACCATTTTTTTTATAAATTAAATCATGTGATTTTTTTTTTACATTCTGGGGGCACAGCCCTCAGACTCCCTGCAACAAGCTTAACTTAACGTTACATCACCTAAAACACCGATATATATATATATATATATATATATATATATATATATATATATATATATATATATATATATATATATATATATATATAATATATATATTAAGCCCCGTCTATCCTTCGATGTTTACTTCTTTCTTTCTTTCAGTAACGCTGTACAAACAAGGACAAAAACCTTGAACCACGTCGGAATTTATATAAATTTAAATGAATAAATGAACCGCTTTTTTTCTCAAGGTCAACTATATGTTGCACTCTCCCCATCCAAGAACCCCATGATATTAAATTGGAGAGGGGAAAAGGTTGGAAAGTGTAGAGGGAGAGAGAGAGAGAGAGAGAAACGTGGAGTGGAAAAAAGGGGGAGGGGGAAACTGAAATTGAAATGAAAGGAGTAAAAAAAGGAACAAACGACGTGCATGTGCACACCAGGGAAAATGGAAAGCTCATTTTCTCTTTCAAATATAAAAAGGGGAGAAAATAATAGTAGCAAAATTAAACTAGAATTTGTCCATCATCTGCTAGGGTTGCCCCTGGTTGATCGGCCAATGTTGTCCATCTATTAGCAACCTCCTAATGAGTGTTGCCCTTGCCAATGCCCACCTTTTTTCAATGCAATCATGTAAGATGTGTTCCATCATTTCATCACTTCTACCACAGCTGCATCCGCCTGTCTCTGCCAGTCCAAACCTATAAAGATAGGCCTGAAATCGGCCATGCCGGTTAGCAGCTGAAGCAGCTTACCTGCCAGTGGTCCCCCCTGTTGACCGATTTCTGGAAGAAAACGGTAGAGTGATCGCCCCTTTTCTGTTGACTGCCACATCACCTGTCAATTGGCACGTGTTTCCAACTTAATCCTACCTCTCACATATGAAATCGGTATCGGGCATTCCACTATCGTTGTCCATAGCCGTCCTGCCTTTGCTGCGACATCTGCTTGCTCATGTGTAATTCCAGCATGAGCTTTAACCCACACCAGGCGTACCTCCACCCCAGCATCATTTGCTGCCCTGAGTTGTCGGTGGGCATTGTAGGCCGATCTATACCAGCTATTGCCTGTCGCAACCACCTGCAGAGCTGACCGCGAATCGCAACACACGCTTACCCTCCTCCAAACTTCAGTCCTATCCCCGATCAGGTTGGCCGCCTTTGTAATCGCAAACAGCTCCGCTTGGAAAACTGTACACGTATCTGGTAGTCGCGCTGTCCGCTCTGTAGTGCCCCATCTTTAGTTGCTATAATGCACGCAGCTGCCACCCTGCCCTCCATTCGCGAGCCGTCTGTGTAAATCTCTGCATCCATGGTAGATTGGTAGTATGTAATTCCTCGGTCCACTGTGAAACTACCATTTTCCGATACAATCTTTTCCCCGCCTCTTTTATGAGGACCGGCAACTTCTAATTGGGTTGTTATGTGGTCTGACGTATAATGCTCCGCCCTTTTCAATTTTCAATTGGTTGATATTTGGTCTGACGTTAATAAAAGGGGAGGGCAAATGACTGTATCTCCGGCCTGTCTTTACATGGCTGTATATTTCATCAATTGTTAATTTTTTTTAAAGATCATTTAAAATCAACAAAAGAAACACAAATAGAGGGACAGCTCAAGTGTTTCATGCGCCCCAGGTGAGGCTTAAATTAACACCCCATCGCCTTAGGCGACGCTTAAAATTAGTGCCCTTGCACCTTAGGCAAGATTTTTAATTTAAAATTTTAAATTGTGGCTATCTATTCTAAGCCCAAGCGCGATGCAAAATAAAAATAAAAGGGCGCAAAATGGGCCTAATCAATTTTTTTAGTAAGAACTTAGGCGACTGCCTAAGTTCGGCATTACCGGCAATGTGTAAAATGCAGGCATTTTATGTAATGCCTAGGAAATCTATAGAATGTGCGACGTTTGTAGGCAAAGTATGAAATGTCTGTGTTATTCTAACATACTATATACTTTCCCTAGGCATTGTGTGTAATACCTAGGTATTATACAGAATGACCAAGCAATATTTAGGCAAAGTTACGGAAAAAGTCATGAAGGTAAGGTTAGGTTAGGTGACAATAAAAACATCATTGGCGAAAGTATTTTATACTTTGCAAGTTTTCCTCCTTTTGGCATTGCATAGAATGCCTAGGAAATGTGCGAAATATTAAGCGTTTCATACTTTGACTAATTCTATAGATTTTCTAGACATTATATACAATGCCTGCATTTCACACATGTATGTTCATACAGTGTGTACTCACTAACGTAGCGAGGCGTTGTTGCGCCCCACTACCACTTAAAATTTTGCGCCCCCTTACCTCCCTCTCCAAATAGCCCTCATACTGGCTGGGGGTGCTATTTTGATGAACGGCGGAATAGGTCTGAACAACAGTATAAACAGTCGGAAGGTCATGAAAGATTAGGAAATTAAGCTAGCTGCAAGGGGTCTGGGGGGACAGCACCCCATTTTTCAAAGAATTATTAAAACAAATTTGTCCATTGTTCCGACTGTTCTTCCCGTTAATCAAATTAGGAAACAGTCGAACAATGGACTAAATTTGATTTAATAATTCTTTAAAAACTGGAGGCTGCACCCCCAACCGCCCTGCAACAAGCTTAATTTAACTAAACCTGAACTTCCGACTGTTCCTACTATTTTTCCGACTATTCTTACCGTTGTTCCGACCGTTCCCATTGATCTCTATGAAGATTTACTGGTGCAAGTATGTAGTTTTTAAAACTAAATATTAAATGAAAGTCGATTTATTTTAGAAATTAACTGAATAAATTTAGCAAGCAACTCGGAATCACTCGCTTAATTTATTCAATTATTTTTGAAAATATACATAACTTTCATTTCGTTTTTTGCGCCCCCAAACCTCCTGCCCCCCCCCCTCCACCCGCCGCGGTTACGGGTCTTGCGGTTGCCTAGCTACACCCCTGTGTGCACTATACACACGACAATTAAGTTGATCAGAACTATTTTAGAAAATTGCTTTTAGAGTATTAAAAAATTTCTTAAATGAAAATTATCACTGTAGATGGAGTCGGATATATTATGATAAAATAATAAACTCATAGCAATATTTAAATTGAAAACAAAGGCAGCTGCTCATTTTTTTAAAAAACAAAAAAAAAGATGTACTGTAAGTTTATTCATAATGAAATTTGTGCTAGTATACCAACTGTAATAGTCAAAAGTGGCTTTACATATATGTATGACGTGTGAAATGTTGACACCAACGTGCTTGCGTCATAAAAACTAAACTAGTAAAACACCATTAAAGGAAATTGGTGTTTCACATATTGTGCAATATTTTTTCTCTACATAGTATAGTAGTATAAGTGTGCTTTTCTCATAAGAAACACCGAAACTAGAACATGTAAAAAATGTTATACGTTGTTGTGTTTATTATTTAGTTTGTTTTCTACATATACCCTCTCACAGCCGTTTTTAATCCAGGAGCAAATAATTCTGCTCAACTGTCTTATTAGCCTGGCTGCAAACCCCATAAATGTGCATGCACTTGTCACATATTCACCTTGAATTCTTTTTGTACGAGGTTTTTGGTACCGGTATACAAAAAGTTTATTCAAGAGTATTCATTGAACTCAAGATCTTAATTGCAACACGTTTGTTGCTCTTTAAAGTAGGAAAAAAAATGATTCTGCATTTGGGTAAAGTTTTGATGGATTTTATGTGGACAGGGGCGCGCAGCCAGGATTTCAATATGGGAGGTGGGCTAAAAAAATCAAAAGATATGCTAAAAGATAGAAGAAACGGTAGGAAAACATTGTTAACAACTTCTACACATTTTGAAATCCATGTTCTTTACAACAATTTAGAGCTTTCATTGCACAAACTTTTTTAGATTTTGGTACTATCCAAGCCTGAGGGAGCTTCAGCTCCATTAGCCCCTCCCCTAAGGGTTGGTTTATACTCCCTTGCTAAGCGGCAAAGCAGCCTGCGAAGCTTCAAAAATGACGTCAGAGCTTCAGGTTTTTGCCTTCGCCAGAGCATGAAGCTAGCTTTGAAATTGTTCAACTTTTCAAAGCTTAGCAACTCAAAGCACCAATCAGGAAACGGATAGACAAAAGGGGTGAATAAGTCACGCCTTTTTTCTTCGAGAAGGGGAAGGGTTCTATTGTTTTGTGTATCTGTTTTATAGGATATAAAGGTCATAAAATAGGGTAAACTTTGCAAGACCACATGTATGTGTGAACAAGCTAAGCTTTGGGGAGCTAATTTTACAGAACTTCAAAGCTTGCAAATCTTAGTAAAGTTTGGAGTATAAACCTACCCTTACTGTGCAATCTGCATTCTACAATCTGCATTCATCGCGTCTGTCTTCATTCATTATCTTCTCGCCAATTGCATATACAGGAAATACCAAAGGGGACGACCTCGGCACCATTCGGAATCAGGCCTAAATCACTTACTGTCTCAGTGTAATGTGGTATCCGCCCCAAACTAACAGGATTTAGACCTGAGTCCTGTAACATTTGCTCTACACTGTTACACGTACATATATACATACTTGAAATGCATACATAGACTACACTGAAAAATCAATAATATATGTTTATCAATCTGTATGATGCAGCAATTGGTCTAAAGATTATAGGAATTTCTTGTTATTTTTGTGGTAAGCTGTTGTAACACTCAGTGCTAGCCTGGGGGTGCACAACTAATCTTTGTCCCTCCCTGTCCACCCTGTAGGTGTACACAGGTCCAAGCATATAAAAGGGCCGTGTTTCTCTTTGTTAGCTGTCCATGGTTTCACTGAACTTGTACTATGTCGATCTTTATTCGTATCACATTGTAACAATGTAGAGCTCTTGTTACGGGGCTCAGGTGATAGAGTCTTTTGGCTAGAGCGGATACCGCTTTTCGCTGGGAGAGTTTAGAATATATTACCTGAGTCCACACTGGTGCCGGGGTCGTTCTCGTAGATATTTCGGATATCGTAGCCGTGCTGAAAAGAATAGGTAAACAGGCGAGACAGATGAAGGTTAGTCGATACTTATTTATTATGGCCAACCATTAAATACATAATAAATAGAGAATAGTTACGGGTGTGGTGTGCTTTCACCACTGGACCATTATATGAGTAGTTTCATAGTTTCGATAATCAGAGAATGGACCCAGAATCTATCGAAACACGGTCTTTTATACCCAGAGCCTGTGTACACCTTTTCAGGGGTACACGTGCCCTGGGGACCATGCATCAACGGGTATCCATCCGCCGATACCGGAACCTGAATGTGTCTTGTAGCTTTGGGGTCTCCAAGAGGGAAGGAAGGGGCGGAAATCCGTCCCTTACATCCCCAGAAACCCCCAGGCTAGGGGAGGGACGAAACGGCGAAATACAGGGTGTTACAACATCATGGGCACGTGGATGCACCTTTAATTCAAACAATTCATTTCTGGACGTGTTAATGCTTTCTGGGACGGAAATAAATAAAGTGTTTATAATCAGAAGCTACGTGGTCTCTTTGTCTGGAAACTAACCCTTCTCTAAACAGGCCAGAGACGCCATAGGGCTAGAAGACATGCAGATCCCTTACGGAGCAAATCTACAAGGTCGACATTCAGAAATGGATGGTCATCATCCATCTTAGAGATATCACCCCTACTCAGGAGGACGTCTACCATCCATTACTATCCGCCTATTAGCGTCGCTCCAATCTTCCTCGTGTGGTTACCATGCGACCGAGGAAGAAACGAGCTACCGAAATAAAGAGTCAAAAATTGTCGTTCGCTCACACTGTGTCAAAACATAAGCTTACTTCCTAATTAACTTATAACTTATAACTAATAACTTATAAACTTACTCCACCGCATATCGTATCATTTCTTTGATGTGATGGGAAAAAAAAACCGACAAATGACCGATAGGGTTCGTTGCGTTTCTTTGTAACATATTTTGATACGGAACGATGCTAAGCTAGCTGTATCCATTGATACACATCGGGGATACGATACGCAGAAATACAACAAGTGGATACCCGGCCTTAGATATAAAAGTGTCCAAAACAACCTATTATCAGTGTGACATATGCTCATATAAGTGAAGAAAGCATGTAGAAATAGCAACACAATTAAAAGTTTGCATGAAAAATGGAAGCTGATGTAACAAAGGACAAAATAAATAATCTACTCGCATTCTTAATATAATTCCTTATTGGAAGTTATTGGAATTGCTGTCAAAGCTGCATTTGAGAACAACCTTTCAACAGGGCCGATGTAGGCAAAGTTAGTTGCATTCAACTCCACGAAGGCAGCCTTGATGCTTGGAAACTGGTGCAATACTTGGATGTCTAACATTCGTGTTTCTTCAATGTAACAAACGCAATCCAACTTAACGTTTTCAAAGTTTGAGGCATTTCTTCTTAGCCAAAGTAAAAAAAAAACATCTTTTCAAAGTGACAATTTTTAAATAGTATTTTGTAGTAATTAAAATACTAAAATACTATAAATAAAAAGTAACTACAAAACACAACTACATTGTTTAATGGATGTATTTCAAATACAAATACTAAATACAAACGAATTATTTAAAATACTCTACAAAAATGGATGTGGTACATTTGCCCTAACGACACTTGCCCTAAAACTGTTTGCTCTAAAAGGGCATTTGCCCTAAATCCACTTGCCTGAAAGCCATTTGTCCTAAATTCACTGGCCCTAAAACATATGCCCTAAAACCATTCCCCCCTAACCTATTTGCTCTTAAACAATTTGCCCTAAAGGGACATTTTCTCTAAAACCACTTGCCCTAAATGGACATTTACCCTAAAACCACTTGCCCTTAAAAAAGACGCCCTAATCAGTAGTGTAAATTTTTTTCATATGTCAGAACCTATTTAACATACTTAACCGAAAGACACAAAACCATACCAATAGCGAGAACAAAAAAGTGGTTTTAGGGCAAGTGGTGCTTGATCCACTGTTCTACATGATATTAGAAAATAGTGTTACATGGCTGTATTTGAAGCTGTTTTCTTCTCAATGTAATCATTTTTTTCCTATTTCTCCCTCATCACTTGCCTGCTCCCTATGACGTAATATTGCGGGCGCCCCTAGCTTCTGTATAAAGCTATCCAGTTCGGTTAACTACGATAGAGAGAGAGGTATCCCTCTCAGAGCTAGGTAACGTTAAAGCGAGGTACTGTATGACTATTATTGCAAGTTATTCTCTTGTACCTGATAATCTCCTAAAATAAAGATGTTAGTTTCAATGCCAAAAAAGCATCATTTTTTGTCTAATGGTACACCTTTTTTTTCCCCTCTCTCTCTCTACCTGACCACCTTCAAGAAATCAAGGGTGAATTTCAGAAACACAGTTTATGCTATACAGTCCCTGATATCTTAAGAATGAAAAAAAAAGTGGGTTTGTTTTGAGAATAAAATTCGCCTTTCTTGAAGTAAGCCAATTCAAATTTGGAAAGCGAGAGTCAAGTTACAAGAATGTTCGAAAAGTTTTGTGTCTAAATATAGCAACCGTTTGCGTCCATTCGATTTCAGGCTACTCCTTTTCGAGGATGAGCCAATCGGAAAAAATCACTAGTTCTAAAACATTTCTTTCTGGCTAAAGTTTTTGGTTATGCGTTTTGAAGTTCAGAACGACTAACTAAGCTCTTCCTTGAAGGTCTCACACACTTTTTTCTCATTCTTGCTCTTGTAACAAAAGGTAAGCTTTCTGTTTTTGTCTTATTTTTTTTTTTGGCAAGTCGACACTGCGACAGTGAGATATAAAATTTAGATAACATAAGTTTAAAATAAGTTTTTCGAATTTTAAAATGATGTTATCTAAATGTGTGAAATATAAATATGAAGCAGAATAACATTGAAGTCGTCATAATAATAATAATACCACAAACAAATTTGTAAGAAAGAGACAGAGAGAGAGAGAGAGAGAAAAGAAACATTTCTACAAACAGATTTTTGCTCTTTTGAATTTCTAAATTCTATTTCTAAAAGACCTAGAAAAATTTCTAAAAAATACAATAATGTATTTTTTTTAAATGATGCTCATATGTTATCACACTGAAATTATGTACTTGTCTGCATGCAAACTTCCATAGGTTTATTTTTTAAAAAAAATGCCATGTGTCAATACTTAATAGTAGTGATGTGACATTGAAATATTTCACGTGAAATATATATGAAATTTTTCCAATATTTCACGTGAAATATGAGTTTGAAATATTTAAAATTTTTTTTTAAAAAACCAGTTTCCAAGTATTGAAACCATAAACGAGAAAAAAAAATGATGATCGTAATCGGTTTCTAGGAGTATTTCAACATGTTGAATTATACAATTTATGTCATTTTTGTGTCAATTTTTTGTTCAAAAGTTTTTTGAAATCTTGTTTCGTTTTCTTCAATCACTTTTAGAATAAATAGAATTTTCTTATAATGTTCAAACAATATGTCTAATGATTCTACACTCATTAATCAGATTATGTAAGAAATAGTCATATATATACCATTAGTATATAAAGTTAATGTAAACTGATGCAATTTACCTTGTTTTATTTCATGGATTTCAATTAATTTTAATACAACTTTTTCAATATATTTCATAACTTTTCATGAAATATTTCATGAAATATTTCAACAAAATAAATTTTATGAAATTGCCCATCACTACTTAATAGTTTATAACTTGTCGTAGTTTAAAGCTATTTTTAGTGGTAGCAAATATGCTGGATAATTACAAAATATAGTAAGAGTCCCGATTTTCCGGAGGTTTTGTGTTATCCAAGCTATCCAAGCCTCCTATATAGAAAGCCATTTTTTTTTAAAAAAATTTGCAGCTAATTGGAGAATTAATTTATTCGCTTCAGCTTTTTTTTCTGTTCGGAATCACTCGCTTAATTTATTCAATTATTTTTTGAAAATACACAACTTCCATTTCGTTTTTTGCGCCCCAAACCTCCTGCACCCTCCCCCCCCCCCCCCCGCAGTTGCGGGTCTTGCGGTTGCCTAGCTACGCCCATGCTTGGTCCACATTGGCTCGGATAATTGGGACTATTTTGATTTTGATTCAAGTTTTCAAAGTAAAAATAATTACAATATTTGTGAACAATGTATTTTTTTAACAAAAAGAAAAGTAATTTATAAATTAACAAAGTTACAAAATGATTACATTTAATTGTTACAAACCTAAGATACATATGCAAAAGGTTAAATAATATTTTGCACTAGTGGGGTAACCCGTCATAAATGAAGGAAAGCAATATTCTAGTTTAATTTTGCTACTACAATTATTATTTAACTATTTTATTCAAATACTTCATAAGCACCTTACTATTTGTTTGGGTTCTTGGATCGGGAGAGCGCAACATAAAGTTAACCATAAGAAGAAAAAAACCCGGTTCATTTAAATTTACATAAATTCCGATGTGCTTAAACGCTTTTGTCTTTGTTTATACAACGTTATACAAAGACAGACAAAGCTTAATATACATTATATATACATAAAATAGTTTAGGCTTGAAGGTTTTAGATAAAACATCTGACACCTCAACTATATATACGTTTGAATCTGTTACAAACCTGCTATTCTATTTTGATTTACAAGTTGAAGCATGGCCTACTACACAATAAAAAAAAATTTGTTTGCAAATAGTTTCCAAAGAATTTCGAAACAGTTTGTTTTCCACCCAGAACAGAAAACAACAAAGGTTCACAAACAATGTTGATCTGAACCTGTTTGGAAACATGATAGGAACATGAACATATGGACATGAACAGAAAGGCGTTTCATAGGTACAGAAGAAATTGAAAGCATGGGAAACGTTTTCGCATTTTTTTTTTGCAAATTTCTTACAAACTTTGTTAACAAACACTTTTACAAGCAAAGTTTGCAAACAAATCGGATGGAAGCTGCTTTAAACAGGAAACAATTTATACAAGTTTGAAAATGACCAGTTTTTTTTTTAGCTTTTTTCATTAAAATTTCATAAAAAACTATTTTCCCTTTTTTTTAAAAAAAAAACTGTCATAAAAAGGTAATTATTAAAGATATCATCATTCTAGTTTCTAAAACACTTAGAATTTTTTTTTAACGTTTCTACTGAAAAAAGTTCGCTTGAAATAGATAATTTTTTTTCAAAACCGCCTTTGCAGGATTCGTTTTTGAATTTCTGAAATCAAATCACTTTTCAAACAATTAGTTAGTAATGCACCATATGTTGTAGTTTTTAATTGTACTTAATCCAACTCTTCCAAAGGAAAACGCATGTAATTCAATTTCATTTTTTATTACCTTTCAAGTTATTTTCCTTTTATAAAACTTTCAAATTACTTTTATTTTTGCAATTAAAGATCAGTTATTTGACTAAAACTACTCATAATTTAGTGAACTCTCGCACCTTGTACGCACATTAGTTAAATGAATTCAAATTAAATGTGTTTAGGTGAATTATACGGAATTCAGTGAAGGACATGAACACCAAATAAAATTGACTTTATTACTAATATTTTAAATTGAAATACTAAATCAATATTTTAATGTCAATAGTTTATATATTATTTTGAAGTAATAACTCAATATTTTGAGATTATTAACTAAATAAATTGAATTCGACATATTGTTTGCTAGCCCTTCACAGGGCTCTTCTGTAGAACACTTTGATTATTTAAATGCATTTAAATTATCAGGTGTGTACTAGGTATTAATGTGTAGTAAACACATAAAATGACTCATTTTTTGCCTTTGATTCTGTCTTCATTTAGTTTTATAATTATTGTATATGGGATTTTCATATTTAATTTTCTTCAGGTCTCTTCAACGAATTTAACAAAAGGACAAGGTTGTTTATCATCATCTTCAAGAAGTTCTTCCAGAATCAACAATGAGTTACAGTGAGTAGGCTAATATACACCTATAATGTACCTCAGTGTTCGAATTGAGATTTTTGGCAAACAACCTCAGAACTAAAGAAGACTTGTTTGAATGAGAGATATAGACATTTGCCCTAAAGATTCTTGCCCTACGGAAACTTGCCCTAAAGGAACATTTTTCTTAAAGACACTTCCATTAAAGGAACATTTGCCCTAAAGCCATTTGCCCTAAACCACTTTTTTGTTCTCTCGTTTCATATGGTTTAGTGTCTTTCGGTAGAGTACTGTATGTTAAAGAGATTCTGCCCGCAAAACGCCAAATGACGTAAATTTACACCACTGATTAGGGCAAATGTCCTTTTAAGGCAAGTGGTTTTAGGGCAGATTTCCCTTTAGGGCAAATGGTTTTAGAACAAATGTCCATTTACGGCAAGTAACTGTAAGACAAATGTCTTTAGGGCAAATGTCCCACACCCTTTGAATGAATGACAAGAACAGAAATAGCCAAATTTTCAAAAACCATCTCAAATGATCACTTCAAACACTGAGAAACAAAAAAAAAAAGAAACTACTTCGAGATAAAGTTATTTTTGTTAAGCCAGTAACTACAAAATAAATTAGTTTTTTGTTTTGTTCCGACGGTGCTAGGACGTTACGAATACTCTACTCCGTTACCGTATGGAAGTGGAGCAAAAACCATTCGCCGCGAAACTACGACTACCACAACTGAGAGACAGTACGGAGGTAAGTAAGCTGTTATAAGCAACGAGATTACGAAACAGGACTTTTTAAGAGATCTTTTTTTTTTAGAATTCGAACAAAAATAGAAATTAATGAACTACCTTAAATTAGGATCGTAGGCCTACTATGGTATTTTATAAAAGGCATTGTCATAAACTGCCTGTTTAACGGTTTTACCTCATAAAAATATATAGCTCTACCAATTGCAATTTTAGTTTGAGGCTACATCACAAAATTACTTCGAAAAATCGCCACAAAGAGCGCTAGCATCGTTTTTATATTGAGCCAATAGACCCGATGTTAAAGAAGAAACGTTAACATAGTTGCGGCAATATGTTTATTAAATTTCATATGTAAAGTTGTGATAGATCGTCAAAAAATTCGAAAGTAAATATATTACGCAAATATTCAATATATTTCACAAGTTTTCAATATATTTCGCAAATCTTCCATATGTTTCACTAATTTTTCAATATATTTCACAAGTTTTCAATATATTTAACAACTTTTCATAAATTTCATGAAATATTTCGTGAATATATTGGGATTACAAACAAAAAAAAACATTGTATGATTTTAGTCACAAAGGTCAGAAATGTCTTTGTACAGCGCTGTAATCAACTTCAATCATTGACTAATTTTCGACCCGTTTTTTTCTTCTTCTAAAAAGCACCCGACTACAAGTACAGTTATGAGACAACCACATCTCGTACAACTCCACGTCCAAGTTACTACCCAGATTATCATTCGATTTTAACCACTTCGGGCTACGGCTATACTCCTAAGTGGTACGACACCAATGTTTCACGAACAACCACCAAAATTGGTAAGAATTTCTTTGGTATATAAATAGTATACTGTAGGTTTTTGGCGTCGGAACGAAAAATGTTGAGTGTGCCCTCACCCCCTTAAAAATGATTCCAATTTTGGGAGCGAAATTTTTTTTTTTTAAAAAAAAAACAGTTTTTTCTTCTTCTTAAAACTTCTTGCGAGCAAAGCAAGCCGTAAAAATATCAGCATTTTTAATATGAAAATAATATAATGGAGGTTTTAAATTCTAAAAACTACTTAATCAAATATAAAATGTGGCTTTTGAAAAATAGAACCGGTGAGGCCGACCCTGCATATTGCGGGAAAAGGTTCGGGACATAATGATGATGATGATGGCTTTTGAAAAGGGATATAGACATTTGCCCTAAAGAAACTTGCCCTATGGACACATACCCTAAAGACACTTGTCCTAAAGCCATTTGCCCTAAAGGGACAGTTGCCCTAAAACCATTCGCCCTAAAACCCATTTTTTCTTCTTTCTTTTCATACGGTTTAGTACGTCTTTTGGTTGAGTATGTTAAATATAGGTCCGGTTCTGCGTACTGCAGGCGTGAAAAAATCGCCAAATGACGTAAATTTACACTACTGATTAGGGCAAATGTCTTTTCAGGGCAAGTGTCTGTAGGGCAAATGTCCATCTAGGGCAAGTGTCTTTAGGGCAAATGTCCCACACCCATATTTAAGGCATGTGCTATTGCATACCAGCGTGCTAAACGCAAGAAAAAGCGCACGAGACATTGATACCGATCGAGTAGTCCCGTATAATAAGGAAAACTACGACATTTATTTTCTAAAACTAAATACCATTGGCCACATTTGCTGGCAAGCATTGCAGGAAAAGAAAGCCTTAATCGAGATGGCCAGCATTTGTTATCAGCGTACAATTTCTTTACACAAACGCCTTGGAACATTTGGCACTGTTGCACAGAAAATATTACTGGCCTTATATTTACAAAACAAAATCAGAAAACACTTTATAAAAAATAACTTATTAGGTTCAATATTTTGGAAGATATTTCAAGTTTTGAATGGATTAGGATAAAAAGATGAACGAATGAACGGGATGAACATTGGGGTAACTCTAAAACCAGACACAGAATGCATATAGAATTGAATGAACACTATATTATGGATGAACACACATTTTAAAGAGATGAACAGATAGAAATAAAAGCATGAATATACTTTAAAGGGATGAACATGGTTTTAAGAGGGATGAACATGGTTTTAGGGGGGATGAACATGATTTTAGGGGGTATAAACATGGTTTAAAGTGGGATGAACATGGTTTCAAGGAGGATGAACATGGTTTCAACGGGGATGAACATGTTTTAAAGGGGGATGACCACAGTTTTAGGGGGATGAACATGGTTTTAGGGAAGATGAACATGGTTTTAGAGAGGATGGACATGGGTGTAAGGAGGCTGAACATGGGTTTAAGGAGGCTGAACATGGTTTTATGGGGTTAGGTTAAGTTCGGTTAACTAACCGAAAACATGTTCATCCCCCTTAAAACCATGTTCATCCTCCATAAAACCATGTTCATCCTTCCTAAACCATGTTCATCCTTCCTAAACCATGTTCAACCCCCTTAAAACCATGTTCATCCCCCTAAAACCATGTTCACCCCCTAAAACCCATTTGCATCCCCCATAAAACCATGTTCATCCCCCTTTCTCTCTGTTCATCCTTTTAAAATGTGTATTCATCCACAATATAGTCTTCATCTAATTCTGTATGCAATCTGTGTCGGGTTTTAGAGTTACCCCAACGTTCATCCGTTCATCTTTTTATCCTGACCCGTTTCGAATTGTCTAGGCCTACATATGTTTCAATGACCTTATGTATTCGATTCGGTTTCGGTGTGTGAATGGGACATTATCAGAAAAACTTTGATGAAAATTATCTTGCAAAACGAAAATTGTCAAGATACAGTAATGTATAAGCTATCAAATGTAGCCAAACTCAAGAAATAAGAAAATGAAATTTGTTTGGCCGGCTTCACACAGACCACTTTGTGATGAAACATAAAGTGGTCGTTTTTAGCAGGCCATTGATTACATAAGAAATGTTCACACGAGCCCCCCTCCCCCCCCCGTCACCATTTTTTTTCACACCACAGTTACGTTCATGGCTTGAGTCCTGCCACAACTGGCGACCATCGCCTGATATTATCAAGGTAATACCAGTGGTCCGCATTGTTTTTAATAGTTGTCTATTAAGCATTTTTTTAAATGCAAGCCGCATAAGCCACTTTTGGGACTGGCTCACTACAGCTAACTGGGTCACTACAGCTACCAGTGTCACTACAGCCACCAGGGTCACTACAGCTACCAAAAAGAAAATATAGACCTTTTTTCATCAAAAGGGTCACTACAGCTACCGAGGGTCACTACAGCTACCAATAAATATAGGCCTTTTTATTTATCAATACGTTTAGTTTAGATTACATTCGGTTCAGTTAGGTTTCATTATGTTCGGTAAGGTTCGGTTAGGATCGGTTAGGTTCGGTACTTTTTGGTTAGGATCGTTAAGGTTCGGTTAGGTAAGGTTCGGTAAGGTTTTATTAGGTAAGGTTCGGTTAGGTTAGGGAGAAAGGGTTATTTTTTTACCTGTAGTGAGGAGAAAGTGATAAAAAAAATCTATATTTTGTCCCCCTATTTTTTGGTAGCTGTAGTGACCCTTTTGATAAACAAAAGGTCTATTAATTTTTTTGGTAGCTGTAGTGACCCAAGTAGCTGTTCTCCCCTAGTAGCGCTTGTGAGCCTTGGTAGCTGTAGTGACCCCCAACCGCCACTTTTTGTGGCACAATAAAGTGGTTCATGGAACAAGGCAAAATATGTAACATTAAAATAATTTTTATTTCGAGTTTGTATTAAATTCAAAAGGAGCATTTGATTAAAAACAATTACTTCCGATCCCGAGAATGTACAAAGTGCATCACCACACTATAGAAGTTTGTTTATATAATCCTATATATATATATATATATATATATATATATATATATATATATATATATATATATATATATATATATATATATATATCTTTCTTCTTATCTATATTTTTGGATGTGGGTAAATTGTCTGCCTGTCTGTCTATTTGTCTGCTATGCATTCCCCCACACCCTTTCACCTATAGGAACCAAATTTGGCAGGAATACTTCCTGTGACCCAACAAGAGAGTTAGGGTACCTAGGCGCCCAGACAACCACCCTGCACGTGCAATACAGGGGGATTAAGATGCGTCCTCATAGCGTTCTTCAAAGCTATGAGGACATGTCAAAAAGCAAATGTCCTATATATATATGTGTATATACAGCTATACTACAGTATATATCTATCTACCTATATCTTTACGAGTAGATATCTTGCAAGAAGCTTGGCACTTGCACTTAAATACACATCATTTGGCCTAAAATCTATGCTTTAATACCAAATCACCTAAAGGGCTTCTTGTCCTAAAACCACATGCCGGGAAACTCTCTGTTAGAACCTTTGATGTTGCTGTGACAGAAAGTCAGGCAGGAAGACGCCATCCTGAAACTAGGTGCAGAGTTAGTATAGGCGATGCAGGGAGTCTTTATTTTAATCCAGTGGCGTAGCCAGGATTTTTCTTATGGGAGAGGGGGGAGGGGTCCAAAATTCTTTCTTCAGAATAAAGGTAGTTTCCCCCACTATGACGCATAGTGCCACGCCGTGTATAAAATCAAATACAGGCAATTAGAAATCGGGAAATCAAGTGAGTTGGTCAACTCAGCTGAATCGTGTAAACCCAGCTTACTATGGAGAATTTGTCATTCGCCAGTTTCAAGATGGCGGCGCCCAAAATAGAGAGAAACTTCATAGAGATTCTGTGGTGCCGCCACACATGCGCAGAAGAAACTATCACAGAAAAATAACCGAGTTTCCTTCTGTATAACTTTTTATTCTGTGCCCATGATAGTAAGGATTATTATATCCTCTATAGCAGTTATTTCATATGGGTGTGTTATTTGCCCTGAAGACATTTGCTATAAACATATTTGCCCCATAGGATCTTTGCCTAGACACTTGCCCTAAAAGGACTTTGCATTAAAGGGACATTTGCCCTACAGGAACATTTGCCCTAAAGGGACATTTGCCCTACAGGAACATTTGCCCTAAAGGGTAAGGTAAAAGACCTAAACTGTAGGAAAAGAGAAAAAAGATTGGTTTATGGCAAATGTCCTTTGAGGGTAAGTGGATTTAAAGCAATCATCCCTTTAGTCAATTGACTTCATGGGATGTGTCTTTAGAACAAATATATCTCATTGCATATAGCCCATTATACCATTTTTTGCTGGGGTTATAGTTCCTTTTTCTTTTCATGGAAGTTGCATGACAGGGTTAGTAGTACAGTACTTCATAATACCAAACATATTGTGCTTTCTAATTTACAGGGCCATATGGAGTAACAACAAGGACTTACAGATACTAAGCAATCATCGAACAACGGACCCAAGAAGGTGGATTGATGCTAAACTATATACATATATATACATATTATTATGCCATAAAAATATATTTATTTATATTGTAATAATTACACCATATTCTGATTAAGTAACCAATTGTTTTCTGTGTGAATTTATTTCAAATACAACAGTTGCATTTTGTGTCATCAAATGAATATCTTTGAAAAATAATAAATTTTAACTGTCTCATCACTTAAAACTGAATTATTTGAATTTGAATAATTCCTCAGCAAACAGCCCAGAGGGCTTGTGGCTGAGGGACTATTTTGTCCTAAATTAACATAGAAATGCATTATCAAAATAAACCACCCACTATAACAATTCCCCATGCATATAAACCTAGTTTTGAGTTGAATAGCAACATTAGCATATATGCCTTCTTCCAGGGGAACATTCGTCTAAGTTCCCATGATGAAGGAAGATGTTCCTACTCTGGAGACCGCGCTGCTTGAACATTGGACCCAATCTTGAGCCTCACGAGGCAATGCAGCCCCGAGTTTTACTACAGTGTCGGGACTCATTCGTGTTCAACTACACCGAGTTGGGTGAAATTCTTCTGGTCGAACATGTGATTGATAATGGTGGGCAACCTTCAGTGCATGAGGGACAAAAAGAGGTGACAAAGATGTTGGAGGCAGAGATAATCCAACCTTCACATAATCCTTATGCAAGCCCTATCTTTATTGTAAAGAAAAAAGATGGTGGGTTTTGATTTTATTTGGACTACTGGAAACTGAATGCCCAGACTAAGCTGGATCAGTATCTGCTATCTCGCATCGATGCCTTGAATTCGCTTACCAGGGGCACAGTCATTAGGCTGGCTTGGCTGACCCATTCCCAAGAAGGAATAAGGAAGTTGAGAGGATTGTGATGACCCGTTTTACATCTCCTGCAAGATGGATGTGCAGATGAATTCCTGGTGGTGGTCTGCTTGGTAGACTGTGGTGGTCTACCAGGTGACTGTCATGTTGTGTCCAGTCTTACGACCTCCTGGTAATTAGGTGTGTTAACATAGATGAGAGGCATTTTGTCGTTACCGGTATCCATCAGGTGGCTTCATAGGGGAATGATGTCACTGCCATCCAGGGTATAAAGGTTAATGCCCTGCAAGGTTCTGGGAGGAGTCTTACAAAAGTTCATGGTTGCAGTCAGAGGCTCTGGTCATTTGCCACATTTATTATTTAGTATGCAATTTCAATTGCTCTTTCCTGTCGACTTTTCTGCAGGCTTAAGTCAAGCCTGCATTACTGTACATAACTGTAAGGTTTACTGTTCATTAAATCTGAGATATTTTACTGTAAGACTTGTGTGGTGAGCTCGCTATTTGGTGGGTCATTTTTGGGTGCATTGCTGGCGTTCTTCTTGCACAGTGAACTATCTTGTTTCGTTGTGGTTTCATCTATTTATGTCCACGAGGCAGGGCGAGGGAGTCTAGTAAGTTTAAACCGTCTATTGGTGGTTGTTAACCTGAGGAAAACCTGAAGTACGTTGGACGACCAGCTATTGGTGTCCAGTATGAGTGACAAAGAGTTTGTCTGGCCAAATAGGGTTGTGACACTATCGAAACATCACTAACCATTTCAAAATAGTGAGTTAAATTAGCAGTGTGGGGGCTCCAAGCCTATAACAGCACCATGTGTCTTGCTTTGTTCCTTGTCCATTCGTATTTCTCAAACTCGTTTACACAAACTGTTCACGTCACAAAACTCCATAACAATGGGCCATAGACAGTTCAATCTTCGTTATGTAACAGTTCATCTTTGTAAGTCTGTATTTCTTATACAACGATGAATCAAGTGTTTTAATAATAAATAAGTGTCGTCTCTTTGTATGTTAACTATTCTTCTAGATTGCTTGAAGGCAACATAGAAACAAAGAGGCAAAGTATCCTTGCAGAGCATAGAATAAGCGATCAGAAACTGCGGTAACCACATTTCTGAGGAGTGTCATCCTCTTCAGGAAACACATTTTTAATCAATTGTCATCTGTCTACTTCTTACTCACCATCATCCATCGAATTAGAAGCAGAGCAAACAAAAATGTAGAAGATCATCGTGCGCACACAGTGTATTACTGCCTTGTATGATACCATGATACCATTTTAAAAGCAGTACAGTTGGTACAATTTATTCATTCGACATGAAATCGGTTCAAATTAATTTGGAATATAATGCCATCCCGAACTTCATGAACCTGCATTTCATGTTTGTATTTGTATGTCAGGTTGTACAAAAGATATAATGGGATATTCGTTTCTGTCATTTTGTATATAGGCATAAAAAAAGTTATGAAAGGTCTTCAATACAACCGTTTTCACTACCGAAATGACAACACAGACATGCGAGATAATTTGGCCAATTTTCTTTTGTTCGCTCTTACACTTAATTTGTTTCCGAAGTTTGTTTCAATTCAGTTCCTTCTTGAGCTTCGAAGTCAACCACCAGCAAACTCTTGGGTAAGGTTTTGCGTGAAAGCAAACAAAACATGCAATTATATAATACAAATAAAAGCAATGACCTCTGAGGTCACACATAGAAAAACACATGGCAATGACTGAAGCAGAGCCTTCTGACACAAACATGAAAACTTCCCCAGACTGTCCTGGAACATGGCCAGGGTATAAAACCTTCATACCCTGGCCAGGTGTGATGTCCATTCTCCAGGGCGACCTCTGCTAACAACTCAAAGAAACTGAAACCACCTCTCATACTTAAGACACCATAGGATGCATCTAGGATGCTTTCGGAATGGGTCGGTCAAGCCAATCCTCGGGTTGTGCTTTGTCACCATGGCATCATACATAAAAAGGTATCGTTTCTGGGTGCACACCGGACCCACCAGTGAAGCAGAACGAATTCTGCATTTTTGAGTCCATTCTCCTCGGTGCGTAGAGTTTCCTCGCTGCCCACCTGGAGAACCTGTCAGTCACAACGTAAGACCCGACTGGTGACGAGGTCTACCAGGCACATGGTGGGGTCCATACTGACCCAACATCCTTTGTAGGTTACATCCCAGCAATCATTAGATGAGAGGGGCATCATGCGAGGCAATCGAAACTGCCCGAGCACCTTGTCCCACGAGAAGCCAAAACAAATTATTGCTGTAGCAGGTTGACGACCATCAACACTGGAACTTGTCATTTCTAAAAAAAAAATGAAAAATGAAAAATCTTATTTTTTTTTACACAAATACAATGAAAATATGACAAAAACTTTAAGTTAATCTTTATTTTAGTACACTGTAGAATTTAACAAAAATTCTGAAACAAAGTTTAAGCTACAGTATCAACACTTAATGCAACAGCATCATTTGTGAAAATTTCACATTCCTTCTGAATAATAAAAAACTTTACGTTAAAAATGACAACTTTTTAATTAAAAAAATCTAATAAATTAAGAATACAAACTTCACAACCTGCAAAAAAAATCGCAAAATGTACAATTTGTTAATAAACAATTTCATGCAAATTAAAAAAAAATTATTAAGAATGACTAACATTAAATTTCAGTATTATAAAATATCATGATTAAATATTTCACAAACTATATAATCTTTCGTTTTTTTAATATTCTGTGTGACGCTGAATACTACAGATTACTTGAGCAAACTAAAATTGGTCTCACGCAGAGATTTTTAAGATTAAAAATTCCATGATTTTAAAAAATCAAAAAAATCATTTTTTTTTGGCAAATTAATTAAACCTTGTAAACAGGCAGTGAGGCCAATTATATTAAACGGCTAAATTTTCTCTATAAAATTATAAATGCAATTGCATTCATTTTGAATATTTTGATTTATGAAGTCTAAAGCTGCTATCACACTAGCAACCTCTAATGCAATACGACTTGCAATGCAACCTGTGATGTGACTTGCAACTACAACTTTGTAATAAACTTCTATATTACACTATGCAACCTAGATGCCAATCAAGTTTTCAAAACTTCGTTTATGTCAAGGGGCCGTCACATTCGGGTGAATCTCCTACGGCATCATAAGCCATTTTACTTTTAATCCGTGTTTTACTGAATTTTAAACATTTCAATTCTAGTCTGGATATCCAGTAAAATGCAGCTAAAAAGTAAAATGACTTTCCAACCATACGATCTGCTGTGAATCTCAGTGAAAATCGTACATGTGATTTTCTTCAATGACTGCCCCCGTGGTTTGTGTCCATATTGTGATCAACTAACAGAAAGTTCCGGGAAACCGGGAATTCGTTCAATGTTAAATATGTCATTTCTGGCAAACGGCCTGATTGGTTTGTTTGTCAGAAAGTTTACTTGAAAAGTCTCTCAAACTTGAACATATGCAACTCAATGAGACTGAGTTTGACACTAGTTAAAAGGAAAGTTTTATCAAGTTGCATGTCTTATCACACGATAAACATTGAAGTTGCAAAGTCACATTGCACATTTTTATTGCATTAAAAGTTGCTAGTGTAATAGCGGCTTAAGGGCTGCTTATAATTCAATACTGTTTCACTATTTTTAAACAAGAAAAAAGTTTTCATATACTTAATTACAAAATTTAAATATAGTAATAATGAACAAAATTAAAATAATTCATTTAGAAACAGTTATTTGAATAAAAAACTCATTTTTTATTTTTTAATCATGTTTTTTCTTCTCTCATATCCAGTTTTTCGGTCTCCTTACTTGGATACTGTATGTTGCAGCAAATTCGATTCACACATGCTCGACAAGCGAATTATGCTTGTTATGTTTGTGCTTGAAGCTCACAATGGCTGTGTTAAAGAATAAGCTACTAACTGTAAAACACACAGAAAAAATAACATCTTATACAAAAAAATATTTAGGAACTATACTAGCTCCGCCTACCCTTTTTACGAAAGCCTTGTACACAGTACACACATAAGTTAAATGAATTCAACTTAAATGTGTTTAGGTGAATTATACGGAATCCAGTTAAGGACATGAACCAAATAAAAATTGACTTTATTATTAATATTTTAAATTGAAATACTAAATCAATATTTTGTCAAATAGTTTCTATATTATATTTAAGTATTAACTGAATATTCTCAGATTATTAACTGAATTAATTGAATTCGACATATTGTTTGTTTGCCCTTCACAGGGCTCTGTAGAACACGTTTATTATTTAAATTACGTTTAAATTATCAGGTGTGTACTAGGTATAAGCAACAATATTTTTTTATGTGGAACCCTTAGTTTCTTACATTTCATTTTTTTTTTAAATTTCTGATATTGCAAAATAAAAAAATTAAAAGAAATGAGAAACAACATAAATTCAAATATTTTGCAAACGTAAAATATTTAAGGTGGCTGAATAGATACGAGAGAAGTTCAAATTTGACCTGCATTTTATTTTGTTTTCTGAAGGTAACTGAAGAGCTAATGCAAAGCGTTAATATATTCATTAAAATAGATATGATAGCTAATACCTTGTACACACATGAGTTAAATGAATTCAAATTAAATGTGTTTAGGTGAATTATACGGAATCCAGTTAAGGACATCAACCAAATAAAAAATTACTTTATTATTAATATTTTAAATTGAAATACGAAATCAATATTTTAATGTCAATAGTTTATAGAAATTATATTTAAGTATTAACTCAATATTTTCAGATTATTAGCTGAATAAATTGAATTCGATATATTGTTTGTTTGCCCTTCACGGGGATCTGTAGAACACGTTTATTATTTAAATGCATTTAAATTATCAGGTGTGTACCTTTCCTGGCAACTTCCAAAACTTTGTATTCACCAGATATGCCGCGTCATTTTCGAAACAGCGTCTCTAGGAGGAATATGATAAATTAAATTTCGAACTGATGTCACGTTTAGGACGAGTAATAACTCGTCCTAAACGTGACATCAGTTCGAAATTTAATTGTAATTGTAGCTATAGAGGGTGTATGGTTATATCTTAGACCCACTATTATCTACTGGAAGGTGACAGTCTAAGAGAAAACAAAACGAGACTTTTGCTAATATTTTACGTACAGATAATACCACCAGACGGAGTTGGCCTCACTTTCGCCAGCACTTCCACCTTAGGAGCCAGTCATGCAACGCCTTAATATGGAGAAGATAGGAAGTTGCCAGTACAGGAAGGTTAATATTCTAAGCTTAAACATTGTATAGAAAATGTAAAAGTCTGTTATTTTACCTTAGTCAGACATATATTAGAATATTGTTCCCCAATTTGAAGCCCATTTAGAAGTAACTTAAAGCACGAAATAGAAACGGTACAGCATACGGGCTGCAACATTTGTGAAAGGACGATAAGTGCATACTGACAGTGTATCACCTATGCTTCAGGATCTAAAATGGGAATCAGTAGCAGGCTGAAGAAATGACCAAACCCTCGCCTTTTTCGGATGTTAATGCTAAGCTTCATAATTTTTTTGGGGGATGGGGAGGAAGGAAGTTTGGACGCAAAACGTAAAGCAAACTTTTTTAAGAAATAAAATTATGAAAAAATTAAAATTGTGTTTAAAACTAGAATGGCCAAAGGGTATGCTAAGTGTCTTCAAACTCTTGTCATAAAAAGTTTATTTTTAAAGATATTGTGAAAAAAAAAACTTTTAGAATTGTCACCAAATAAATATTCTAGTTTCTAAAACTCGTTGAATTTTTTTTGTAATGTTTCTCCTGATTCCCTTGAAAAATATAAATTTTCTGAATACCGTGGGTTTTAGGGGTGGCGACCTCCTATAGAACATATGGCCACTGGAAGAACAAAAACAAAATAAATATCTATTCAGCCACCTTAATTTTATAAAATTTTCTCAGCCCTTCGTGGAACCCCAACAAGTAATTTGCAAAAAAAATGGTCTAGAGGCCATATTCCTTAGACTCTAAAGGAGTTAGACTTTAACACACAGAGAAACAGAGTTAATTTATTTGGTTCATGTCCATAACTGGATTCCGTATAATTCACCTAAACACATTTAATTTGAATTCATTTAATTCATGTGTGTACAAAGTATACGGCGTGCAAGACCTATTTAACATACTCCACTGAAACACCACTAAAAAGAGAAAAGAGCGAACAAAAAAGGGGTTTAGGGCAAATGTCATTTTAGGGCAGATGTCCCTTTAGGGCGAACGTCCTTTTAGGGCAAATGGTTTTAGGACAAATGTCTCCTTAGAGCAAGTGTCTTTAGGGCAAATGGTTTTCGGTAGGGTTTCCACTACTGGTCACCTTATAGCATTACCGGTTTTTCGACACTGCATTGTTACCGAAGCCGGTAATACTGGTAAATTTCGGCAATAAAGTTAAAAATTTAATAAGTGCTGTAAAAAAACTCAAAAATTGAAAAAAAAAAATTCCCATGTTAAAAAATGAAAATAAATATAAATTCATAACTAATAATTATATAATAAAATAATCATGTTAAATAAAATACGTGGGTTTTTATCAATTTTATCTCAATGCAAATTCCAATTTTTTTAGTTTTTATTTGTTTCTTCTGAACATCACTTTTTTTAAAATATTTTTAAGTATAATAATTGTTTTATATATCTCAAGTGTAACAAATGAAGATGTTGTGTTAATTTAGTACCTAAGTATGTACGGTATATAATGCAAGGACCTTACTGCGACTTTCGCAAACGGTTACAAGTGCATACAAATACCATTTTTTTACTTCAGTCTTTGAAAAAACTCTTGGTTTCTACGCATATGTGAAACTTTAATTTTAAACTCAGTGGTTCTTAAATATGGGTCAATTCTTTTATCCCAAATTAATATGAAAATTTTTTTTTACCGAAAAACCGGTATTGAAAGGTCAATTTACCGGTAATACCGATCTAACAAAATAGACCGGTAACGATAAAACAGGTAATGGAAACCATAGTTTCAGGGCAAGTGGATTTAGGGCAAATGTCCTTTTAAGGCAAATGGCTTTAGGGCAAGTGTGCGTAGGGCTAGTGCCCTTGTTCATATCAATGAGCATAGCTGCGTATACATAAAATTGTGTGTGTAAATAAAAGTAGTGCCAACAAACACAGCAATAAAAAACAGTCATATAGGCCTACTTTTTTTATTTATAATATCTTAGCTGCAGCAGTGAGTTGTTCATGCCCAACATAACGGCCACACACTATGACTATCAGCATAGTACATATTACTGTTTTTCCTGTGCATTAAATAAATAATTTCAAATTCTTTTTTTTTTAATCAGCTCACATCACTAATGGATATGGTCTCAAATCAATCAAATGACACCATATTGTAAGTTTGGTCGCATATGGTGTAAGCGACATTATGCACAATAATCTCTGTAAACTCAGCATATTTGTGAAACACTTCAAGCACATCACGTATCAAACAACATCAAATACCGTACACAAATAATGAGACCTGGGCCGTGATTAACCAACGAGCAGTTGTGACGATACTTTTTAGGAAATTAAGAATATAATTTAAGCACAGAAAAGCAAACGGGACAGGGACATAACAAAAAAAAAATAAACGAAAAAAATAAAAGATAACTCTTTGTGACCATTGTAAAGCCGTTCAGTCCGTTTTTTTTCGAACACCTCGAGGTTTGATCCCCTCCGAAATCTGCCACATCGCTTCTTCGCAAAGGTGATCATCGAAATTATTGAAAAATGCTAAGACACGCTCGCTGCTTTTAAAGTCATACTGACTGCAAATAAAAAAATAACAATTAACAACACATCAGACAGCAAACTTTGAAATAAAATTGTAGACTAACAGTGTTACTACTTTTTGAAGTGACAACTGCAAACATACAACCCTTCAGTGTGTGAGCGTGGGGTGTGACACCCTAATGTCTCAAAAATCAAAGTTGCTTTGCAACTAAATTTTTAACTTTGTATTTCGGACGTAAATTTAGGTATACGAGGTGTGATCAAAAAGTAACCGACCTGGGTTTACTTAAGAGCCTAGGTACACCTCCATCTTGTGTAACAATCCACAACTGTAACAAATCTTGTAACATGGGATGTCTCACGGTGATTACTGTTGGCACAGGACGGTTTGACGTCGGAGTCTACACGCCGAAACCGACCGACGAAAGATGGTCAATATACAAGACGAAATACCGGTGCCCCAATAAGAACAGAAGGGACCGGTCCAAACCGTCCACGGGGAATTGGGTGGAGCGAACAAAGAATGAGCCCCACCACACAATTACCCCCCCCAAGTTAAAGCCCAAGACACACACACATATATATATATATATATATATATATATATATATATATATAGATATATAGATATATATATATATATATATAGATATATAGAGATATCTATATATCTATATATATATAGATATATAGAGATATCTATATATCTATATATCTATATATCTATATATCTATATAGGTATATCTATATATCTATATAGGTATATCTATATATCTATATAGGTATATCTATATATCTATATAGGTATATATATATATATATATATATATATATATATATATATATATATATATATATATATATATATATATATATATATATATATATAAATCTGGCACCCTTTTTAAACAATTAATAATTCGGTCAAAAATCATCCGATTATTATGAAATTTGGCACAACTGTAGATGAGAATGCCTTCTTTTAGAATTTAAATAAGCGCGCCTTTAATTTCTCACCACAGAGGTTTTTTGGTCTGCAGAGGGCGCTGTAGCACAGCGGCGCGATTACCAATTGGTTCGTCTGCTAGCTTGAAAATGCCGTTCACTGAAGAAGACAAAATTGCCATCAAATTTCTTCGTGAAAACAAAAATTATGGTGCTAAATGAATTCTTAAAGAATTTCCAAACAAAGGATGGAGTTTACGCGGACTGAACCACCTTCTTTAAAAGATAAACGAAACCGGCAGTGTTCTGCGTCGGAAAGGCAGTGGGGGAAATTGGACTGCTCATTGATGATAACATCAACGCCGTTAATGAGCTCATTTTGAGTCAGGAAGAACAACCGCAAACACATCGCTCCCAACGTGGAATTGCTCGTCTGACAGGTGTTTCGCAAAGTTCTGCGTCCAGAATAATCAAAAAGAAACTCAACTTACAATGTTTCAAAAAACATCAGGCAACGGAATTGACTGAAAGTAAAAAAGTCTCTCGTCTTTCACGTTGCAAACAACTTTTGCGTCGTTTCCCAGAACACAAAGTGAGCTTCATATTTTTCACAGATGAAAAAGTTTTCACTGTTGCTCGACCTACCAATAAGCAGAACGACTAAACGCGTGTGTTGCAGCTGGCGGTTGACATTTTGAACACAAATTGAAATAGGCAAAATGTTAGTCAACATTTCATCTACAGTTGTGCCAAATTTCATAATAATCGGATGATTTTTGACCGAGTTATTAAATGTTTAAAAAGGGTGCCAGATTTCCTGACTCACGGTGTATATATACAGTATATACACATGTATATATATATATATATACAGTATGTAGATATGTGGCTAAGCAACGCCACAGTTTGTAACTCTTCTCTGTTCGTTGCATTTAAGTGATTGTGTAAAATAAATCAATAAATCGACAACCTGCATTTGTCTCGACTGTCTACATTTATTCTCTTTCAGTCAAATGCGTCCAAAGGAAACGACACCGGCACCATTTGGACTCAGGCCTAAATCTTACACTCTCAGCATAAGGCGGTATCCGCGCCAAACTAAGAGAATCTAGACCTGAGCCCCATAACAGGTGCTCTACACTGTTACACTTGCTAGATGGAATTCCTATTAGAAACTCCTGTATTAAGTAGACATGGCCTTCCAATGGTTATTAAATAAATAAAAGCTAGAACCGATGCTTATTCGTCGTCTTTCTTTTCGAATGAATTTAGACTATGGAATTCTCTGCCAGTATACAGTTCTGTTTTAGGACGAATTGAAATTAATGATGATGTCTAAACTTTGTCTAAATTGCAACTACTTATCATAGAGAATTAGTCCCCATGCCACATGGCTTTTGAACTGATTACAGGTGTAATGAGTTGAATAAAGTCACACAATGTGTTTAGAAAAATTCCTTGCAGTATTACATAATCGATCATGAACAGAATAAAATCTTACCACTTTCGGAATTTGCGCATGCTGTCCAGTATATTAAACTGCTGCCATCTTTTCGAGAAGTTGACATTACCATCTGATAATAGGTCACTATTACCAATATGCACAAAGGTTAAATCCTGAAGAATTAATCCTCTGAAGAAAAAAAAAAGACACACTCACATTTCGTAAGTTTACAAGTTTTAAATAAACTCGTGATTCAGTGATTAACTTACATGTATGGTATGCAAGGCGGTTCTGTTTCGGCAAGCGCTTGGCGATAAGCTCGAAAAGACGAAGAACTGTCGATAAGCTCACAATATTCCTTGAGACCCTGCAAGATGTGAACCATTTACTGTTTTGCTTGGCTTTATGAACACTTTATAATAAACACAGTGATAGGGTAACCCCTTTCCTTGCGGTATGTTTTTGTATTTTCAGGTGTGCTATTCTTTCTATTTTCAGTTGTGCTTCCTTCGCGCTATTCCTTCTATTTTCTGGTGCACTTTCTTTGCACTATTCCACTAGCGTAGCTAGAAGGCGGTCCGCCCTGGGCGGCACTTTTTTGGGGCGGCACCAACAAAAAGAAAATCTTTTTTTCCTGTCGGGATAGTAGAAGGAGCTTTATAAAACTTTTCAGATGGCCCAAGAAGAAATTATAAAATTTGTGTAGCTCGCTACGCTCGTTGAATGTATTCTGCAATCCAGCATTATGTTTTTAAGTCCGGGTGCTGGTTTATTTAATAATTTCATAATTAATATAAAATTATATAAAGCATTTCAATCACTGGATATCGACAATATCGTTTGGCCCCTCCGAGACCAGAATCCTGGTTGTGCCACTGATGTGTATAGTGTTGCGTTTGTCGTGAAGTAGAGGCGACAAACTCAAGATCCACCCAAGGCGGCGCAAATTCTAGCTACGCCACTGCGCTATTCCTTCTATTAGGTACACTTTTCTAATTTCAGGTGTTGACGTGAGCTAGGTGGAACAGGCCTAACGCCTTATGGCAGGTGGGCCTTTAACCTTATTACAGGGTAACCCATGATATCTAGCTATGAAGGCAGAGAACAATAATGACAGTAACGAGAAACACTGCCTAATGTACGTTTATTTTAATATAATACATTCTCAGCTTTAAAACTGAACTGGCTCACCACGATAAGCCAAAGCTCGATGGGTACCAATGAGAACTTAAGTCTAAACAAGTAAAATAAAAAAGGAATCGAAATAGTGTTTTCAGTGTACGCATTTTAAGCGCTCTTTTTGTCGAAAGTAGATAGACTGACAAGTGAACGCACCTTATATTCTTACTAACCCTGACAAAAATTCCGTCTCAAAAGACAAATCACAACCTTAAAGCCCTGGTTACATCACTAGAAATCCAAATCAAATTATTAAATTTGAAATACAGGTCAACTTGAAATCCTAAATCATAAATAAAATGCAGTGTAGAGAAAAGTGAAGAGGATGCAGGAGACGGCTAGGGAGAAATATGTCCGGAAAAAAATATTTTACTGGTACCATGAAAATCCAGGCCCGTATTAAGGCATGTGCCAACATTGCCATGCACAGGGGCCTCGAGGTTTAGGAGACCCGCGCCCCCCCCCAAAGAAATCAATTCGACTAGTCATTTATTTTGTGATATTATATTTCAATATTTTTTTTTTTTCGTAAAACTTTTTCCAAACTAAACTAGAAATTCCCTAATCGAATCCCTGTCTTGTACCCGATATGTGCCGCTAGGGGCGCTGGTAGCTTGGTATTACGTGGAGTCCGACACTCCGTGCTTATACGTTTATTATACAATTTCAAAAAAATTTTGACTAAATAAAATTATCCCTGTGTGATGTACATGTACATGTAAGATTCAAAATCATTCATTGGGGAACTAATTTCTAAAGAGTTCTCCTTGGAACAGGGCTCCCAAAAGTGTTAATCCGGGGTTGTGAAAATATCAGTATCTAAATTGTTTTTATTAGTGTTTTAAAAACGTGTTTTTTAAAACGTTTTTTTTAAAGTGTTTTTTTAAACGTGTTTAAAAAAAACAGAAGAAAATTAAAAAAAAAACGGCGGGAAAAGAAAAACGCAAGAAAGAAAGAAAATTGATCAGTTTTTAGTACGTGTCCCCCAAGATTACTGAATTAGAAATGTAAACTAAAGTGTTTGCTTTTTGAAAAAAATGTTTTATTTAAAAAGAAAGCTGGGGGTGGTGGGAGGAAATGCAAAAAAAAAAAGCTTTTCTTTAGGTATGTTGGTGGTGAATCCTGATTCCTGATTGTTTCAGTTTTATGATAGGGAAAAATACGAAGTTTACATTAGCAGTGAAATGCAAATCAATGAATTAAGAATATAAATTATGTCAGATTCGTGAATTAAGTCATTTTAATTAACCTTCACTATATGATCTAGTAAATTTGAAAAACATTTTTTAAATTTTATTTTAAAAAATGTTTGACACTTAATAAACTTTCATAACTTTAAAAAAACGTAATAGTAAAAAAACACGTTCATTTTCAACACCAGTAGAATTGGAATATGGACAATAAGAAAAATTAAAAAAACAAACAAAAAGTGTTTTGAGAAACAAACCATCAAGAAAAAAAAAAAAATAAAAATAAAACATCTTTACAACACTAGTTTTTATATTAAAATGTGCTACATAGTCAATAATACCTCCGTTATATGTTTCTGCCACTCAAGACGACGTATGGGTGCCGAATCCAAAGCCGAAAGAATAGCCAAGTACGAATTAAAATTATTCATCTTCCGTAAATGTTTCATGATCTTAATGAACTTGACGACGTAACGCTCACGATCTTTAGCGTCATCCTGCTCCAAAATGCGCGACCTAGCCCTAAAGTACAAATTGTATATAAATTCTATTTTTATACAGAGAATATTTACTTTGAAAATGTTTATTAATTTAAAATAAAGTGACTAAAACAAGAAAGATAAACACGGAACCATGGTCAAGATGTCAACATGTTACAATTTTGAAAGAGACATTGCGCCATTATATGTATACTAGTAGGGTAACCCGTCATAAATGACGGCAGCCAAATTCACAGGCTATTGTGTCCTGCCTTAGAATTTCTTTTCCTCCGCCCTTTTATGACGTCAGACCAAGTAACAAACCAATTAGAAATTGATGACGTTCATAAAACAGCTGAGCAAGCGCAATTCTAATGCTGGGCACAATTGCCTGTGATAAATTCTAGTTTAATTTTGCTATTATCCCCTCCCCTTTTTTATATTTGAAAGAGAAAATGAGCTTTTCATTTTGAAATTGAAATGAAAGAAGTAAAAAAACGAAAAAAACGACGCGCATGTGCACAATTGCCTGTGAATTTTGCTCCCGTCATTTATGACGGGTTACCCCACTAGTATATATATAAAGACGAAGTATCCTATGAACTTCTGAAGCAACTACGTGTCAAATTAAACAACTCACAATGTAGGCGTGGCGAAAACTGTCAGTTTCTTAAATTTCACTGAAAAGCCATTCACAAAAAAATCAAAATAGGTCAATTTGTGCACGTGCCACATTGTGGCCTTCTGCACAATTGCAAAAACATCACCACCTCCCACACGGCATCCTTCTGCACAATTTATAATGAGATCACCAGCTCCCCCAAATCAAAAGCTAGACTGCACTCTCTTGATTATACTGGAAAAAATTCCTAAATAAACCATCATTTTAACTTCAAATAAATTTTCCTTTTTTAGAGGGCAAAAGCCCGCAGCTTTCACTTGTAAGAATAAAAACCAATCAATTGCTCCTGAGGATGAGCACAGTGAAAAGGTAATGCTTTTGAGCCTATTGGCCACAGTATGAGCATTTGTTCCAGTAGCTGAGTATTTGCACAGTTTGTCAAATATATTCATGAATAAAGTGAAGCAAATGCTCCAAAAGAATAGGAAAAAAATGTTAAAATGTGATTTAAATCATTTCAATTTTGTGGTATTGGCCTTTTTATATTAAATCATTATATAAATAACATTTAAATCATTACATAAATAACATTAAAATCAGTGATTTAAATTAGTAAAAACTTAATATCAATGGTGTAATTATTTACATGCATGATTACATAAAAATAATACTCATTGCTTACCAGTAAGACATTTTGTTGAAATGCTCGGTAAACGTCGTTAAATTCATGCTCAGCTCTTCCTTTTGAAGTCGAGCCCAGATGAGTACTTCGGGAATCTGAAAGAATATTTTATGTTGCATTTTGTTCATGAAAAAAAAAACCTGAATCGCATAAAGTAAATAAATTACCTCAATTTTCTGAAACAACTCCGCGTCTAGTAATGTCATTTGTTCCGCCAATTGCTCGGATTTGAAATCCAACAAAAATGCTTTCCTGGAAATCAATATACACATTCAATTATAAATAAAATAAACTGGCTGCAATTGCATTATGCAAAGTTTGAAGAACACATACTTTGTAGAAACACCTTTGCTTGACAGAGGAGACAGAATCGTGTTGGATTTACACTTGATGCTATACTTCTCAAGGATTTTCTTTCTCAAAGCTCGAGCCAACATCAGTTTTCCATTGCAAAGAAGTTGAAACACAAATCCCACAAGAATCTGGATGATGGCATCCGTAAGATCTCCAACACTAAAAAAATTAAAATAAAGTATTTGAAAATTCTTTGAGCAAAATTTGGGGTGTACGGAGCCAGGAGGTTGGACCGGAGCTTCATCATACTTGCAACTGAGCTTTGAAATTCTTTTCTTGCTTTACTACCTGACAGTGTAGTACCGAAGGATAATTTCATTGGGGGGGGGGGGGGCGATTCCCAAGCTACTATTATGAACAAAAAATTCATATTTTTTAAATTATTGATTAGCATAAAGATATACACATAAAAGCAAAATAAAACAGCAGAAGTTCAAGTTTTTTTTTAAAAAATTTAATTTTCAGTATTTGTATCCTTAAGAGACTTTCAGAGAGTAACACCCAGTGAGTCGTGATCCTCCCAGAGTTCTAACCTGGGGGGTGAGTGACTCATACCTATTCTTCCCTTCTTCTATACTTAAACCAAAGTGGCGGATCAATACTTTTAGGACCATGGTTATTGGAGATGGTTACACCGAGTAGGTGCACACAGGTCCAAGGTATAAAGTACCATGCTCCTCTTTGTTCTTCGTCCACTCTTTCGCTCATCTTTTGTACTACTTCGATTATTTCATCACTATCACATCATTGGCACATGGACGCACCTTTGATTAATAACTATTCATTCTTGTAACGTCCATGTTTCAATGCAAGAGTGAATAAAAGTGTTTACAATATGGAACTAAGTTGTCTCCTGTTCAAAAACTAACCCTTCTCTAGACAGGCCGGAGACACCATACGGGAAGAAAGCATACGGATCCCTTACAGAGCAGCAAGTCTTCAAAAAGTAAGATAAAACACAATGGAGACCAGAAGTGGATGGTAACCATCCTTCTGAGGAGATAACACCCCTACTCAAGAGGACGACTACAATCCATCACCATCCGCCTATTCTGGTAGCTCGAATCTTCTCCATGTGGTTACCACGCGATCGAGGGAAGAGACGAGCTACTGGAAAATGGTCAGAGAAGTCGCCAATGCTCACACACTCGCATATACGGTCTATACAAACGTGCTGTGGACGTCAATGGGGCGATATATAGAGGCGCTGACATCGTTAAAACAAATATCGTCATGATTAAGAAAATAAAATTAACCAACATTCATAACTTGTTAAAATTCCGATAAAACGATCACAAGAGGCGAAAATACCCGAACCATGTAAACGACTTGCAAACGTTCCCGTTGGATCGTTATCTTTTTCTTCGCGGGCGACCAAACGGAAAAATATATCTGCCAGAGATGTTCAGTTGTAGGGGCTACTGAGTCGGGTATTTACTCTTGTGTTCGTTTAATCGGGATACAACAGATTATCAAAGTAAGTTAATTTTGCTTTCTTAATCATAACATACCATTTAAACTTTAATTAAGACATTAGAAATATTTTTAAAAACTATTTTTCGCAAATGGTAATAGTGTTAACGATGTCAGCGCCCCTATAACGGCCGCTATTTATATCAGCCGATAGTTATATCGGCCCATAGTTATAGTAGCCCATATATCGCCCCATTGACGTCTCTAGAGCTTCTAAAGTCTCTTAAAAATGGCTTTGGAAAGGGGGGTGGCGACCGTCCTATCTTGCCCCTGTGGGCGGGTGCCCATGCTACCTGATCTATTTCGTTACTGCAAATTTGGCAGTAAAGAGCGACCTTGCTTTGCTGCTGCATTACTTCATGATGTGAACCGGAACATCGGTATCTAAATTGCGCTAACACATTTTATGTTATTCAATGCCAAACATAAAATCAGTTTAATTTAGCGAAAACAGAAACGATGAAGTAGGAGAATAAAGCAATTTGTTAGGAACTCTTCTAGATACATAAAGACATTTCACAAGTTTAGCTGTTTTTGTTTTCTAAATACCTGAAATCGTCGACAACCCTGACGAGCAACGAAAACGCATTCCTCGCAATACGTTGACGTGAGACGTCTGAAGCGTGACCATATTTGTTATAACGATACAGTAACTTGTTTATCAGATCAGTCGATGAAACGAAAGTGCGATACGTAGTTATAAAAGCCTCTTGGTACATAAAATCTGTAAAGAAAAAAAAAATGAAAAACGCCATAGCAGTCTTTCGTTCAAACTTATAATAGCTAATGTGACAAACCGTTCTTGCCCTTCTTTGATTCGAGAGTGGCGTGGACGACAAGTGCATCGACCGAACCCCCTCTAATGTCGGGACCGTCTTCACCCTCTTTCTTGTAGACTAGAAACGGTTTAACGTCTAAAACGTCAAGGACTTTAATTTCTGATGAATTCGAATCATTGGAATTGACTTTGTGAACGAAGTTGTCCGAGTGTGGCGATCCTGACATGGTTGCCACATCGAGACTAAGAATTGTTGGATGATTTTCAACATCGTTTCGTAACATCCCTGAACTGTATCAATAATAAGAGATTTGAATTACTTTAAGAGGCTACATCAAAAAATAACTTCGAAAAATCTCAGCAAAGAGCGCTAAGCATCGCTTTTCAATTGAGCCCATAACCCTATGTTAAAAAAAAAATGTTAATTTTTAAAATACAGTCACACGGCAATATGTTTATTTTTCATATTTAAAGTTGTCCAATATTAAGTTTTCAAAGTGCAATGCGTACCATAAATATACGTTAATAGAGTCTATCACTCGATTAACATATTTAAGGTACGCATTGCACTTTGAAAACTAAAAATATACTTTCTAAATTTATTAAAGTATTGAAATTACTTATTTCTACGCTTATCACTTGTGCATTATTCTTGCAACGCCTTTGTGAAAGAACTTATAGTCAAAGTCATATTAAGAAAGGATAAATTTTGTGCACCACCAGTGGCGACTTTTCACCAAATTTGTATTCCTACGCCATTTGTTTTCCTACTCAAAGGCTTCCCTTTGATCCATTTTTGAAATAAGTAGAGACTACTTTTTGTATTATGCATGCATATAACTTAAAATTGTTGGTGATGTGGCTGAAAACGTCCAGTAGGGGGCAGTCATTTTTTACAATTTCTTAATATGGCTCGGACTATAGTTATGATAGAGCGTCTTATGATAGAGCGTACGTGACGGCTGCGATTGCAATTATTTGTATGTCATGGAGATCACTATTTGAACTACTTTGTCAGTGTCTTTCTTGAAAGTATATACATCCATGTTTAAAACCTTTATAGCACCATTGACCTAGAAATTTTCAGCGCTACAACTGAGGCCAATTTCACTTCACTACGTTAAGCGGTTCGCGAGTTTTTAGCGTAACGTACAAACACACAAACTTTCTGTTTTATATTTAAGAAGATAATTTAATATTTAATATTATTTCAATTATTTGTGTCTTCTTAATGAATAATATAGGATTCTTATATAAAGGATTCGAGAGATTCAGGAGATTCGAGAACACTTTTAGGATTCGAATTCGAGAACATTTAGGATTCGTCCCACCTCTACATTTTTCCATTCCCGTAAAAGTTAAAACATAAAAATTATCTATGATAAAAACATCTTTCTCCCATCTACATATTAAAAAGTGAGGGGTTGATTTTATACAGGTCGTTGGGGGTAGATGTGCTCCATTTGATTTTGGCAAATATTGATGCAATATTTTATTCATCCAGCATATAAAAACCTGCTCTTCAGAATCAATAGTATACTAAACTCTCTCCCTGTGTGGACAGAACTTAACAAGTAACGTTTTTTAAATCAGTGTATATGATTGTATTTCAAGCTGGTGGAAATTGCAACTACCTTAAAGTTTGTGAACCTTCCATGGACGGCTTGTGAAAAATCGTATCTTCCGATTCACTTCTTGGAGGGAACGAACTACTACCAGATTTATTGTAATGGAAGCTCTGAAAAAATACAAAAAAACACATACGTGAAATAAATTAAAACCATACAAAAATGCAACTACTAGACATACCCGTAATCGTTTTGGTGGCAGAGCAGGTGGCTGTGTAAGAAAACGATTCTCGTCCGTTAGATACGAGTCAAGGCTGCCATTTAAAGGACTGGTAAACACGCTATCATCTGAATTTGAAATAAGACCGATAGTAGTTGTTCGGTGCGCAATCGACACCTCACGATGCTCATAGTTATAAGTGTGTATGCTGCCGCTGCTCGTCTCTGGATATGGCAATTCGGTATAGCTGTGTTGCATGCAGCTGCCAAACATTTGCATGTAGGCCATCACTGAAATGAAAATATTTCGTTGATTTAATGAAACGCTGAAATAACTAAAGCTCATAGGATATTAAGAAACTGTGAATGTTAGGTGCATTTTTACAAACAGAATTTGCTTTCAAGGACAGCGAATTACTTGTTCACAGCACTGATGCAATGTAGGTTATGTGGCGCTGAATAAGCACCAAATTGAACACACGCCGAACTGAATAAGCACCAAAATTAAACAAACGGCCAACTGAATAAATTAACTGAATAAGCGCCTAATTGAACAACCGCCCATCAGGAGAAGCACCAAATGTAACAACCGTCGAAGTAAATAAGTACCAAACGTAACAACCGGCAAACTGAAAAAAGGTAAAAATTTGGCGTTTCGCCAAACTAAATAATTTTCTTAACTGAATATGCGCGAAACTGAATAACTTCCAAACTGAATAAGCGTCAAATTGAACAAACCCAAAAGCGAATATGAACCCAATTCAGCAAACACCTAACAAAGTAACCTTCTTAACTAAGTTAATTGAATGATTGCCAAATTGAACAAACGCCAAAATGAATACGCGCCAAATTGAACAAACGCCAAAATGAATACGCGCCAAAATTAAACAAACGCCCAACTGAATAAATTAGCTGAATAAGCGCCAAATTCAGCAAACGCCAAACTAAATAACTTTGTTAACTGAATAAGTGCAAAACTGAACAAACGTCATGCAAACTGAACAAACGTCAAACTGAATAACTCAAAAACTGAATAAGCGTCAAATTGAACAAACGCAAAACTGAAAATGCACCAAATTGAGCAAACACCTAACAAAATAACCTTGTTAACGAAGTTAACTGCTCGATTGCCAAATTGAACAAACGCCAAAATTAAACAAACGCCCAACTGAATAAATTAACTGAATAAGCGCCTAATTGAACAACCGCCCATCAGGAGAAGCACCAAATGTAACAACCGTCGAAGTAAATAAGTACCAAACGTAACAACTGGCAAACTGAAAAAAGGTAAAAATTTGGCGTTTCTTCAATTCCTAAACCAGGGATACAAAAAGTAGGCCTGCGACAACAATGAAAAACAAATTCAATTTACAAACGACCCACCAGCATTAAATGGTTTAGAAATGACACGTATCCATCTTTGAACAAAGATAAAAATAAACCTACCATGTTTCATTTTGGGTGGAAGAGGAGGAGGCTGACAAAAGTCAGCAATAACGTCAGTTGTCACCGTATTATCGGGGGTTGAATAAACATTAGCAAAAGTGGAATATGGCCTCCTCTGAAGCCTTGGACTGATGCTAGAGCCAGAGCTGTCCAAAACATCCCCACTTTCTTCTGCTCCCTGTTCGGGAACGTTATCATATTGTGACGGTGTTCTATGCCTCACAGTTCTACGCTTTGGAGGAACTGCCGGTGGACCATCACCAGATGCAGTGGAAGACAAAGATTGCTCATGAACCGTATAACTGACAGATGCGCTCGACGTAGATGCGGTTGACGTGGACGTAATACAAGCATCAGATTGGTGATCGTTTAGACTCGACATGCTGAACACACCCGACGAAGAACTGTGCGTGAAACACGAAAGACCACGCATTCTCCTCTCGACACTGTCCATCTCCAGTATCTTTTTATTTGACCATGACGAAGTGGTTACATTAGAGTGTGTGTGGCGCTCGTGGTACGCCGATATCGACGCGTTATTCACCAACTCAAAATTCGAATGAAAGTCTCGCTGAACATCAGTTAACAAGTCGTCAGTCGAACGGTTTGGTGTAGAATCTAAGCTACTGGCCGATACACTTAACGGTGAAATGCTAGCAGGTGAGCGTCGAGTTGGACTTGGCCAATCTCTGTCACTCATTAACCTTCGCTTCGTCCAGTCGTCTAAGTCGGAAGAGTCGTACGACGTGACAACATCAGAATAATCGCCGGGTGGTTGAAGCCAAGTCATCTTCGCATTCGACAGAAGCCGTTTTTTTGGAGGCAAAGCTGGAGGAGGCACCTCCGCAGAACAGTCATCGAGCAAACAACCAGTTGACCTACGAAACGATTAAGAATATGCAAGAAAAAAAAAAAACAAGAAATAGATTGAGTGTTTGATGATGAATTTTAAAAAAGAAATTTCCCACCTAAATGTTTCTCGGCCGTCTGGAAGAGGAGGTTTTGGAGGAGGAAAATCAAAAGGATCTGAATTGATACTTTGAGAAGCATTCAAGATGCTATCGGACGAAACTGAATGTCCAAGAGTGGTGGCACTAGGAATAGTTGTACTCTTCAGAATTTCAAACTCTCGCTCCGAAAGAGGAATATTCGGCGAAAACAACCTATATGAAAACGTTAGGAAACGAAATTAAATTTGACCAGTACATACAAACGATGAAATTCATTATTAGAATTTTTTTAACCACAGTGGTCAATAACAGCCAGGAACCAAAGTCCAACTGGTTGAATGATAAAGATTTACGTGGACTAACGTTTCGGAGATGAATTTTCTCCATCTACCATTGAACAACACTGCAATGATTGGGAGAATCTATCTGCCTTATCCACTGAACGTAATTGGTTTAAGAGAAACATAGAAGAAATGTATTTTATAAAAACTGTTGACCACCCCCTCAATCTTAGGTCTTTATGTCGCTAACCTAAGTGACATATATGCAAATTTTAGTGATGTCACACATTTTTCCTTTTTTTCTTCATTATCATTGTGTTCCCCATTCATTTGTATTCAGTATCATTTTACCACTAGTGGGATCACTTGTCATAAATGACGGGAGCCAAATTCACAGGCAATTGTGCCCAGCATTAGAATTTCTTTTCCTCCGCCCTTTTATGACCTCAGACCAAATAACAAACCAATTAGAAATTGAAAAGGGCGGAGCATGTGACATCAGACCAAGTAACGAACCAATTAGAAATTCATGACGTTCATAAAAGGGCGGAACAAAAGAAATTCTAATGCCGGGCACAATTACCCGTGATAAATTCTAGTTTAATTTTGCTACTAGTATCCCCTCCCCTTTTTTATATTTGAAAAAGAAAATGAGGTTTTCATTTTCTCTGGTGTGCGCATGCGCGTCGTTTGTTCCTTTTTTACTCCTTTCATTTCAATTTTAGTTTCCACCTCTCCCTTTTTCCCCTCCACGTTTCTCTCTCTCTCTCGCTCTCTCCCCTACCCTTTCCAACCAGGTTTTCCCCTCCCCTCTCCAGGTTAATACCATGGGGTTCTTGGATGGGGAGAGCGCAACATAATGTTGACCTTGAGAAAAAAAAGCAGTTCATTTAAATTTATATACATTCCGATGTGCGTACTTGTGTAACGCTTCCACAGCGTTACACAGGGATACAGAAAAAGAAAGATATACGGGCTTAATATATATATATATATATACTAGTGGGGTAACCCGTCATAAATGACGGGAACAAAATTCACAGGCAATTGTGCCCAGCATTAGAATTTCTTTTCCTCCGCCCTTTTATGACCTCAGACCAAGTAACAAAACCAATTAGACATTGATGACATTCATAAAAGGGCGGAGCAAAAGAAGTTCTAATGCTGGGCACAATTGCCTGTGATAAATTCTAGTTTAATTTCGCTATTTTTCACTATTATTTCCTCCCCTTTTTATATTTTAAAGAGAAAATGAGCGTTTCATTTTCTCTGGTGTGCGCATGCGCGTCGTTTGTTCCTTTTTTACTCCTTTCCTTTCAATTTCAGTCACCCCCCTCCACCTTTTTTCCTCCCTCCACGTTTCTCTCCCCCCCTCTACACTTTATAAACCTTTTCCCCTTTCCAATTTAATATCATGGGGTTCTTGGATGGGAAGGGTGCAACATATAGTTGACCTTGAGAAAAAAAAAGCAGTTCATTTATTCAAATTTATATAAATTCTGACAAAGGTGTTTGTCCAGCGTTAGAGGAAAGACATCCACACACACACAGACCTGGGATATTATATATATATAATTATATATATAATATCCCAGGTCTGTGTATGTGCGTGTGGAGTAACAAAACCATTGAAGCACGTCGGAATTTATATAAATTTGAATAAATGAACGTTTTTTTTTCTCAAGGTCAATTATATGTTTGTTCTTTTGGAACGTGTAGAAGGGGGGAGAAAGAAAAGTGGGAGGGGGGGTGAGGGGAAAAGGTTGGAAAGTGTAGAAGGGGGAGAGAGAGAAAAGTGGGAGGGGGTGACTGAAATAGAAATGGGAGGGGGTGACTGAAATAGAAATGAAAGGAGTAAAAAAAGGAAAAAAAAATGACGCGCATGCGCACAATTGCCTGTGAATTTTGCTCCCGTCATTTATGACGGGTTACCCCATTAGTATATAATAGTGGGGTAAACCATAAAACGTCATAAATGACGGGAGCAAAATTCACAGGCAATTGTGCCCAGCATTAGAGTTTCTTTTCCTCCGCCTTTTTATGATGTCAGACCAAGTAACAAACCAATTAGAAATTGATGACGTTCATAAAAGGGCAGAGAAAAAAATTCTAAATCCGGGTACAATTGCCCATGATAAATTCTAGTTTAATTTTGCTACTATTATCCCCTCCCCTTTTTTATATTTGAAAGAGAAAATGAGCTTTTCATTTTCTCTGGTGTGCGCATGCGCGTCGTATGTTCCTTTTTTACTCCTTTCATTTCAATTTCAGTTTCCCCCTTCCCCTTTTTCCACCGCCACGTTTCTGTTTCTGTCTCTCTCTCTCTCCCCCTACCCTTTCCCCTCTGCAATTTAATATCATGGGGTTCTTGGATGGGGAGAGCGCAACATAATGTTGCTCTTTAGAAAAAAAGTGGTTCATTTAAATTTATATAAATTCCGATGTGCTTACACATTTTTGTCCTTGTTTGTACAGCATTACACATACAATGACAGACAGACTTGGCTTAATATATATATATATATAATTTTATTGATGTGGTGTATTTTCTGCACTGCTTTGACACAGTTTTTATATTTGTCAGCAATAGTTTCCTTTTTATTATACTTTACAATGCATATATTTTTTTAATTTTTAATTTGGACTTCTGTAATCTGGCTCTCATGCAATTGTATATAAAGCCTCGTTTTCACGATGATAGTTTCCACAATAGTTGCTGTCATGACAGCAACTATCGCGAGAACTATCATCGTGCAGACCACATGATAGTCACCATCGCACTGTTGCGATAACACTATCACACTATCTTGTTTGACTACAGATAGTTGATCGTACTACTGTGAAAGCGTCAGTAACTGTCACGATTAATATCCCCGTGCATACAAAACTGTCGCAATATTAATAGTTGTTGAGTGTCCACTTGTAGCAAAATATTCACTTTGTAGGGAAATTTGGCTTCTGGCAGGAGAGGCAACACTGTTGTTGATTCAATGATATCTATGAAGTAGACGTCACACTGTCGTGACAGAACTATCACGTTACTTCAAGACGTGTAAACAGTTGCTATTGTGAGAGTTAACTATCGCAACTTTCATGACAGCTACTCTCACGAAAACGAGGCTTTAAGCCTCGTTTTCACGGCGATAGTTCTATCGTGAGAGTAGCTGTCATGAAAGTTGCGATAGTTCACTCTCATGATAGCAACTGTTTACACGTCTTGAAGTAACGTGATAGTTCTGTCACGACAGTGTGACGTCTACTTCATAGATATCATTGAATCAACAACAGTGTTGCCTCTCCCTCCAGAAGCCAAACTTCCCTACAAAGTGGATATTTGCCTAGAAGAGGTCACAAAACAACTATTACTATCGCGACAGTACTATCAACTATCTAGTCAAACGAGATAGTGTGATAGTACTATCGCGACACTGCGATTATGACTATCATGTGGTTTTCACGATGATAGTTCTCGCGATAGTTGCTCTCATGACAGCAACTATCGTGACAACTATCATCGTGAAAACGGGGCTTAAGTGTAGGCGTTTGTTAAGGATTTTTTTTTGTCTTTGTTGTTTCTTGTATATTGGATCCCATTCTAGTGCACCAACTAATGGTATCATTTTGTTTTTCTCTTGTCCTAGGTGTGGCCATTTTTGCATTTTTTGCATACAGGGATCACTTCTTGTTGTTCAATTGTGAGATGTAATGTTACTTGACCCTAATCATGGAGAAAATTCATCTTCGAAACGTTGGGCCACGTAAATCTTATCATTCAACCAGTTGAACTTTGGTTCCTGGCCGTTATCGACCATTGTGATTAGAAAATTCTAATAATATTTCTCGTGTAAAACGCTTAGTAAAAAAATAGCAGTACCTTTGCATACTACGTACAGTATAAATACTTTTATGAGGTTTTGTACCAAACTGAAAACTTCTCAATACCCTTCAGGCACCAGTTGCTCATAATAACCCTAAAACCCTGTGGGTCCTTATGCTAAGTCAGCCCACTTAATTAAATGTGTCCAGGTTCACGTGTCACGTTCCTCAACCAGGAGGTCTTCTCTGGGTAAAATTTCTCATAATTACTTAGTCATTCAAATGATCATTTCAAACGAAGTTTAATTTTCAAAAACAAAAGGAGGCAAAATTTCGCTAACTATAGTATTTATGAATTTTAAATTTCTTGTTTTAATAGCTTTAGAAAATTCTGTCTCGTTAAATAATTCCTGTATTTCATATTATTGTTATAAGAACCCACATATATCTCACTCTCTCTCTCTCTCTCTCTCTGGAACGCTCTGACGACGTGTCAGTGGTAACCGTTATATCTTTACACCGATAGATTTCATTTGCAATGACACTAACCCTCTGCTGTCGAAAGCTCTAAAATTGTGTCAGTGGTAATTGTTATACCTTTACGCTGCTACATGGCACTTACAATGACTCTAATACCTAGTACACACCTGATAATTTAAATGTATTTACATAATAAACGTGTTCTACATAGAACTGTGAAGGGCAAACAAACAATATATCGAATTCAATTTATTCAGTTAATCTCAAAATATTGAGTTAATACTTAAATATAATATATAAACTACTAGCATTACTACCCGGCTTCGCTCGGGTAAAGTAAACAATTAAAAGAAATAACTTTTATTGACTTCCATCTTCACTGTTAAGAAATTGAAGGGGGATGTTCATCCCCCTAAACCCATGTTCATCCCCCTTAAACCCATGTTCATTCCCCTTAAACCCATGTTCATTCCCCTTAAACCCATGTTCATTCCCCTTAAACCCATGTTCATCCCCCTTAAACCATGTTCATCCCCCTAAAACCATGTTCATCCCCTAAACCCATGTTCATCTCTCTTAAAACCATGTTCATCCCCCTAAAACCATGTTCATCCCCCAAACCCATGTTCATCCCCCAGACAACCATGTTCATCCTCCTTAAAACCATGTTCATCCTTTTATTTCTCTCTGTTCATCCCTTTAAAACGTGTGTTCATCCATAATATAGTGTTCATCTAATTATATAAGCATTCTGTGTCGGGTTTTAGAGTTACTCCAATGTTCATCCCATTCATCTTTTTATCCTGACCCAAAACCGCACCCCAAAAAAATTCTGCAGCTTTATATACACTTCTGCAGGTTCCTAGAATTCCGCACCTCTTCAAAAATATATTATTTATGTGTTGGTATGGGATTCTGCAGGGGTGCATTGCCTATGTTTAGGCATCGAAACTATTTTCATCGTTTCAGGTTCCTAATCTTTTTAAATAAAACGGTTTGCCTATTAGGGATGGCCATCGATAGTATCGATATTTCGATGGCGATATACGATATTGAACCATCGATAGTGACCTCTTCTATATCAATATCAATATCGATATTTAGCTTGTGAGGTCCCATCCTCGTTGGCACATTGCCTACATATGAAGACGCACACGTGTAAAACTCAGAAGGGAATGACGTAGCGAGCTGAAAATAGTTGCATTAACTCGGAAATTCTGGAAAGAATAACCTGTGCAAATTTCATGATGCCAGCACTCACTTTTCAAAAGCCTATGATTTGCAAAGAAATATCGACTTTGTTTTATATATAAGGATGACATTTAAATACTGAATTAGTATTTCATGTGTGTACAAGGTATAATGCTCTGACGTCCAACCAGCTTACGTTGTGTCAATGGTAACCATTATACATTCCCCCCTATTCCAAAATCCCCATCTTATGACGGGCATGCTTCTAGGTAGAGATCACAAAACTTGAAAAAAACAAACATCAGACTTACCCATCAAGTGAATTTGCAACATGAGTTCCATTCTGTTGAGAATTACCAGTTAAAACTGAACCATTTCCAAGCTCCTTATTGCCAAGTTTCTCAACCAATAATCCAACATAAGACTAACAAAAAACAGCTAAGTTCGCAATTGAATCAAATAAAAAATGTGTCCGTTTCTCACCACTACGGCAGATTCTACGGCTTTGATTACATCTCGTATCATTCCTTTGTCTAATCCATCTCCTCCGTTAACCAAACCAACATCTGACCACCTAATTAGATTGGCCAGACTTTGATAAACTTGGTTGACAGCTGAAGTTAAAACAGTGCTGAAAAATAAAAAAAAATGTGGTTTTAATTAGAGGTGGGACGAATCCTAAATTTTCTCGTATCCGAAACCGAATCCGAAAAGGTTCTCGAATCCCTCAAATTTCCCGAATCCTTCATATAAGAATCCTATATTATTCATTAAGAAGATACAAATAAATGAAATAATATTAAATATTAAATTGTTAATAATAAATAACAGTGTGGCACTCAGGGTCGCCACAAAGTGATGATACAAGTGATTTGGGTACCACCGAAATTGCAACAATCGCCGTTTTTTGTTAGTGAACGCTTCTATTGGACGTCAATGGAGTCAAAACTAATTTGACTAAAGTTAACAGTTTTATTTTTAGGTTAGGATTCGAAAGACGAAAAAAGCGCGAAGATTCCAGTTTTCGAATCTCGAATATTTTTTCAAGATTCGCGAGATTCGAGGATTCGAATGTCCCATTCCTAGATTAATATAAACTTACCTCTGCTCGTTAGATACATAGTTCTTCAGAATGTTGTCGATCGTATCAAGAACGGCACTGGCCGAACCCGGCAACATCTCTAAGGTACCTTTGTCGATAACATCGTTCAGATAACGAAGAGCATTTTGCACTTCTTTCTGTAGTGCGTACAAATTCTGTGAATGAAACTTTTACAGTTAATAAACAGCTTCTAATACTTTTTATCCGGGCTAAAATAATTTACATTAAAAGAGACATTAACCTTTGGACAGATATTTCTTGTCAAAATATTGTCAAAGACTTACCCAAAGATTACCAAAACAATTTTTAAAATTGAAAATAAGTCATTAATATAATTAAAAATCAATTGACTTCATACAAATGGCCTTTATCAGATAGATGCGCCACCAAACAACAGACCTTGGCAATAACTGTCTATTCGAATTCAGGGGAAATAGTTTTAGGTCAAATGTCCCTTTTAAGATTTGTAAAGATGTCCTTTTAGGATAAATTACCATTTGGGGCGATTGTTTTAGGTAATATGATCCTTTAGGTAAAATGTTCCTTTTGGGTAAATGTAAATGGCATGTGGGGCAAATTGTCTTTAGGGTGGGGTGTGGCTCTTGTGGCCCTAGGGGCGAATGACCCTTATGGAAAATGACAAGTCAACTATTTGTAGGTTAAGTATCTAATGCAAGTGTCATACACAAAATAGATGGAAATACATAAGAAGCTATGAGGACACTTTAGACGAGGGGCAGTCAGAATGTAAGTTGCACTCACAACTAGGCTTGCCACCTTTCCTCCTTTGTGGAGGACAGTTCTCCATTCGGAGGAAACGTCCTTCGACCAGGACCGTCCTCCACGAAGGCAAACATGTCCTCCACACAATAAATTGTATAAAAAACTATTACGTTTTGGCTATTAGCAGCAACAGCAAGCAGCGGCTGCTTTCGGTTCAAACTTGTATAGTCACTGCTTGTATTTGTAGCACAAAAAAGAAAAGAATCATGGCGATATGGTGAGAGGCGATTGGCAATAGTTGAGGAATGCCGCAGTCAGACTAGGCTGGTTTCCCAGCTGCTGGCTGGTTGTAGCGCTCTAGCAGCATAGTCTGAACTGCTACTAGCAGCTGCTTTCTCCAGCGGGCTAGTGATTTTAACAGCGGCTGGTGAAGTTGGACAAGTCCAACTATAGCAACTACCAGCTGGTCATGTGACTCCCTTCCTGCAACTGCCATCTAGTGTGAACTTTTTGTTGCTAGTAGTGGCACTAGTAGTAGTTGAAACTCCACTACTTTTGTTGGTTGTCGTAATGCCGCAGTCAAACTAGGCTGGTTTCCCAGGTGCTGGTTGCTGCTGGCTGGTTGTAGCACTCTAGCAGCTGCTTTCTCCATTGGGCTAGTGATTTTAACAGCAGCTGGTGAAGTTGGACATGTCCAACTTTAGCAGCTACCAGCTGGTCATGTGACTCCCTTCCTGCTGCTGCCATCTAGTGTGAACTTTTTGTTGCTAGTAGTGGCACTAGTCGTAGTTGAAACTCCACTGCTTGGGTTGGTTGTTGTTAGAGTTTGTGTTTTTGCAAGACGGTGATTGGATGACTTCACTGCTAATACCAGCAGTGACTGGACAAGTGTGAACCCAAAGCAGCTGCTGCTTGCTGTTGCTGCTAATAGCCAGCAGCAACCAGCGGCTTGTAAACCAGCCTAGTGTGACTGCCGCTTTAGAGTTTGTGTTTTTGCAAGACGGTGATTGGATGACTTGCACTGCTAATACCAGCAGTGACTGGACAAGTGTGAACCCAAAGCAGCTGCTGCTTGCTGTTGCTGCTAATAGCCAGCAGCAACCAGCGGCTTGTAAACCAGCCTAGTGTGACTGTCGCTGAAGGGAGTGGGGTTTCAACTACCCGCTAGTGCCACTGCTAGCCATGAAAGGTTCACACTAGTTATTGACATGCTGGTAGTAGCGAGAAGGAAGTCACATGACCAGCTGGTAACTGCTAAAGTTGGACATGTTCATCTTCACCAGCAACTGTTAAAATTACTAGCCTGCTGGTGAAAGCAGCTGCTGGTAGCAGTTCAGACTATGCTGCTAGCTGGCTACAACCAGTCAGCAGCAACCAGCAGCTGGTAAACCAGCCTAGTGTGAATTGATATCACTATCGATATATTGATAATGAAGTTCAAACAGGTGTTGCCTGGACCTCCCATCAAAATATCTCGTCGTGGAGGAAAATTATGAACATGTTCAACTTATTTTTTGACTGCCCCTCGTTTATGGCTGTCTTGCATGTGGGCTAGGTGGTTGACAGGGCTCCGATGTAGAACTTGTCGAAGAGTGTGGGAATACATGGTGAACAGACAGACACCACACATCCACAAACATAGATTTAAAAAAGCTGTAATGTACATACGATGTTTAATAAACAAAACTAAAATCGAATAAGAAAATTTGCAGCAACATAGGTTCGGAACAACACAAAACTAAAAACATTGCATTCATTTACATGTAGATAATGAAATAACCAAACGAGTAAATGGTTCATCATAAAACACAGAAATCCACAACAATTTGAAACAACAACAAAATATCAAAACAAACAACTTGACAAGAAAAAAAAAAACGCTGAACCAAGGTCATAGTCAAACCCGTATTAGTAAAACAATGTGTCTACGCTGTCGCAAGAACGATTCTGTGCAGGAGTTAAGCCTCGTTTTCACGATGATAGTTGTCACGATACTTGCAGTCATGCGGACAACTATCGCAAGAACTATCATCGTGAAAACCACATGATAGTCACTATCGCACTGTCGCGATAGGACTATTAGACTATCTCGTTTGACTATAGATAGTTGATGGTACTGTCGCGATAGTAATAGTTATTGTGACCGCTTGTAGGGGAAAATATCCACTTTGTATAGGGAAATTTGGCTTCTGGAGGGAGGGAGAGAGAGGCAACACTGTTGTTGATTCAATGATATCTATGAAGTAAATGATATCTATGAAGTAGACGTCATACTGTCGTGACAGACAACTATCACGTTACTTCAAGAGGCGTAGACAGTTGCTATCGTGAGAGTGAACTATCACAACTTTCATGACAGTTACTCTCACGATAAAACTATCGCCGTGAAAACGAGGCTTTAGAAATTTTACAACAAAAAATAACTACTCAACGTTTCAACGTTAACTATTCAACGTTTTACTATTCAACCTTCATGAAGCAGCTTTCATGTCCAAAAGATCGATGATTAATTTATTTACAGACTAACGAAATTCTGACATGATCTCCATGATTACCCGAGCCAGGCTCGAGTAGTTTTAAAAGCGCTTAAAAACTGAACGCGCGAACACGATGTATTACGCGAGAAACGAATTCGAACAAAGACACACATTTACAGTAAAAGTGAAATCTCTAACGTTTGTGCTTGAATTGCTGACACTAAACAGCAGCTTATAATTCGCTTTTTTTTAAAAAAATGTTTAAGAGGCTACATAACACAATTACTTCGAAAAATCTCCGCAAAGAGCGCTAACATCGTTTTTCTATTGAGCCCATAGACCTACTGTTAAAGAAAAAATATTAATGTTTGAAATACACAAAGTCGCGGCAATGATGTTTATTTTTCATATTTAAAGTTGTCCAATGTTAAGTTTTCAAAGTGCAATGTGTACCTTAAATATATGCTTAGTAAGTGTTTTTCAATTTTTTAAAAGTATTTCAAAATCGCGAATTTCTAACATTTGTTAAACTCCATAAGCCAAAAAAAAAAAGCACCCATTAAAATGCTCGTAAAAATACCTAAAAATTATTTTAAAAAAATCACAATTAAACCACAGCGAAGCTGGGGCATTTTCATTGCATTGGCGCATTTGCTGATTTTTTTTTGGTTTTTTAAAATTACTTTTACGTATTTTTACGAGTATTTTAATGAATGTTTTCTTCTTATTTGGGCGCACTCAATGGAGTTTAACATAAGAGTTAGAAATTCGCGATTTTGAAATACTTTTTAAAAATCGAAAAACACCAATTTTTTTGTCATTCTATCACTCGATCGGCATATATTTAAAATGCACATCGCACTTTGAAAACTTAACATTGGACAACTTCAAATATGAAAAATAAACATATTGCCGCGACTGGTGTATTTTAAAAATTAACATTTTTTCTTTAACAGTGGGTCTATGGGCTCAATAGAAAAACGATGCCAGCGCTCTTTGCAGAGATTTCTCGAAGTAATTTTGTGATGTAGCCTCTTAATGTTAACTGGGGAAACATGACATCACAAAAGTTCTCAAAACAATGACTATTTGCGAATAAAACCAAGTTAACTTCAAGTAACTATCACGTAATGAATGTGCCCCCACGATGTCAGGTTAGCAGCCAATCGAAAACAGTCGCCAATATTGACGATGGATCTTATAGACTTATTATTAGTATAAATTATGACAATCATCGTTTGCACTAACATAAGGGGGGAGATGCTATGTTGATGAACGGCGGAACAGGTGGAAACGAGCGAGTTATTACCGTATTATAACTAAATCTCGCACGTGACCCTTTTTTAGTTTGCCACAAACTTGCAAGCATGTCTGCTATATGTCACGAATATTTCAAAATAACAGCAACAATATAACTTCAGAAAAATTAAAAAAAATATGCACCGCCCCTTTATATACGAATTCAGAGTTTGCTAATTGTTAACTAGTAAAACCAGTTCTATGCGAATGTCGCAGCACGACCCTTTTCAATGCCTTCTTCATTGCAAGATAACTGGTCAGGCGTAAACGGCACTTCAAAATTCAAAAACTCCTCAATAACTTCACAGTTCCTACACACATCGTCTTCTACGCTTGAGCGAATCGAAGGCGAGCTCGAGACGAGTTGCATCTCTTGTAACATATCGTTAGCTTCCTTTACTCGTCTTTCGAGGACCCATTTCGACATCATCAACTTTTCAAGCTTTTCTTTACAATGTACAGAGGAGTAATCCGACAAATGCCTCTCTTTGAACGACATTATCTTAGCTGTGTTACGGCTCGTTGCTGGAATAGAAAGAATTTTTGATGCCAACAAAGCGAGACGTTTGCAAGAAGGATACGATATCAAGTGTTTCCAATAAATTGCAGCGCATCTGTTCGACAATAACGTTAAACCAAAAACTCCTTCGCAATTTTTGAACTTCGAAAGGCATTCGGAAATCTCGTACTTGTCCTGAGCCGAACGTAAAACACCGAGATTATTTGCGTATTTCTCCAGAGACTTCATTACGAGAACGAGTAACTTTTCGTTGGTATCGAAAGATCGTCCACGATAATTAGGATCGAGAAAGTTTGCCAAATAGTGATACTCGTTAACGAATTTTCCCAGTAATCGATTTCGAAAACACCATTTTGCTTTCTGCTTCTCATCATAAGTAAACATAGACTCGTTGAGACTTGTTTCTTGAAAAAGTTCTTCAACAGTGAAGTAAATCTCTACAACTTCTGAAATGACGGCTGTATCCTTATCAAAAGTCGTTAACGCTGTAAAAAAAAATGTTCATATAAATAACGTATGAAATTTAAATATTTCTCAAAATTACACATTATTTTCAGGTAAAACCCGCTTACGTACACTTTCACATTTAAAAGCGTCACTAGCGTCAAAGCGTGCAATGTACTCGGAGCATCTCCGAAAAAGTTACAAAAACTAGAAAAGTAACTAAGTCATGTTTAATACAAGACTGTATAATAATATGCAGTTTTGAAGAAAGGGATATAGACATTTGCCCTAAAGGGACATTTGCCCTAAAACCATTTGCAGTAAAGGAAGATTTGCCCTAAAACCACTTTTTTTGTTCTCTCTTTTCATACGGTTTAGTGCCTTTCGGTGGAGTATGTTAAATAGATTCTGCATGCCACAGGCGCACAAAAAACGCCAAATGACGTAAATTTACACCACTGATTAGGGCAAATGTCCTTTTAGAGCAAGTGCTTTTAGGGCAAGTGCTTTTAGGGCAAGTGTCTATAGGGCAAATGTCCCTTTAGGGCAAATGGCTGTACGGCAAGTGCCTTTAAGAAAACACGTCAGCAATGCTTGTTGGACACTCCCCCCCTTTCAGACTCTCTTCATTTTTAGGTGCCTTCTTTACTTGTGCGCAGTATACCATATGGTAAACCTAAAAGTAACAAATTACGCAAGGCTAATTTAAATGCTGTTTGAATATTACAATTAGAATATTGAAACACAAAGTGAATGAAAAATCAAAATCGTGAATTTTGAAACTCTCTGAAAAAGTTTACTTTAAATTAAATCTATCAACGTAAAGGTGCATCTAACACTATGCCGATCAGCTTAAATCGGCATTGCTGCTCGCCAAAGCCGATCGGTTTTTGTTAAAATACCTCGACATCTACACTACTGGGCGGGCAGCAAGCGTGAAAATGCGAGAGGAAGACGTTCTTGCAGCCTCAGCTGCTTCTTTAGTTAGCTTAACCTCGCTAATTAAGTGTCGCGCAACATCGGGTACGTCCCCACTACGGAGTTCGGCTTGACAGTCTTTGTAGAAGACCGACATCCTTCGGTTTCGATTCGGCAAGCCGATCGGCCTGTCGGAAATACCGACTGACATGTCCCCACCTATTCCACTATGTCAAGCGGCAATCCTGATTTAAAGCCAATCGGCATAGTGTGGCTGCACCTTAAAGCCCAATCCCCTTCAAGCTGACAAAACATAAACTCAGCGTTTTGAAACAAAACTTGCAACAATTCTAGAACATTTAAACAACTTTCACGTTTTGTTTTTGTCTTGACTGCAATTTCATAAAATTCCATGTCTCGGCTCAAGTCAGTAAATAAAAAAAACGTTTGTGTTTTGTCTCCGTACCACCACAACATTCTTTTAACTCTGCATGTACAATGTAGACAGTATTAAAACAACAGAACAGTGAAATAAAACAATTCAAACTATGTGAGCAACTACAGAAACAAAAAACAAAACACAAATTTGTTTATGTTGTGCCACAAATTTGTTGTGGTTTTGTCTTTAATACTGCTGACAGTACAGGCGTTTAGAAATCGGGACGAACACAAGTTGGCACCGCCCTTTTTATGACGACCGGCAACTTCTAATTGGTTTGTTGCGTGGTTCGACGTTGAAAAGGGCGGAGCATGTGACGTCAGACTACATAACCAACCAATTAGAAGTTGCCGGTCGTCATAAAAAGGGCGGAGCCAACTTGTGTTCGTCCCGATTTCTAAATGCCTTTGCTGACAGTTGTTTCAGTTTTTTGTTTTGTTTTCAAGGATTTGCATTTTCAGGCATTTTTGTTGTGTTTCCAACTTGAACTCATCTTGCACTTTTGTCAGCTTTATGTGGACTCGGCCTAAGAGTATGAAATTATCCCTTTAGGGCAAATGGTTTTAGGGCAAGTGTCTATAGGGCAAACGTCTCCTTTACGGCAAGTGTCTAGAGGGCAAATGTCTCCTTTAGGGCAAGTGTCCCACACCCATCGTGGAGAAGCAGGCATCTAGAAACAAGCTAACACAACCTAAACACCACCTAATTATAAGATGTCACTATGATAGCACTAATTCAGTTCCTGTAGGACTGCAGAAAAGATAATTCTGGCTTCCTATTGGTTGAAACAGTTGGGAAGGTAATTTTCAGCCAATGAGGAAAGAGGTTTGTCTTTGGTGCAGAGCTGCAAACAGGAACCACAAACTAGTGATTAAAAATTGAATTAGTGATATCACTATTTGAATTAGTGATATGATAAAATGAATTAGTGCTATCACTAATTGGGAGTATTTTTGACATAAACGGCCCCTCATAGCGCGGCAGCACCTTTAATATTCTTTGATGTTTCTCTTTATTTTGGGCACCGCCATCTTGAAACTGGGTAATGACAAGTTCTGCATAGGAAGCTGGGTTTACACGAGTCAAGTGAGATGATCAATACACTTAAATTCATTTGACCTAAATGCGAATTGTACGTAACTGTACCCAGTGTAACAACGTAATTGTACCCAATAATTCATATCAGTTGATCATTTGAATGTAATCAAATTCGAGTTTAGACGTCCAATTCGCGTTCACATCAAATGAATTAAAGTGAGTGGATCAACTCACTTGACTCGTGAAAATCCAGCTTCCTATGCAGAGAGTTTCCCCTTCTGTATAACTTTTTATTCCATGGCTCAACTAAAGAATGAAAACTATGGAGTACTAGTTTGGCACAATGGTTTGAAACGCGCCTTTTGTGTTTACGATGCTTGGTTTTAAAAGGTTCGATTCGAAACTTTAATTTTTTTTTCTTTTCATACGGTTTAGTGTCTTTTGGAGGAGAATGGTAATTAGGTTCCGCGCACAGCCGGCAAGCAAATAACGCCAAATAATCTATATGTGTAGACTGCTCATACATTATTTTATAGGTAATGTTAGTTGTACATAGTGAACATAGGATGCAAAGCAATGGCCCGATGCATACGGGAAATGCTCTTTGGAATACGCTGGTTATGAAAAGCTCTTAGTTGAGTCACAGAATAAAACGTTATACAGAAGGGAATTAAACTTGATCATTTTTCTGTGACAGAGTTTCCTCTGCACATGTGCGGCGGCATCACATAATTTCTTTGAAGTTTCTATTCTGGGTGCCGCCATCTTGAAACTGAGGAATGACAAATTCTCCATAGGAAGCTGGGTTTACACGAGTCAAATGAGTTGATCAACTCACTTGAATTCATTTGACGTGAACGCAAATTGAATGTCTAAACTCGCACTTGATTTCCATTCAGATGATCAGCTGACATGAATTATTCGATTTATTAGTATAATTCGCGTTCATGAATCATGCCAAATGAATTCAAGTGAGTTGATCACTTGACTCGCGCGTAAATCCAGCTATTTAGTGGTATATACCGAGTCAGCCCCTAATTCGATCAAGTAACCGGTTAAAATAAAAACTCCCTGCTTCTAGGTTAAAGATTCGCCTATACCAATTCTGCCCCTAGTTTAAAGATGGCGACTTCCTGCTTGACTTCCTGTCACATCAAGATCAAAGGTTCCGACCAACGATCTATAAAGAATAGATTGGCAGTTAAGACGCCATTTTGAGGCGAATTGAACACTACGGCGGCCATGACAGTAAAAGGCAAAAACCTCTTAATTGCCTATGGGCTGCTCATAGCAAACTCATATATTCTCATTTTTTTTTCAGAAAAGGAACTGCACATTTAATGTATTTGTTCATTATTTATGTAACCTACTCTAAAATTATACTGAATACAATACAATAAAATTTAATTATTTATTTCACACAATTAAATACCAAAATACACATATTTAACATGAATAATAAAATACGTAAGTAAACGTGATTTCTTCAATGGCCTTTGAAAATAATTAATTTGGTTAGCTGTTGCTGTTACAGTCATTCGCTTTTTCACTGTTGGCAGGTAGTACCCCCACCTACCCTCGATTACCCTCACCTGCCCAGAAATAACGAAATTGGCAGGTAATGGTTAAGTTTAGTAGGGAGTAGCCTCACATACCCTCGATTACCCTGACCTGCCCAAAAATATTGCGACCTGCCCAGAAATAACGAAATTCTGCCCTATACAAAAAATTTCAAAATTTTTTTAAAATTCCGGAAATTTTTTTTCTGGCAGGTAATGGTTAAGTTTAGTAGGGAGTAGCCTCACCTACCTTCGATTACCCTGACTTGCCCAAAAATATTGCGACCTGCCCAGAAATAACGAAGTTCTGCCCATTCTGCCCTATACAAAAAATTTCAAAATTTTTTTAAAATTCCGGAATTTTTTTTTTTCGGGCAGGTAATGGTTAAGTTTAGTAGGTAGTACCCCCACCTACCCTCGAATACCCTTACCTGCATAAAAATATCGCGACCTGCCCAGAAATAACGAAATTCTGCCTTTTCTGCCCTAATGTATTTGACTGCAGATCACTGTCCTTTCTGCCTATAACTGTCATGGCGGTGCGTAGCTGCAGTAGCCTCAGTTTGGGGGCGCTGATGTCTATGAAATTGCCAATCTATTCTTTATAGATCGTTGGTTCGGCCAGTTTTTCTTCTGCATAACTTTTATTCTGCGGTTGAGATACCTTGGTATGTTTATTTTGGTAGTTTTCCTAAAATTAACACTTTTCTTGTCATTCCATTGCACTGTCAGCAATGCGCACGGTGCCTATTTTGAAAGTGACTAGTGCACATATCGCGCCTCGGATAGAAGCGTGGCACAACTAAAAAAAATATGTGGAAAATGAGTTTAAAGTTAACAGAAGATTAATGGCTTACTTCGCTGAGCTTTTCAACTATTTTTCAACTACTTTTTAACTATTCACAATATCAGTTTATTTGGCTAAAACACAATAGATTGAGATTAGGCTAGCCGCAACCCATCCTCCTTTGTGAAGGACATTTGTGCCTTTGTGGAGGACTCATTTTCCTAAAAGAAGTATTTTTTTTTTTAGTTGTGACACTCTTCTCCTATGGTGCGATATATAGGCACAGTGGCTTACGTTTGCAGAGATTTTACACAAACATGGATTTGCATAAATCTCTTATGGCTGGTACACACCAGGATTCTTTGTTGCAATACAATGTTGCGGTGCTGTTCCGATACGCAGAATCGCAACTGATACGATTCAGACCCGCACCAATGTTTCAAAGTTTCCCATTTCGATAGGAGTCAAGAAACATGAATCTGAGCTGACGCGATTCAGCCCCCAAACATTTCAACATTGTTGCGGGTCTACATCGCAACTGATGCGATTTAGCCCCGCAACAATGTATCGCAACAAAGAATCCTGGTGTGTACTAGCCCTTAGTCTGCTTAATACCATAACATAAGATAAAAAAAAAAATTCAAGTGAGTTAAAGGCCTGATGAAGCGTTATTTGGACGTGCGGCGCCACTGCATCACAGCAATTATGGTCTCTCAATACATTGTTTTTGATCACATTTAGGCCCGATGCACACATGCGTTTTGGGACGTGCGCCGCCGCTGTGTCACTGCACTTCCAAAAAAAAAAAAGAAGCATGAGTGCATCGGGCCAAAGGCCCGAACTCAACATGAAAGAAACAGGCTGCATACCAATGCTGTCGCAGAGTGTCATGATTGGAACTGAAATTTCATTATTTCTAGTTTATGCATTTTATTAAATTATTTGTTTTAAGTTAGTTAATGTTCTACTAGTTGATTTAGGCCTACAATTTTATATTTGTCATTCACAGTCATTATGCCATTTTTTCCTTCTTTGTACTTCAAGAGTCTGCACTAAAGTTCTGAAATTCAATTTCATTAGTTTTTAATTTTACAAGCATATAAATGATATAATGGCTAATGTTTATTAAATACGCACGTTATAATTGCACACAATTGGTGTATACTAGTGTAATAAAAAAAAACTTTTTTTTTAATTTTTCTTGTTTTCCATTTTCCAACCCTACTAGTGTTGAAAATAAACGTGTTTTTTACTATCATGTTTTTTTTTAAGTTATCAAAGTTTAAGTGTCAAACATTTTTTTAAATAAAATTTAAAAAATGTTTTTCAGATTTACTATCATATAGTGAAGGTAATTAAAATGACTTAATTCACGAATCTGACATAATTTATATTCTTAATTCATTAACTGTAACACCCAGTAACTCCCGGTCCCACCAATTCCATAGCCTGAGGGGTAAACAACTCCCACTTGTCCTTCCTCCTCACTGACTCACACGTCTGACTCATATCGAAGTGGTAGAGTGATACACTTAGGACCATGGTCACTTGGACCTAGTTACACCTCGTAGGTGTACACAGGTCCAAGGTATAAAAGGTCCGCATACCTCTTTGTTCCTCGTCCTTGTCTTTGCTCTAATTTGTATTACGTTGATTTCATTCCGTACCACATCATGGGTATGAAAGCGTTACAATGAGAAACTGCATTGTCTTTATGTTCGGAAACTAATAACTTCTCTACAGAGGCCGGAGACACCATAGGGCAAGGAGTCATACGATCTTGGAACAGCTACAGCATCTTCGATTGGGTAACAACAATGGAGGATGCATATCAGCGTCGACTGAGAGAAGGAAGGCCACCATCCTTCTGCATAGATTTCACCCCCATGCAGGAGGATGATCGTAATTACCTCCATCCAACTCTTTCTGTAGCTTGAATCTTCTCTATGCGGGCACCATGCGATGCAGAGAAGTAACGAGCTATAGAAATCATCATCTATAAGTTGGCAAAATATTAGAGTCGACGTCAAACGCTCACATCACCAACATACCTAAAGAAAGGCTTTTTTTGCATTTTCTCCCAAACCCACAGTAATCTCGAGGTGAGAAAAAAAAATGCAAGAAAGAAAAAAATTGATCAGTTTTATGTAAGTGTCCCCGAGATTACTGAATGATTCAGTCAGAAATGTAAATTAAAGTATTCGTTTTTTTTGAAAAAAATCATGTTTTGTTTAGAAAAAAAAAAGCTGGGGTTGGGGGCAGGGGGGAAATGTAAAAAAAAAGCCTTTCTTTAGGTATGTTGGTGGTGAAACCTGATTCCTGATTGTTTCAGTTTTACGATAGGAAAAATACAAAGTTTACATTAGCAGTGAAATGCAAATTAATCATCATCATCATCATCATCATCATTTCCATGTACCTTATCCTGCAAGCCGCAGGGTCGGCCTTGCTGGTTCTAACTCTCCACTCGTTCAGATTTTGCACCAAGCCCCCAGTGACCCCACATACAACCATATCCCGTTTTACTACCATGTCCCAGGTTTGCTTGGGTCTTCCTCTACCCTATTTTATTCCCAGGTCTAAGTTCATTGCTTGCTTCAGCAGCCCATCTTCCCCGCTCCTGAGAACATGCCCAAACCACTGCAGCCTATTTTCCTGCATCTTTTCTACTATATTTGTTACCCCTACACTACCCCTAATAAAATCATTTCTGATCCTATCCCTTCTGGTCACCCCACTCATAAACCTTAGCATTCTCATCTCAGCTACCTGCATTCTATCCTCATGCACCTTCTTGATTGCCCAACATTCTGACCCATACAACATAGCTGGTCTGACTACTGTCCTATAAAACTTTCCCTTCAATTTTATACGTAACTTCCTGTCACATAATACCCCACTAGCCTGCCTCCAAATATGCCAACCTGCTTTTATCCGGTTTGTGATGTCTAAGTCTAAGCTCCCATCATCTTGCAGCAGAGATCCTAAATATTTGAAGTCATGCACCTGCTGCATTAAACTGTTCCCAAGTCTAATCCCCTCATTCAACTGTTCTTTCCCATCCCACTGGAATTTCACGTACTCCATTTTTGCCCTACTTCTTTTCAACCCTTTTGATTCCAAGGCATTCCTAGTCTCCTCTAACCTTATCTCGAGTTCCATTTTGGATTCCCCAACTAAGACTATGTCATCTGCAAACAGCATACACCAGGGGACCTCCTGCCTCACCCCTGCCAGTAACTCATCCAGGACCAAAATGAATAGATATGGACTAAGTGCTGCGCCCCGGTGTACACCAATCCTAACACGAAAACTATCAGAGAACCCCCAGGCAGTGTTAACGCTTGTCTGTGCATCCCTATACATGTCCCTCACCATATCTATATAACTCTCACCCACCCCCTTCTTCTGTAAGACCTCCCACAATAATGTCCGTGGTACTCTGTCATAGGCTTTCTCTAGATCTATAAATACCATGTGTAACTCTTTCTTGGCAGCCCGAAACTTCTCAATAACTTGCCTTACGGCAAAAATAGGGTGCATTGTGGATTTTCCTGGCATACACCCAAACTGACTTCCCCCAATTGCAGTTTTACCCCGTAGTCGAGCTTCAATTACTCTCCCAAAGCTTCATCGTATGACTCATCAATTTAATACCTCTATAGTTTTCACATTCCTGAACATCACCCTTCCCTTTGAAAATAGGCACTAACTAGCTGTCCTGCCATGCTCCTGGCATTCTATCCCCCATAGCCAATCTATTGAATAACTTTGTGAGCCAGGAAATGGCAACATTCCTCAAGACCTTCCACACCTCTACTGGTATCCCATCTGGCCCTAAAGCCTTCCCTAGTTTCATTTTTTGCAATGCCTGAACAATTTCCTCAATCCTAACCTGCTCCACTCCTCCATCATTATTTCTTCCAGTGAAAGGCTCATGCTCTACCCCCTCATTCATAAGCTTACTAAAATATTCCCCCACCTGTTCCATACTGGCTCCCTACCCCACAATACTCTGCCCCCATTATCCTTGACAACAACTTTTCAATATCCCTGCCTTTCCTCTCCCGAGCCCTAGCTATTTTATATACTGCCATTTACCCTGCTCTGGTACCTAACTCGGCATACATGTCTGCATATTTCGTATGCTTTGCTAAGGCTACCCACTGTTTGGCCTCTATCTTGGCATGCTTGTATTATATCTGGGCCTCCCTGCTTCCATTGTGCCAATAAGTCTTGAAAGCATCTTTCTTCTTTTTAACTGCCATCTGTACCTCCTCATCCCACCACCAAGTTTCTCTGTCTAATCGAGACCCCCTACTCGTACTGTCCCTAGTACCTCGTTCTCACAATTACGGATCTGTTGTGCTACCCTTGTCCACAGCTCTGCTGCAGTGCCATCTAAATCCCATGCTATCTTACCTGCCATTTTCTTAAACTTCCACCTTGTCTGGTAATGCCCACCACCTAATTGCTGTCTCTCCTCTATGTCTGACCACCTGTTTTGCACCCCTAGGTTTTAGGTCTAACACTACTAGCCTATGTTGTCCTGCTAGGTTTTCACTCGGTATCACTTTACAATCCTTGCACTCGTTTCTATCCTCACTCCGAATCATGAAGAGATCAATCTGGGATTCTCCTGCACTGCTCTTAAAAGTAATCAAATGCTCCTCTAGCTTCTGGAATAGTGTGTTTTCTAAAATTAACTTATGTGCCACTGCCGCCTCCAGGATACTCTCCCCTGCTTTATTTCGCTCTCCATAGTCCCACCCACAATGTAACTCTTCATACCCTTCCCTAATTCTATGAGTCTACCTACATGTCCATTAAAGTCCTCACCAATTATGACCCGTTCCTTCCTATTCAGGCCCAATATCAGGTCATCAAAATGCCCAGAATGCTCGTTTCCTGGCTGTATCTAATCCAACCTGGGGGCCATATGCACTAACTACATTTATAACAATGCCACCCCAAACTACCTTTAATACTAACAGCCTACTATTTATCCGCCTAACCTCAACCACACTATGAGTTCCTGATCTAGGACAATTCCCACTCCATTTCTACCCTCCTCACTACTTGCATAAATTAGTTAGTACCCATCCCCAATGTCCCTGGATTTATCACCTTTCCATCTTGTCTCCTGCAGACAGGCAACATTTATCCTCCTAGCCTTTATCACACCAGATAACTTCAGTAGTCTTCCCTGTCAAACTCCATATATTCCAGGTGCCAAACATAAGTTTAGTACCTCCACTTCTACCACTACTTCCAAGACCTCCTTGTTGTTGATGCTGGACTCGCTTCTTTAGCCCCACCGTCTACTGTGGGGTAGCCCTCGCAAATTTATCACAGCCACCGGGCGTTGCAGCTGCGCGTCGCTTATGGCGGGGGATGCCCTAGCCATATTCGGAATACTATTTAGAACCAACAGCATTTGTTTTGGCAAATCTTTATAACCGGCTGCCAACCTGACGTCGACCCTCCACTTTTGCACCCGGGCTGGGGGACCAGCAATGGCGTGGTTTGGTTTTGGTCTGCCCTGAGTATTTTATGCCCTCAGTACCCTCCATAACTTGTGGGCATTCCCCTATCCGCCACCTGGGTAGGCACCCGATATGGGACAAACAACCCCCTCGGCTGAAATGCAAATTAATGAATTAAGAATATAATTTGTCAGATTTGTGAATTAAGATCATTTTAATTAACCTTCACTATATGATAGGAAATCTGAAAAACATTTTTTTAATTTTATTTAAAAAAATGTTTGACACAATAAACTTTGATAACTTAAAAAAACATAATAGTAAAAACACGTTCATTTTCGACAAGAGTAGGGTTGGGAAATGGAATATTAAAAAAAACGTTTTTTTAAATTTACACCACTCGTGTATATTATTTGAAAAGTGAATAAAATTTCAATTTTTTCTTAAAAAATGTTCATTTAAAAAAAAAATCTGATTTAAATAAAAAAATCGGAATAGGCCATTCGAATCCTTGAATCTTTATAAACATTCGAGATTCGAAAACTCGAATTTCTTCACGCTTTTTTCGATTTTCGAATCCGTCCAACCTGTACTGAAAAGCTATTTTCTTCTCTATCCTCTACTAATATTCGTCTTCATATTTCAACGAAGAAGCGCTTAAAACGTGCTCAAAAGCACTGAAATGCACGTAAAAAAGTCAATGAAAAAAAAATTATCAAAACTGTAACTTACCATTTACTAACGGATCGATAAATTTTAACGCTAAGTCGATTTTCACCCAGAAGTCGTCATTTTCGATTGTTTTCTTTGTTTCATTTGAAAGTTTGGAATCGTTGCCATCAGCTAAATTATTGAGGACCGGTCTTGCCCTTTGAAGTTTTGTTAGCATGTCTCGTATTGCTATCCACTTGTTATTACAATCAAGGCGTAGAGAAACTTGGACCAAGTTACGACCGTTCCTCTCTTCGTTAGCCGTAAATTTGACCCATTCCTCCTTATATTTCTCCATCAGAATTTCAGATACACCTATTTCAGCAAATACTGATTTGGATTTGACGAGAATCTCGTTTAGAGAACGTAGTCTACAAATGTCGCTAAGAAGCAAGCTCAGAGAATGTGCCGCACAATCGATCGAGATTATATGAGGCCATTGCTGACATACTAAGTCCTTGGCAAGGGCCAAATTTGTATTGCTGGGAGTAATAATGGCAGAAGTTTTCATGACTCCAATGTCTCGAATGCAAGACTCCATATATTTTGATAACACCTTCGGCTTCAGACTTCCTTTATCTAAATTCAAACATCAATATTAATAAATAAACTCAATAAAACTGAAAATCATTCAACTTTTTTTTAACCATTGCTTTAATTAAATTCTTCCATATGTTCGGGTGATACCGACAAACGTCTAGAGTCTATATCACAGCAATTGCTCGCCATTGGACGTTTGATATAACTGTCTTTTTTTGCTGATAATAGTCCAGTAACCTTGTCATGAAAAGGGGGGCCTAAGTTGCATCGAGTGGGGGTAGTAGGTTTCTTTTTTTTTCTTGTATGGGATGTGACTGAGATGCAAAATCCAAGTTTTCGACCTCGGCAGCCCCCGGATCACTTTTGAATATCCCAAAAACTGCTAAATGTTTGCTCTTTTTTCGGTTTTTTCCCATGTTGACCATGACGGAACACGTTTTCGACAAAGACCACTCTATGGGCTCGGTAGACCTAATAGTTTCCGAGAGATATCTTTTCAAAGTTTGGTAAATTTTCCAAACTTGAAAATTTTAAGCTAATTTATGCATATATGCAATTGTCTTTATATCTTCAATAACCTGTCTGATATGAGTCAGTGAAGTAAACATTTATGCAATTTAACATTTTGAAGGGGGGTGGGGGAAGAGGGGGAAGGTTTGCTGGGAGGGGGTAGGTCACTGCAAGAAGGGACGCAGAAATGCTTGCAGCTGCAGGAAAGCAGGTTTGAAGTGTTCAGTTGTCTGTGGAACCTGCAATGGCCAATGGTGCAAAAACCTGCCCGAAATTACGGTAGACGTCGATGTGAACACCCACAATTTGGACGAGCTCAACAACGACGACGAGATGGATAGGCTGCTCGACTATCCAGTCAGTTAACTCGCCGGGGATGCTATTGAACAAGTCGAGGAACAACATCAGGTATACTTACACTCGTATTATTGTTGAAAGTTACCATTATTTCTATTAATTAATACTTACAAACATGTGTGTTGCATTTATATTAGGACTTCTTGACAAGGTTTTACCTTGGGATATTCAACAAATAAATATTTTCATTCCATTTCAGGTGGTCCAGGACTATGAAAATGGCACTGAAGGAGGCGGATTGGCGGATTTGCTTGGCCCTGGTCCTTCGAAGAGGAGGAAACACCTTTAATTCACATTTCGTTTACACTTTCATTCACTTCATTTACACTTTTTGTATACACTTGATGTAAATGTTTCTTAAATAAATTTTGTATTTCAATTTCAGTCTGGTTGTGAACAGTGACCTCCCCCCTCCCACCAAAACTTCCCCCTCCTCCCCACCCCTTTCAAAACGTTAAATTGAATAAATGTTCCCTTCACGGACTCATATCAGACAGGTTATTGAAGATATATAAATTAGCTTAAAATTTTCATGTTTGGAAAATTTGCCAAACTTTGAAAAGCTGTATCTCGGAAACTATTAGGTCTACCAAGCCCATTCTGTTCTCAAACTGTAGCATATGTAATCTAGTTTAAAAATGTGTAGAGTGGTCTTTGTCGAAAACGTGTTCCCTCATGGTCAAAATGGGAAAAAACCGAAAAAAGAGCAAAAATTTAGCAGTTTTTGGGATATTCAAAAGTGATCCCGGGGGGGGGGGGCTGCCGAGGTCAAAAACATGGATTTTGCATCTCAGTCACATACCATACAAGAACAAAAAAAACGAAACCTACTACCTCCACTTGATGCAACTTACGATGTACTAGGTTACTGGACTGTATTAGACAACTAACTGATTGATATCAACAGTCACGTCACAGTATATGTACTGAAGTAGTAGTAACATTGCTGTAACAGCTCTTTTCCTCTTTGCCAAATTTTATTCAATGATTAGAAAAAATATTAAAGGAACGCATTGTTACTGACTGACTGACTTACTTCAGTAAAAATGTGTAGCCTACACTTAATAAAACACTTAATAAGTGTCACTCATCAATTGACAAGTTAAACTTCAGAACTTTGTACAGCCCTAAAAGATGCAACCAGGGATAAGTTTTTTTTATACTTTTGAAACTCCGTATGTCTTTAAGACGCTAAATTACTAAATGACTTCGAAAAATCTCCTCAAAGAGCGCTAGCATCATTTTTCCATTCAGCCCATAATACCGATGTTAAAGAAAAAATGTTAATTTTTAAAATACACAGTCGCGGCGGCAATATGTTTATTTTTCATATTTAAAGTTGTCCAATATTAAGTTATCAAAATGCAATGTGCACCTTAAATATATGCTGATCGAGTGATAAACGGCAAACATTGGTAAGTGCGGTTATATTTTTAAAAACTATTTAAAATCGCGAATTTCTAACTTATGTTAAACTCTCCTGAGTACGCACAAATAAGAAAAAATAACATCCATTAAAAATGCTCATAAAAATACGTAAAAATAATTTTAATAAACCAGAAAAAAATCAGCACGTGCGCCAATGTGTTGGCTTCACTGTAGTTTAATTGTGGTTTTTTACAATTATTTTATGTATTTTACGAGCATTTTAATGGATGCTTTTTTGCCCTAAAACTACTTGCCCTAAAGGGACATTTGCCCTAAAGGGAAATTTGTCATAATCAGTAGTCTAAAATATAGGTCATTTAGCATTTTTTGTGTGCCTGCAGCATGCAGAACCTATTAACATGCTCTCCCAAAATACACTAAGCCATACGAAAAGAGAAAAAAGTGGATTTAGGGCAAACATTCTTTAGGGCAAGAATCAAATGTCCCTTTAGGGCAAGTGGTTTTAGGGCAAATGTCCCTTTAGATTAAGTGGTTTTAGGGCAAATGATGAGGCGGTATTTTTGAATTTAAAATACCTGGGGGTTATCTTATCGAATCATTCTGTCTTGTTGAGATGAGCATCTTTGCTGATCTCAATATTCTCTTCACGTCCGGGTTGAAGGATGTTGCAACTGCAGACCCGGGAGTTTCAAATCTACAGAGGAGCTGCATGCTTGGCTGCGTCCCTGGGTATATAAAGCCGCGATATTTGAATCTCCTGGTTCTTCTCTTGTACTTCTTTCAGCTACCAGACGCGCTAAAAAAGTCGTCTGCTCTAGAACCGTCCATTCTTTTCATAAAATTCAAAGTGTTTAATATTCATCGTGTTGTATCTTTCATAATCGTCCGTAATCCTTCGCCAACCGTCCTTTGTGAGACACAAATTATTTACGAATCATTTCGTTGATGATGAATAAACTTTTATATTTATTCATCATTTGGCTCTCATATACTCGATTTCTCTTGAAATCAACACGGATTCAACAGGGGAAACTCCCGCTCTGACTTGTGACTTTTCTGAGCCCCTTATTAGAGACAGAATACATGTATTTGAATAGAGAATTAAAAGTACTGTGAGGTGGTGACAACTTGAGCATCTGAGTAGATAGGTAGACTGTTGTGTAACTTGTGTTTTGTATTGCCAATGTCTGTTGTTTGGTGGTGCATCTATCTTGATAAAGTCCATTTATATGAAGTTAATAGATTTTTAATTTTTTTAATTATATTAATGACTTGAGAATAACCATAAAGAAGTTGAATTATGTACATCCAAACGATCTTTTTTTTTACTTGAAATTGAAAGTTTAGAAATTATTGGAGACTGCAAATTAAAAAATCTAAATTCGTGATTTTCTTAAAAATCAATGTTTAAAAACACATCAATAAACCACACTGTGTGTTAATTTATTTTCATTTATTATTTTAGTAACTTCAATTTATAACAGTGCAAACATTGAGTGTACCATGAGCAAAAAAAAACTCCGTGCAAAAACTCCACAAAGAGCACTAGCATCATTTTTCTATTGAGCAAATAGAACCAATGTTAAAGAAAAAACGCTTATTTTTAAAATACAGTCGCGGCAATATGTTTCTTTTTACTAGCTTTTATTTAACTTCATAATTTGTTGGTTTGTCCACCACCTTCTGAAATATTTGAAAGAATGGGATTGAATCCATGACTGAGCCACTAACCAATACACCAGCAACACAAGATTATAATATTTTTTCTTCTTCTTACTTTTCAGACCATTTTTATAAAAGCGAGTATCACAAAAACATGTTTTTTTTAAATTTTCTTGTTCATATTTAAAGTTGTCCAATTTTGATGGTTCAAAGTGCAATGTGCACCTTAAATATATGCTGATCTAGTAATAGAATGACAAAAAATTGTTAAGTGTTTTTCTATTTTTAAAAAGCATTTCAAAATCGCGAATTTCTACCTCTTATATTAAACTCCATTGAGTATGCGCTCGTAAAAAGAAAAAAAAAATCCATTAAAATGTTGGTAAAAAAAATACGTTAAGAGCCTAGATACACGTCCATCTTGTTGTTTTGAGCAGACGACAACGAGACAAATGAGTGTTCTTATATGGTGTTACTAAAACTGCAAGAAATCGCCTCAGAATCGCTCAATTAAAATACAGTAAAGCGCAAAATGCAATAAAAAGTATTGTTCTTCACGTGCTCGATTTATATAATTTTTGAAAAGGTCCTTCTATTTTTAAACAAGGTTCAAAGTCGTTCGTTTTTTTAACCCCATGTTAAATCCCATTGGCCACAAAACCGTCCCACAAACATTTGAAAAACTCTCGTTAAAAACGATTTAGAACAATAACAAAACAATTAGCACATATATTCATGTATTGGCTTCACGATGTTAACATTTTAAAAATTTTAAAAAGGTCCTTCTATTTTTTAATAACGTTTAAAATCGTACGTTTTTTAACTCTATGTTATGTCCCATAGGACTAAAACACCGTCCAACAAAAGTTAAGAGAACTCTCAATAAAAATGATTTAGAGCAATCAGAAAAATTAGCACGTACTTACACGTGTTTATTGCCTTCAGGATTATTTCTTTTTATAAATTTTAAAAGGGCTTTCTATTTTTAAATAACATAAAATCTTACGTTTTTTTAACTCCATGTTAATTCCCATAGGGCCAAAAAACCGTCACACAAACATTTGAAGAACTCCCATTAAAAACGACTTAGAACAATCACATAATAATTAGCACGTGCATTAATCTATAGGCTTCACCATGTTTTCTTTTTATAAGATTAGCACGCGAAATTATTTTTCTATTAATTATTATGTGACTTTGAACCGGGGGAAAAACGTTAAAAAACCGTTTTTCAATCAACAACGATCGCAGCGCCTACATTCGGAGAAATTTTGAAATAAACGCTATATCTAGGCTCTTAAAATAATTTTAAAAACCACAAGTAAACCACAGTGACACCAACACATTGGAGCGCGTGTTTTTTTTAGAAAAAAAATTATTTTTAGGCATTTTACGAGCATTTTAATGGATTTTTTTTGTTTAGGAGCGCGTAGACCTACTCAATGGAGTTTAACATAAGAGTTTTAAAAATATAACCGCACTTACCAATTTTGTGTCATTCTATCACTCGATCAGCATATATTTAAGGTGCACATTCCATTTTGAAAACTTAATAAACGTATTGCCGCGACTGTGTATTTTAAAAATTAAGATTTTTTTAACATCGGGTCTATGGGCTCAATAGAAAAACGATGCTAGCTTTCTTTGTGGAGATTTTTCGAAGTAATTTTGCGATGTAGCCTCTTAACGCCTTCCTAGGTCTCAACAAACTTGTAGCTGGAAAATATTTCTGAACTACAAATCAAGAGTTCAATTAGCAATGTACTTTCTTATAACTCAACAAAGACTAGCATCTGCTGGCCCTTACTACCATGTAGTCTGCACATACATAGGATACCCAAGATTCCATCTCATAGATTCAAAACTCCAGAATGTTCTATTGTAATTATTGTTCCAAACTACTCTTTAAGGCCGCCACAAGATATGTCTGCAAAGGCACGCCCATGCAGGTCGACCGGACGACCATAGTGCACCCACAAGTTCCAGTAAGCCTGTTAGTTATGCCTGCACAGACAGGTCCGTGTAGGTCGACCTGACAACAGCAGCGCACCATGCACATGCTGCAGTAAAAATTAAACTGTTACCAGTCACGCTTTCTGTAGTCGCGTGCGATGGCCCGGCACCTGAACTGACGCCTGCCATGTAGCAATGGGGCGACTGAATAAGCGCCAAATGGAACAAATGCCAAACTGAATAACCACCAAACTTTTGGCTTTTATTCAGTTTGGCGTTTCTTCCATTTGGCGCTTATTCAGTTTGGCGTTTGTTCCATTTGGCGCTTATTCAGTTTGGCGTTTGTTCCATTTGGCGTTTGTTCCATTTGGCGGTTATTCAGGTTTTTTTGTAAATTCTGATGGTCCAAATATTGTGAGCTTTTATAGACGTCAGACTGTGCAGATTTACAAACAGAACATGCTAACCTAACCTAACCTAACCAATCCTAACCTAACCTAACCTAACCAAACCTAACCAATCCTAACCATGTGTTTATCACATTTTGGCGGTTATTCAGTTTGGCGCTTGTTCAGTTTGGCGTTTGTTCCATTTGGCGCTTATTCAGTTTGGCGTTTGTTCCATTTGGCTTTTATTCAGTTTGGCGTTTATTCAGTTTGGCGTTAGTTCAGATTGGCGTCTGTTCAATTTGGCGCTTGTTCAATTTGGCGCTTACTCCACTTACTACAACACATACTCCGGTTTGCCTGAGCAGGTCACACCTGTGCAGGCAGAGGTCAAATTAACTATGCAGTTTTATCACTGACTTGCTCCGGTCGACCTACGCAAGTATACCTGACACTCACAGGTTTATCGGAACGAGTGTGGCGGCCTTAATGATGACATACCTTTATCTGGGCTGTTAGTGCAGCTAAAGCCTTTGAGGAAATTTAAACCTGCTAACACCAACTATACCATTACAATAAGACTGGCAAAGCCACTGGGGTAACTTGGGACACTTGAGCCAAGATGCTATAACACAAATTAATAAAACACAACATAAACACGTACTGAGATACCATTTCACAATACTTAGGCTACCAATTTACCAAATTTGGCATTTTGAAAGATAATGTACTTCGTTTCGATAAAAACAATGATTAAAAAAAAAACAGAATTCAAAATTAATTAGAAAACTTACCAATTTGTGCAGCTTTGTACCAAACTGTTTCCAATGAACACAGCATTATATTTAAATCGAATTTCTTGACTGCTTGCCGTTCAGAAGGGCTACTGTTGAGCACCACCACTAGAGAAAGATCCATGCTGCTTTCAATCTTAGCTGCAATGTCAGATCGACACAACGCGTGAATTCTTTCAAAAACAGGTCCAGATAATTCATCAGCAGATGGCAATGCAAAAGTACTGCCCAACTTTCCAAAGAACAGTTTCAGAAAATGATTGTCTGCCCAACTGAATGGTACATCACCGGTAATCATGGCTTTTGCAAACAGATCTGTAAGCTCGTCGCATCCGAGTTTCTTTTGCCCCAATTGTAAATCCATTGGCGAGTTGCTTGCAAGAGAACCGTCTGAACTAACTGAATTTTCGTCATCGTCACTGATCTCAACCACAGCATGGTTCACTTCGTCCAAATTATTTACTTGAGGCAAATTTTGCTTTGGTTTGTTCGTTTCAGACATATTCTGTGTAAGAGTACTCGTCTGGCACAAAATTTGCGACACATTGTTCACGTCAGACAACTTATGTGACAACTGACTCGATTCGGACAAACCCAACGACAAACTACTCACTTCGGACATGCCTTGACTGGCCTGAGACACATTGTTTGCTTCTGACAAACATTGGGAAACTTCGTTCTCATCCAATTCGACACTTAGGTCAATCAAACTAATTTCACCTTCGTTCATCGCTTTCGACTCCAACTTTCGAATTTTTAAATCGTTCAGCGACGATAGGAAATACTCTTTGATTGCCAAAGGTGACTCTCGGCATGCAATTAAGTGTTTTCGACACCTAACTGTACTGCATAGCTGAACATTCTCCATGCAGTAACGACACCGCATTTTTTTAGTTTTTCCTTCACCAGAATCATAAATCCAATGAAGCCAAACTGGATCTCTTGATCTCACAGACATTGTCGTCGATGTAGCCACACTTAATGCTATTATTATATCTTAGGTTTGATATTAACAGAATGTTTTTTTTTTCTTCCTGTGGACGTTTGCCGAAAAAAAGAAAAAAATTGAATTCGGATATCTTCAGAAAAGGTCAAGCTGTCTCTTCTTAAGCCTCAAATGTTTGTGGGGATTCTTTTGCCGCAACTAATGTCAGAGATATTTCTCGAGTTCAAATACAGAAGCAGGTCATCGATTAAGCCCTATAAACCACAACAAAGAAGTATATAAGGGTCGGTTGCAACTAAGCAAAAAAGCGAGTCTAATTAATTAAAAGCTATTGACTATTATAAGATGGTGACAAGAATTTGTCGTTTTGTTCATATTAAGAAACATCAATTATCATCCAACTTTATGTTGTAATTTGTGCGCGATATATACATTTGACACCGCATTTACATAGAAATATGTACGACAGCCTTATACGCTTAAGAGTTGAAATATATAAATCAATAACAGTTTCTGCAATATCTTTCTTATTTTGCCTCAATACAAAAAAGTGATACATATTAAAGAGATCAATGTGATTTGTTAAGAATGTTCATTTAAAAAAAAATATGTCACGAATGTATTTAAAAACTGTTTTTTTTTTGCAAGTGACGAACGAGAAGTACACGAATGAAAAGTTTCTCCAAAAGTATCCATTGCAACTTCATTTCAGCTACAAAACTGCTTTTTGAACAAAGCAGGGCGGCTAAGCTTAAAAATAATATAACAATACATAAACAATTCAAATTGAATAATTGAACAACACTTTTAACCTTACCTTTTGATCCATCACCAACAGACAAAAAATACAATATGATTACATTTGAAAATCCCTCTGCCATAGGCCTATTTGGCTGCTAGCAGAGTACTAATGGTAATTGTAAGTACAAAACATGTGATACTTAAAAAAAAATCCTCCAAATTTGTTCGCAACCCCGTATATAAAATTCCCGTAAAAGTGCATTATAATTTTATCAAGTCTAACAGCAGGGGTGGATGTTCTTTTTTTAGTTTGACGGAAAAAACCGAATTAATCCGGTTTTTTTAGTTTAAACCATAAAATTTTTTTTTATAAAAAAAAATTACTACACTGACTATAAAGCCTCGTTCCTGGCGATAGTTCTATCGTGAGAGTAGCTGCCATGAAGTTGTGATAGTTCACTCTCACAATAGCAACTATCTACACGTCTTGAAATAACGTGGTCTGTTCATAGATATCATTGAGTCAACAACAGTGTTGCCTCTCTCCCTCCATCAGAAGGTAAATTTCCCTACAAAGGGAATATTTCCCTACAAGCAGTCACACAACAACTATTACAATCGCAACAGTACTATCAACTATCTAGTCAAACGAGATAGTGAGATAGTGTTAGTGCTATTGTGATACTGCTATCGCGACAGTGCGATAGTGACTACCATGTGGTTTTCCATGTGTGTAGTTCTCGCGATAGCTGCTGTCATGACAGCAAGCTTGTTAGGGTCTTCCTCTATTTCTTTTAACCCCCAAGTCCAACCTCATCACCTGTTTAAGCAGCTCATCCTACTCACTCCTAGTTAAATGCCCAAACCATCTCAACCTATTTTCCTGCACCTTTTCGACTATGTTTGCTACCCCCAACACTCCCTCTGATAAAGTCATTTCAGATCCTATTCTTTTTTGTTTCTCCACACAGGAAGCATATTGTGCATGTTTTAACATTTTTGCATTCAAAGATCAAATACTAATGTAATATAAATATTAAAGTAATGAAACTAATAATTCCATTAACCCAAATTGTCTGAATAACGTGTGTGAGCAGCAGTGATTAACATAGATATAAAACCTTCAGTTACAATTTGCAACTTCCATGACCTTAATGAGTCACAGTATGACCTATGTCAGAGGTGGACTAGCCAAAGGGCCGCCAGATGGGGCGGTATTCAAATGGGCCAGTTGTTTTTTTTTCTTTCAAAAAATATTGCCAATTTCAGTATTATTTCAGTATTATTTTACCAGCATGACTCTGACCTACGTAGTGAAGCATATTGTGGGAATGAAGTCTAATTTTGTTTGCATATTAAAAACCAATAGATTCAGTAAAATTTACAAAAATAAAATAAAATTAGTTGTCTTTGGTTAAAACCAAAGGTTTATTTAAAAAAAGGGTTAAAATCGTGGTTTTAACAATGGTTAAAACCAGGCCACCCTGTCTAATGGTCATGCAATTATCTACTACAATAATACAACCCTCTCGTCACGTCAGTTATTTTTTTTATACATTTTTCAGTACCGTATGTAGGGTATAGTTTCCCAGAACATTAGAAATGACGACCTTAGTATGTTAATGCAACTAATAACTAAAGTCGATGTTTTCAAATGTATAGCCAAGTATTTCACAATTAATGATAAGAAAAGAATAAAACTACCAACCCAACCACTTCCCGAAATCAAGTCTTGCCACAGGTAACAACTCCCTTACAAAATAAATCCTAGAGCAACACAACAGATTGTGAAACGACAAGCAATGCGGGATCGTAATGCAATAAGATAATAAGATTCAACGTTCACCTCGAAAAACATAACTCATCAGTATGCAATGCTCACCCGTTCGACCACTTTGCATTTTGTTGCAAATTTCGTATTAAACTTGCATCTCGTCGCAAATTTCGTATCGAAATTGCATCTCGTCGCAAATTTCATATCGAAATTGCATCTCGTCGCAAATTTCGTATCGAAATTGCATCTCGTCGCAAATTTCGTATCGAAATTGCATCTCGTCGCAAATTTCGTATCGAAATTGAATCTCGTTGCAAATTTTGTATCGAAATTGAATCTCGTTGCAAATTTTGTATCGAAATTGCACCTTGTTGCAAATTTTGTATCGAAATTGCATTTTGTTGCAACTTTTGTATAGAAATTGCATTTTGTTGCAAATTTTGTATCGAAATAGCATTTTGTTGCAAATTTTGTACCGAAATAGCATTTTGTTGCAAATTTTGTACCAAAATAGCATTTTGTTGCAAATTTTGTATCAAGATTGCATTAGGACTACATCGATTTTCAGTAAAACTAGCAATTTGCCCAAAAATAGCAATTTTGCAAATTAAAAATATTTTTTTCAACTTTTGTCCGGAGATGGGAGCATCGATTCAAATTACAAACAATGTAATTTACTTGCCTTAATCATTCGCCTTTAAATCCAACCTGCCAAGGCGAGTGCCACTAAATGAGTGGCAAGCAGATTGTTTCATTGGAATGACTCATGTGGCATTCACTGTTGCTTGCAGCATGTGGGAAGCACAGTTAAAAGCAATCAATTATAGGCAGATTTAGGATGACATGGATTCAATCCAGACAGCAAGTAAAAACAGAAGAACTGGCAAATGTGGAGAGCACATAAAAATTCGCTTTCACGGGTGCATAATCTGCATATATTTGTGAGGTCATGAATTCCTATGATGTAATTAAAAATAATGAAGTGTCATGAAAAACTATAACATAATTAAATTCCAGTGAGGTAATAAAATAACTTGTAACCATTGGAATGTTTTTCAATTTTTGAATAATTGTTACTGGTCACATGATAACATTGTTTGTTAGCATGAGTGTATAAAAGAGCTGGGGTTTTCTTCTTTTTATCATTCTTGTTTCTAGAAGTCTGTGAGAGTAGCCAGTTAATCAGTTGGCCAGATTCATCTTTTTAAAGTCATCTTTTTAGGCACTATTGTCTACTGCCTTTGTTTCATCATGGTATATACTTCATTATATCATCACTAGTGGGGTAACCCGTCGGGAGCAAAATTCACAGGCAATTGGGCCCAGCATTAGAACTTCTTTTCCTCCGCCCTTTTATGACGTCAGACCAAGTAACAAACCCAATTATGTAACGACCCGACTTGGGTCCGCCACAAACCCCTGGCAAAACTTAACTGTCTTACCAGATCCCAGGCTCCTACGGAGACCGGGATCGCAGCGCGGGCTGCCTTCTTGACGACGTGTCCGGGTGGCGCCGGCCAACCGAAGCCTGACTTGCCGAATATCGACGGTCAGATGAACGTCGAGGCACGGCAAAAACCTACGGTGATCGCCCGATGGGTCCACCATGAAACCGGTGCATGAAGCATAGGCCGACAAGCCGGAACAGGTCAGTGGTGGTACGGCGACTCCCAACCGTAAACACCCCACCCTCCTCGCGGATACTTCCCCAAAAAGAATGACACGACAGTGTGTAAAAGTAAATAAATAAAATATTTATTCAACAATAAAAAATAAGACTTACTCAGTGATATTATGTTGAACAAACCAAAAAGCACAAACATTGCACAACGGGAGAACAAAGGAGATTGATGATGGTGGCCATCTTGGCCACCCACAAGCACACAGCACAACACATCCATCCACCTTTTCTGATCATCACACACTGTCCCTCCTTAATGGCTGCCTTGCCATTAAGTACCCCCCCATGCTGCTCCACCTGGGGGTTGACAGTCTCCCTATCTGAAGTTTATGTCGTCCGCTGGGCTGCCTACTATAGCAGCCTAGCAGACGACATCAGGATTTAGGATTGCTTCTTCTAATTAAAGAAGGAGCAAAACTGGGTCGTCACAATTATCTCAACTTCTTACCCGCCCAGGGATCAGGTCGGTCGAGCCAGAAAGAATCGCTCCTGTGACCCCCACTCAGTTTCAGGCTGACTTCGTTGGCGGTGGAACCACCGGAGTACCCATCCACTCCGATATCCACCGACGTGCCCACCACAGGCACATCCGGGTGTTACGCCACCCGCCTTCGATATTGAACTCAGTGCCCCTGAGCCTTGCCTCCTCCTGCCATCGAAATACATCGATGGCCCGAGTGGCAAGCTGCGGACCCTCACGAAGGGTCCGACTCGTTAGAAGATCTACGAGGGCGGCTGCGGGATCAGACATGCTCCCTTGTAGTGGTTGGGTTACAAATTCCCCAACCATCTCTTCTAAGTCGCAGCCAAAGAGACGCTGAACGTATGGTGCCACGAGCTGGACTAGACGAACTAATTTAGCTCCTGTCCCCACCACGTCCAAAATTGCAAAGCAACCTGGCAACCTGGTTGACGACCAACAACACCGGAAAATCTCTACTGCCAAAAGCAAGCACATAACGCATGCTAAATGACGGCCACGACGGAGCCCATGGTACCGGGAGTGGCTCTCCCAATCGGTAATAACCAAGGTATTAGAACCCCTCCATTCCCAGCTGGTCCTGCCACAGACCAAGTCGGTTATTCAGAAAGACCTCTCCTTCTGAATACGGAGGACTGGCTCGAAAGCGTCGACCCTCACCCACAGGCTGGGGAGACCTGGCTTCCTCTTCGGGTCCTAGGGTTGCAAAGACCCCCTTTGTCAGGACCCGGAGAAAAGGGTGTCCTTCCATCGGAAAGCACAGGACCACGTTTGGTAGGAACACTAACTGTCCCCGCCGGGCTGCCCCCGCATCTAGGTAAATGCGAGCTGACCCGGTGGAGTTCCCACCGACCGAACCCGCAGGTTCGGTACCGTGACCACCTGCAGAAAGGATGGAGGCATGCCATACCAACGTCTCGCATGGACCTACCATCCGTCCACCCCATCAACACCTGATGGCTGTGGTCCGGCTGGTTCCCAGCTGGTTGGGACTCCTCATCCATCCAAACTCTTCTGGTAGTTGTCCCCAGGGACTCCTGACCAGAAGGTCCTGGACCTATCTTCTTCACATACCTGGACTTTCCTTTGTCCATACTCTTGTTTATTCTTGTAGGAAGGTTTACTGTGCTTTGAGCCGGACGCACCTAAGCTCAAAGACTCACCGGGCCGGTCAGACATAGGCAGGTGGTTAGCCCCCTTTGACCGGACTTCCCAACCGAAGCCGTTTCAGCCGAAGCTGTACTCGCCTCCGAGTTGACTCCCATAGCCGACTTGACAATTGAGGACGGTCGTGCCGCCACAAAACGCCTTCTTTCATCCCGGAGAATTATTACTTTCCAAGGTGCAAGAGTCGGCTGACCCTTGCCACCAACAGTTTTAGCTTCCGCACTTTGGGTAGGTGCCTTGGAAGCCTGCATCACCCCCTCTGGGAAATGCGCTGTTGGCCAGCGGCGGTTGTGGCACTCGCAACAGGTGCGACACCACTTCCGACAGGAGGTTCCCCTGTAACAAGCAGATTCCGGACTTCAGTTCCCCGCATGGGCGGAAACTGATGTCCAGAGCTTGAACTCCTGTTGGCATTCAACTTGCTTAACCTTCTTTATTTGGGCTTCACACTTTGCCGCTTGAGCCATGTGGTACCGTGCACGGTCCTCATAACTCCACTTTCCGGTGGGGATACGCGGGCACCATCACGTCCTCTTTCCGGCATTATTGGCCGGTACTTACCGTCCATATCCACGGTAAGATCCATTGGGGATTTACCATGTATTCTCCGTCTTGTTCGTCGGCCTTTCGTCCGTCGATCGACGGGGACTCGTCTTCCGACCGTCGCTACCCAGGACACGGACGGTACTAGAGGACAATCCGCACTTCAATCCCGGCCCCCAAGATTCAGGATACGGTAAAAGTCGGGGCAGATTTGCCGGGGTGTTGTGGCGGACCCAAGTCGGGTCGTTACAACCTCGCTGGAGGTACCGCCGCCAGCGGTGGCATGGTGGCTAAAACACCATTAGCCGCCTCCACCACTGTTTCCATAGAGATCCTACCAGCGTCTGAATTTTTAGGGGCAGCTACACGGTACAAATCTCTGGGAAAAGAAGCGAGAGATCACGGTCGGAAATTTCATCTGCAGACTTAACGCCAAGTCCACAGCTGGACATTATGGAATTCTCCATCCAGTTCTCCCCGGGCGAACACCATCTGTCCGTGACAGACAGGCAGTGCCCCATCCAGGGGTCTCGGCACCCAGTTTTTATTTTTCCGTACCAGGCTGTCATCCCATTCCAGGGATCGCCCTGCTCTCTCCCACCAGGGCAGAGACTCATAAAGTCCCTGTAGACCCCTGGTGCCTCAGAGGAAGCTTGCACTACCTCAAAAGCCTTTGGTTTCCTCGGATGGAGGTTATACCGGGGCTGAGGTGCTTCCTCTGCCTCAGTCGGTAGACTCCTTAGCCAAGCCAGACCGACTGGACAGTCCCAGAGGAACATTATCATCCTTCACCATCCTATCAGCCTGGAACTCAGCATCACTGGTCCCACTTGAGTTCGAAGAGGTGTCAGAGCCACCTAGGCCATCTTCCTCCCGAACTCCAAATGTGGGTACGTACGGCTTCAGATTATCAACATGAAACCGGTCCCGAACCTTCCGACCATACCCATGTACGAACCGTCAGGAAGGAAATTATCAATCTCCAACCTTGGTTCGCATCCAAACAATTGGTACAGAGACACTTCAGTACTCTCCTGAACCACAGTGTTGTAGGCCCACACGGCGGGCTGCAATTTCTCAAACCAATCACGTTGGTCCTTGAGGGGATCAAGGTAATGTTTGATGGTTTCCATTATGGTTTTATTTGTACGCTCCGTAAGCCCATTAGCTTGCGGATGGTATGCCGTCGTGTGGTGCTGCGCTATGTTAGTGATCCCGGAACTTTCGCAAAACCTTGCTTCAGAACTGAGAACCACGTTCTGAGATGAGAGTTGTCGGTGTGCCATACACCAAGATCTCATCTTTCAGGAACTTGACAACACAAGCGACCATAGCCCTTCGTAATGCCTTCGCCATGTCGTACAGGTTGATGAACACATAGGTGACTCGACCCACGGATGCAGAAAACGGCCCAACGAAGTCCATTCCCCAGGCATGAACTGGGTACTCTGGAACTGCACGGCTCTGTAATTCAGGTATGGGCAACCATCGTTGCACATTACTTTTCCACGCCTCATCCGTCTTCCCGTAAACAAAGGACAGTCGTACCAGATGTTCGGGGGTCTGGTTACCAGTCTCCAAACCAGAAGACCTACCAGGCCTGGGCAACAGCATGGGTGCACCAACACCTGAAGCCCTCGTAATGCCCTCACTTTTTGAACCCTCTCCCTTGTAAACAGGGAAGAAAGGTGCCACTCACCTCCAGTTGGGCCAGTGCAGCTTCCCATGTGGGGCATGGCTTCGGAAACACCCAACGGGTAATTTCCAGGTCCGCAGACCTCGCCAGAGGAACCCCTGCTTCAAGCAGGATTCCCATGTACTTGGACGCTGCCCGAAGATACGTCACTTCCTCACTTCGCCGGCTTTGCCGGACAACTGAGTTTTTAAGCATACCCAGTCAACTGCAGCTCAGTTCTGCAGCGACCGGTGCCGGTTTAATGATGGCGCACCATCGTCTCTAGCCACAGGTAAATAGAATATCTGTCCATCGATCACGGTGGACAGATACTCACTGTCCTGCCGTACCACGGGTACAAGACCCGACCCATACGGCACCGCCTGGCTTTCACCATGTGTCACCCTGGCAACCTGTCCTCGGGCTGTAGCCTTCGGACAGTCCGTCAAATGACCCATTTGGTCGCACTTGTAGCATGGACCTGGTTGCTTCCAGGTGAAAAATCCACTTCCAGCTATTTGGCCAGCCCCAGATGGTGCTGCTGTGGACTGATTTCCACCCTGGCTTTGCCGAATAGTCTAGTTACCCTTCTTTCCTCCGGTCTTGGCAGTCGCTCTGTCCGCATTGGACGGAGCAGTCACCTTTGCACCCAAAGGGTTGGAGGAAGACTTAGCAGAGCCTTTCGGCTGTGCCACAGCACCGGAGGCCTTGACCGCAGTCTTGGTCTCTGGTAACATCAAGGTACGGGCAGGCAATTCATCCGCCGCTAGTATGTCGGGCTCGACCAGAATTGCCTCGATGGCGAATGCCCACAGTTTGGGCCCTCGACCCCCAGAACGGTCTGAGGATTGCCGGCTGCAGTTTCCTTTTAAATCAGAGGAGTCTACACGACTCATTCTCATGAGAAGAAAATTGTTCTGGCAGCTCAGTAAAGCCCCAGTAGAATGCCTTGAGCGACTGTCGGCCCTGCATCATTGTTTCGAACCGATCGACACAAGCCTGAGCCTGATTCTTGATCCCGAAATGCTGGAAACATGGCCTCCTTTAGCTCCGGCGAGGTGAGGTCTGGCTGAAACTTGAACCAAACTGGAGTAGTATTCTTCAGCCGGGCCATCAAGCATGTACGTAAAGAAACTGCACCTCGCCTCGTCTGTCCAGCACTGAGCCCGAGCCTTGGCTTCGAACTGCCGGAGAAAAGGCGTCATGTAATCTCGTCCAAAACGGATGAATGAATGGACTGGATTGAAAAACCCAAACACCTGGATCTCCGACAGGATGGCTGAAGCAGGCGTCCACGGTGTGGTACTTACCCTCCGTGGTGCCCTGCTCCGGTTCCCCAAAGTCTCAGCATCCGTGGGTTCCACCAGGTGGACCCTCGGTCGCTGAATGGCCGGAGGAACTTCCTGACCAACTCCTGCAGGAGACGCAAGAGACCACTTCCGCATCCAACCGGAACGGAGGCAGAGGAGGTTAACAGGCCGGCCGTTGGCCGCATGCCTGTCCCAGTTGGGGTTCGTGCAACCCCTTCCACACCGTCCAATGGTGCTCCGTCGGAGACAATGCCTCCACAGTGCGATTTCACCATTACAAAGTCTCTGTACAGAGGTCGGCCCACCATGTCCGTTCCCGCCGACAGCAACCAAACCCGGTTGCTGCCCCTCTAGCCGAATACCACGGCCGATGGTGCGGGAATGCAACTCCAGCCCCTTTACTGCACCGCTTCCCCAACCAATCATCGGAGAAACGGGGTCTTGGCCGATTTTGTACGTGCAAACACGGGCAGAAATGGCCACCAATTGCAATGTGGGACTCTATCCGGGAAATCTTGTTAGCTCACGATAATTTTAAAACAGAAACGCTTGGAGAATGGTTAAAATGGACCCAAAACTATTTTGGCGTTACATCAAGAACTCTAGGCGAAGTAGAGAATCTATTCCTTCTCTGGTTGACACAAATGGGAAGCTTGTTTCAGATCCAGTAGAGAAAGCTACCTTATTAAATGAACAATACAAGAAGGTCTTCACAATTGATGATGGCATACCACATGAGGGTTTTCCTTCAACATCTCTTTTGTATGGAACAAATTGTAATAACTGCAGATGGGATAGTCAAGCAACTTCTAAAATTAGACTCAAAACCTGTGGTCCAGATGGGATGTATGCTATCATTTTAAAAAATCTTGCACAAGAGTTGGGTCCATACCTTCAGTTAATTTTTCAACAGTTTAGATGTAGGTATTGTACCAGATATGTGGAAATTAGTTAATGTTAGTCCAATTTTTAAATCAGGAGACAAGTCTCAGGTAACTAATTACAGACCCGTGTCTTTAACCTCGATAGTTTGCAAGGTCCTTGAACATATTATATATTCCTCTTCAATGAATTTTCTTATAGAAAACAATCTTTTGTGTGATAACCAGCATGGGTTTCTTAGGGGGCGTTCATGTGAAACCCAGCTTATTCTTTTAGTTGATGACCTTCAGAAAATTTTAGACAAAGGCAGTCAGATAGATTTGGTTTTTCTTGATCTCTGCAAGGCATTTGACACAGTTTCTCACTCAAAACTAATGACAAAAATTAGTGGGTATGGATTGGGTGAACAGGTGTATAAATGGGTGCATTCTTTTTTGAGTGATAGGAAACAAAGGGTTGTTGCAGGTGGGTCTGAATCTGACTGGATAGGGGTTACATCAGGGGTTCCTCAGGGTAGTGTGTTGGGTCCGCTTCTGTTTTTTATATATCAATGACCTCAGCAGTCAAGTTAGCAGCAATTGCCGGCTATTTGCAGATGATACAATAATTTATCGTGAGGTTACCTCTGACAATGATTGCCATATTATTGATAGTGACTTGAAAGCAATAGAGGCATGGTGTTCTAAATGGCAACTTCAACTTAATAAGGAAAAATGTTGTGTAATGAGGGTAGCTAGGGGAAGGAATCCAATAATATTTCCATATAGAATAGGGGCCATTCCGCTTAATAATGTAGATTCTTATAAATATTTGGGGGTAACGATTACAGCTAAGCTTTCTTGGAAGCTGCATGTCGAACAGATTATTTCCAAGTCTATGCAGATGCTTAGGTTTAGAAGGTCTATGCAGATGAGGTCTATGCAGATGCTCCGTGTGGAATCCCCACACTGAAGACTTAGCTCACTCTATAGAAATGGTCCAACACAGGGCTGCTAGGTTTGTTTGTGGTAAATATGGATATGCCGACAGTGTAACTAAAATGCTTTCAGAGCTTGGTTGGGATAGTTTACTTGCAAGACGTTCAGATTTTAGTCTTAATATCTTTAATCGAATGCTAGAAGGCTCTTGCCCTAAACCTACTTCAAGTAAACTTTGCAGGGCATTATATTTGGGTAGGGGTGACCACTCTAACAAAGTTGGAGAGATTTTTGCACGAACAGATTCTTATTACTGATCATTTGTTCCTAGGGTGATTCGACAATGGAACTCGCTTGCCGGTGATTTTGTGCAGGGAAAATGTATTTTATGGGAGTCATAATTTTGTTTTGTTTTGACAATGCATATATTTGCAGCACTAAAAAAATATTGAAATTGTTGTTGGGTTTATATCAATGGGGTTTTATATTTTCTGGTTTTGACAATGCATTTTCTATGCTGCACTTGGACTCCTGTCCCTCTGCCATAGGCCTTTATGGCTGCTTGCAGAGTAATTTTTCAAATCAAATCAAAAACCTCATAATTGAATCAGCCGCATATTGAATAAACATGGTGACTGCTTGAATAAGAAAAAGCAAACAGCATTTTTTTTTCTTCTTCCAAGCAGCAGATACCATCAGTTTTGTTCTGTTGCTTCTACTTGCTATCCCAATCGAACCCTGGTCGATCCAAACAACACATTTGCTGCTCATTCCCCTTTTATGCACGAGTTTTTGTCGTGCGACACACGACGCCAAAATGTCGTCATTCTATAAGAAAACGGGAACAAATGGATCACTTTATGCACTGCCGTCCGTTCAAGTTGCCATGGCGTTTTGAAAAACATGCCATTGTCTTTTACAGAATGCCAACAGCAAGAAGTTGCGAGACCTTTCTTATGGGTCCTTTTAGGCAAATGCTACATTTTTTGCCGTTGAATCAGTACTGCCAACCCCTCTAACATGTTCAAGACCGAAGAGATAAATGCTTTCATCCCTCAGCAATTGCAGTCTTCAACGTAGGTGGGACACCCCTTACCATTTTCCCTTCAAAGAGTAGTAACCAATGTAACCTACAATTAGATTGATTTAAAGCTGCTTCTAAATACATTATAAAAAAGCCGAGTAACCAACTTAGAGCTTTTTAAACCTATATTCACCATTTTAAGTTTTCAACAGCAAACATGACAAAGCATGCAACATTAATGAATGAAACAGAATAATAACATTAATAAAATGCTAACCTTCTCTGGTAATGACTTGTTTGCGACGCCGTCAAGTTGACTAATATTATGCCGTACGCCATCTAAACTGTGTTTGCCTTTATGAAGTGTTTTATGTGGAGAAGAAGCACGAGTTGACGAAGGACTACGCATCTGAGTAATCTTCTCCAAGAGATCTTCCTTGAACGAGCGAGCACGACGAGCAAGGCGGTTAGCCCGTGTTCGAGGAGGATCTATACAATAAAAAAAAGTTTACTAAATAACTAAATATGATTTATTATCGCTTTGTATGCAGAAGTTCCTTTAGACCCCTCAGCCGCCGCCATTCGCCGAATTTTTTTTGTGCAGCCAAACTCAGTCGAATCATTTTATGGCTAGCCATACGTTATCCAGCTGCCGAAAATAATTTCGGCTTAGCGGAAAATCGTTTAGTATTAATAAATTTACAGGCTTATATTTGAGAATGTCCTCTGGGTCAGTTACAGTTGAGAGCATGTTCTCCATAACTTTACTTTTATGCAATGGCCATCATTTCTCGTTGGGACTTGAAAAACTAAACAGGATTTCTTTTATTCACGATAAGTTTCAATTATTGGAAATTGAAAATTGGAATTTAGTCCAGTCTCCTAATAAATGAAATTACTTTCTTTATTAATGTTTTTATTTATTTATTTTTTGCAACTGCTCGAAACTTGAAGCCACAAATCCGCCGAACATCCGCCGAATTTGAGCACAGTCAAACACTGCTGGAAAAAATGCGGCTAAGTCTGACTTCCGCTGCATTTTATCCGAAAAAAAATGCTTCAAACAAGTGTTCGATGCTGTTGGATATCATCATCAGACAAAACAAATTCAAGAAACAAAACAAAATTCCCTATAGTATGCTAACCAGTGTAGCCTATCTCACAATTTTTGTTCAGCTAGCAAACTGTAAATTCTACAATATTAGGACTATTTTGAAATCTGAATTATTGTAATGTACTTACTTAACCTGAATTTTTCTTTAAAATCAAATAGCATTTAATCCGGCAAACGTGTTTGTTCACAGGTAAATGTATGGCTGTCTTATGCCTACAACATTAAGACCCTTTCCGAAATATACGGTCGTATATAGGATCTATAAGGTGCGCAGAGGACGACAATGAGGCGATATAAGTGCCGATATACAGGTGATAACATCGTTAAAACATAACCATCATCGTTTGCAAAGAAATGTTTAAAAAAAATATTTCTAATGACTTATAAAATATAAAAGGTATCTCATGATTAAAAAAATAAAATTAACCTACCGTCATAACTTGTTGAAATTCCTGTTAAACGATCACAAGAGGCGTAAAATACCCGAACCATGTACACGACTTGCAAACTTTTTCCGTTGGATCGTTATCTTTTTTTTTTTGGCGAGCGACCCAACGGAAAAATAGATCTGTTAGAGAAGAACAGTTGTAGGAGCTTCTGAGTCGGGTATTTACTCCTCTTGTGTGCGTTTCATCGGAATACAACAGATTATCAAAGTTAATTTTGTTTTCATATTCCTTAATATAACGTTTATATTTTAATTAAGACATTAGAAATATTTTTAAAAACTATTTTTCACAAACGTTAATAGTGTTAATGATGTCAGCGCCCCTATATCGCCCTTACAGCGCCTTTATATCGCCCCATTGACTTCCGCGGCGCTTTTAAAGTTTCTTAATGAGCCATATGTCCAACAGCAACTTACCAATTTTTAGTCATTATATGATTTATATCACTCAATCAGCATATACTTAAAGTGCACATTGCACTTTGAAAACTTAACATTGGACAACTTTAAATATGCAAAATAAACAAAAATTGCCGCAACTTTGTACTTTAAAAATTAACATTTTCTCTTTAACATTGGGTCTATGGGCTCAATAGAAAAACGATGCTTGCGCTTTTCGCGGAGATTTTTCGAAGTAATTTTGTGGTGTAGCCCCTTAAAGGAGAAAATACGCTCGTACTGTATGCAACCGTACTCCGGGTTCGGCCTCTTACAATTGTGGCATCATTATTCCCAAGCGAAAATAAACACTGAACGCACCACACGTACACACAAACACAACCAGTACACAACAGTTCATTTTAAAATTGTGGCAACTAATGTCGCCAACACTATATCAATGCAGCTAAAAACAAAAAAGCTTTGCAACCGTTTTTTTTTTTTTGTTTTAAAACTAATAAAATAGAAAATAAAAAGGGTACCGTAGATTTCTCGAAGAATTAAAATCGGAACCAATGTCTTTAAGCCCATCTTTTCCATGAACAAAGTAAAGGCAGACAGAAATATTAGAAACTAATGAAACCATAATAATATAATGAAACAGAAAATGTTTGCTACATGACAAAAGCAACGATAAATGAGGAACAAACTTCATTTAAGACAATGCAAAGCAGCCCACGGGCAAACCTATTTTCTTTATCTTCAAGGTTATCATTTATTGCAAATTACTGCACTCCTCCCTACACACATGTTGGCCTACATAAATTTACATTTAAAAGGAAAGTAACATCAATGAGGCGTCAAGCAATGACAAAACGTCATTACCTAATTACTAACAGGAAACTTGCATAAGAAAACCACTTCCTTATATGACAAGTCATTCAGAATCAGTCGTCACTGATTATTCATCAATCATCGGCAGACACATAGAAGAAAAGAAAGTACCGCAAGGAGTTGCAGCAAGATTCGCTCAAATTTCTAGATTTGTGAGCTGTATGAGCTTTGACTGCAGATTTTTGAGCTAGAACGTTGCTGGGCACAATTGCCTGTGAATTTTGCTTCCGTCATTTATGCAAAAATATCAGAGCTCGTTTTAACGTGAAATATCGAAATGACAAAAAAGGTTATTGTTTGACACAGCCTGAAACATTAGTGCAATCCATAATTTTCATTTATTTTAAACTTGAATGAAAGCTGTAATTTAAATTCGGTTGTGTAGAATTTTCCAATGGGCCTCACACGAAATAAAATAAAACATTATCACTTATACAACACATGTCATAACTGAATTCTTTGTGAAATACTTGTTCAAGTGTTTTCATCCAAACAATGCTAATAGTAAGCTTACCCGTATATGCCAATATGTAATTGTTTGTCAGTAATTAAATGTGGTCAACAACAAGAAAACAGAAGTGAATAGGAACAGTCACCACATGCCAAGTAGTAGGTAGCAATACAGTCAAGTAGTACTACCTCATTAAAATAAAGTCAGCATGTTAACTAACTACCAGTAGACAAAAAGTGAAGGACTACTAGATGAAAGCAAATGCATTGTAACCTTAAGCCAATAATTAATCGTTTGCTGTTCCTAATTATCACTTAAGTACGTTCACTCCTCTTGCTATACGGAAGTGAAAATAGTCGATTTGAAACCACATGCCCAGCGTTTTCATAGAACAATCGAGTCCTCAAATTACACAAAGTCTCATTTCTTTCAACCAAAACATTACAATAACATCGCGTGCAACTAGCTTTCTTTAAAATCAATAGAAACTATAAGAAAAAATCCTTTTCAATCTTTATAGTACAGTATATTGGACAAGCTGTTTAAACAGTCTCTTAGTGAATTTAGTTATAGCGATTGCATGTATATAAAGGGTTACAATTTATTCGTAAATTATTAGTGGTCGACTTAGATTTTCTTCTATCGCAACAACTGTTCGCATATCAACTAAAAGGTAAAATTTCTTGCAACCATGCCAATGTGCTTCATCATATCTTGTCACTTAAGACAGTTACGTTAGAAAAGCATGTGATTCGTAGATAATAGTATCAAATACTTCGAGACCTCGGTTATTCGTATTAATACATATAGGTCCAGGGTGGCTGGTTTTTTCTTTTTGAAGAAAAAAACGAAATTAACCCGTTTTTTGGTTTAAACCTGGTTTTTATTTTGTTTAAACCTGGTTTTTTGGTTTAAACCATAAAATGTTTTTTTTTAGTAAAAAAAATTACTACACTGACTATAAGACACTGCCACGCTGGAAAGTGCGTATTTTTCCATTTTGTGCATATTTTCATTTTTTATTCAAATATCCAATACTAATATACACTGTGAACGAAAAAAAAAACGAACCTCTATAAATACTACAATAACATATGAAGAGGATAGTTTTTTTTTCCGTTCACAGTGTAATATAAATATTAAAATAATTAAACTAATAATTCCATTAACCAAAATCGTCTGAATAATGTGTGTGGGCAACAGTGATTATTAGATTGACATAGACATAAAACCCTCAGTTACAATCTGCCACTCCAATATGACCCTTATGAGTCACAGTATCACCTATGTAGTGAAGCATATTGGGGGGAATAAAGTCTAATTTTTGTTTGCATATTAAAAACTAGGGATGGCAAATGGGACAATCGAATCCTTGAATCCCGCGAATCTTGAAAAATATGCGAGATTCGAAAACTCGAATCTTCGCGCTTTTTTCGAAAGATTTGAAATCTTTCGAATCTTAACTTTAAAAAAACTTTGGCAAAATTAGTTAATTCCAAATAACAAAAAACGGTCGATTGTTGCAATTTCGGTGGTACCCAAATCACCAATATCACCACCTTGTGGCGACCTTGAGTGCCACACTGTTTTATAATATTAATAATTTAATATTTAATAGCATTTCATTTATTTGTATCTTCTTAATGAATAATATAGGATTCTTATATGAAGATTCGGGAGATTCCTTTTAGGATTCGTCCCACCTCTATTAAAAACCAATAGACTGAGTAGAATTTACAAAAAAAAATTAGTTGTCTTTGGTTAAAACCACGCCACCCTGTGTAAGCCAAACGATAAAACATTTTATAGGGTCAGGCAGTAGGTATTGACAGTTTTTATCGTGTGATTGTCAGCTTAGTAATTGAAACACAGAGATTAAAACGGAACATATTTATTCTATACATAATGCAGTTTTCAAATATGCTTATTTTTTAAAAATTATGTTAGACAAATGTGCTCCTTCTTGTCTTTCGGATTCTTGGAGCCTGCTGCGAAACGATTGCATGACACGGTGCAATACATCTGGGCCGATCGCTCTAATTTCGTTGGTTATGTTGTTTCTCAACTCCTGTAATGTGTGGGACCTGTCAACAAACACTTTGGACTTCAGATATCCCCATAAGAAAAAATCGCAGCCTAGGAATATCATATTCTTGACGAAATTGCCGCTGAACCTCGATTATGCTTCCCGTTCAAATGAACACGTAACAAAAAATTCGTTGCTGCACAGGCCAAGAATTCATGGCTACTGAAACTGCATAACATATTAAATTTATTGCGCAATATACTGTCCCCCACTCAGTGTCTTGTCTTCCCACCACAGCGCTCACAAATGCGTCAGTACCTATTGCCAGACCCTGTATAAATGTGCATGTTCAGCACTGCGTGTATTTAAGACTATTTTCTACAACAACAAAAAAGCTCCTTTCCAAACGTAGCTTTTGTATTAAGTTAGTTACTAATAGGCTAATAGCAATCTGTTTCAATGACAGGCAATTAGAAATCAGGACGAGTAGAAGTTGGCTCCGCCCTTTTTATGACGAACGCAACTTCTAATTGGTTGGTTATGTAGTATGACGTCACATGCTCCGCACTTTTCAACGTCGAACCACACAAAAAACCAAATTAGAAGTTCCCGGTCATCATAAAAAGGGCGGAGAAAACTTCTGCTCGTCCCGATTTCTAATTGCCTGTGTTTTAATGTCATTAATAGATTTGTGTTGTCAAAATGGCGTATTCCAAAAGCATCATCATGTCAAGCCTTATTCTCACTGCAATGTTGCTACTTACCTTTACACTAGTTACAAGTAAGATTTTCAGTTTGTTTAACCGTAAAGTTTAAGTTTAACCGTCTGTTTGAACAGAAGCTTGGCGACTGAGTAGCAAGTCGTGACGCTTTTGACAAGTCGCTAATATTTGCTTTTATAAAGTATGAAGATGCGCATGTGCGCTGATGCTCGCTCGACGTCGCATGAATGAAGTTTAGGATTAATTCTCGGGGCTGAAAGCTGTTGGCCTATCTACAAAAACAAAACACACCAACACTTCTATTTTTTTTGTTTTAGGTCAAGAATGCACAGTACAAATTGCCAATTGTATTACTGCCTGCAGAGGTGACTATGGTCCAAACTCATACGGAACAATCACAAATGGAAAATGCAACTGCTCCAAATAACTAAAATGTAATGAAAACTTAAAACTAAAATGACAAGAATAAATTGTTATTGTTTATGCGTTGTCCCTGTACTTGCATCTTGCATCTTGAATTTATCCATCTGTACTATATTTTTTTACGACAGGCAGTTCTTGCCCCACCCTTTTATGAGCGTCATCAATTTCTAATTGGTCAGTAACACATGCCCCGCCCTTTTCAATTTCTAATTGGTTGATATTTGGTCTAAGGCTCATAAAAGGGCGCGGCAAACGAAAAGTTAGTGTTGGCACAACTGCCTATCTGTTCACGTGGTTAAAAATGCTGCTGTCAGGGAAATTCACCATTTACGTTACTGGTAGCTACCCTGTGCAGGCTCCAACTCAATGAATGAGCCGCCAAATCATACACCAGTTGACCAAATGGGACATTTGCCTTAAGCCCAGACCCCCAAATCTGCGATCTCGAGTGCAACGTGGAGCAATTGCTCACTAGCTCAAACTTTGATCTGGTAGATCGAAGCGACGTGAAGCCAGGTAATAGCACTGCTACTTCATACTGCGACTTGAAACTTCTCCACTGGCAGACACTTCAGGCGGCAAGTAGTCAGTCGCCTTCCACTTCCATCAAGTAAGTTATAAATCTTAAAGACGTTGCTAAAAGTAACTTCGAACTGCTAGCCAACATCTCGCACAGGGTGGCTGATTTTTTTTGATTTTTTTTTAAATCAAATAAATCGATTTATTTGATTTAAAACAGATTTTTTTTAGTTTTTTTTTTCATTTATATGAAATATTAAAAAAATTTTATGATGATGTTTGCAAAAATGAGTAAAAATAACATTGTTAATTGTTAAGTTAGTAAAATAATTGCAAAATAAGAAAAAAATGTTAATGAAGATTCAAATTTGAAAATAATAAGTTTCAACTACTTTTAATTTAACATTCTGAACATATAAACACAAGCTGTGCAGCTTTTTCAATTCCCAAAGCAAATCAGTGCCTAAGAGATAAACTGTGTTAAGTCACATTTAAAAAAAAAAACGATTTTTACATCTTCATAAGATGGAAAATTCGTGTTTTTAAACAGCTTGGCAAGTTCTATCAAAAGTAAACAGTGTTAAGTCCACAGTTTTACACATCGGCCGCTAGATGGTGGTATATCATGTTAAGTCCTATCCCATTAATGAAGAGAAAAACTTTCAAACGACTCCACTGTAAAATTTAGGTTTGGTGACTTAACACAGTTTACCTCTGAGGCTCTTAAATAGATTACCATTACGATTTATACGTATGATTTTTTTCCACCAGTCAATTGGTGTAGTGGTTAGTGTCTCGGACTTTCAATCAAAGGTAATGTTGGTCATGGGTGCGACACCCTGTATTCACAGAGTTGTGGAACACCCTGTCAAAATTCCTTTCTGACAGTATGGCACCCCTTGGTGCACAGATGTCCAGACTTGGGTGGCCCGAATTCTGTGTGAATTCGTGGAACCCAGTCAGATCGAGAAAATTGGGAAGAGTCCCAGAAATACCTTTCATTTTAAGGTAGTGTTCTCAGCCCGGGGCAATGATTGGCCCTGTTGGTCAATCATTAAGCCCTGAGGTGACAGTCGCCCCTCCCAGGAGACCGAACAAGAGTGCCGTGCGGCCTATGTGTGAGGACAGTTAGTCAGAGATTTCAAGAGTGTTCAGACCGAAACAGACCTGACTAAAGTAAGAGTTTTCAATAATGTAAAAGTGTAGACAGAATAATGTAAAGTATATTGCAGTAAAGATTATTTTATTTTAGCTAAACTTGTGTAAGTGTTGTGTGTACACCAGGAGTTCCTAATCCCAATTTAAAGAAATGCCCGGTGTGAAGGAACATTTTGAAACAAGTTATTAGCAGCAATATTTTTCTTTTTCATATTTAAAGTTGTCCACTATTAAGTTTTCAAAGTGTAATGTGCACCTTAAAGAGACCATTACCTCCAGAAATTCATTTTCAAAATATTGTCAAAACTTACCCAACGATTGCCAAAACGATTTTTCAAATTTTAAATTGCCCTAAGAAGATATTTGCCCTAAATCCACTTGCCCTAAAACCAGGTTTGGCCTAAAATAACATTTGCGTTAAAATTATTTGCATTAAAAGGACATTTGCCCTAAACCCACTTTTTTGTTCTCTATTTTCATATGGTTTAGTGTCTTTCGGTGGAGTATGTTAAATATTTTTTTAAGTGCCTGCAAGTGGTTTTAGGGCAAATGTCCTTTTAGGGCAAGTGGTTCTAGGGCAAATGTCCCTTTAGGGTAAGTGGTTTTAGAGCAAGTCTCTTTAGGTCAAATGTTATTAGGGCAAGTGTCTATAGGGCAAGTGTCTTTAGGACAAATGTCTAACACCCATTTGTATTTTTTTAATGAATAATATAGGATTCTTATACTGTATAAAGGATTCGAGAGATTCAAAAACTTTTTACGATCCGAATTCGAGAAAATTTAAGATTCGTCTCACCTCTAGTTAAAACCAAAGGTTAATTAAAAAAACCAAGTGGTTAAAACCACGCCACCCTGAATAGTTGTAAAATATATTGAAACGTTATGAAATTAATTGAAATCCATAAAATAAAACAAGGCAATTGAATCAGTTTAAATTAACTTTATATTAGGGATGGGACATTCGAATCTTCGAATCCCGCGATCTTGAAAAATATTCGAGATTCGAAAACTCGAATCTTCGCGCTTTTTTCGCCTTTCGAATCCTAACCAAAAAAAACTTTGGTAAAATAAATACTAAAATTAGTTTTAACTTCATTGACGTCCAATAGAAGCTTTCACTAACAAAAAGCGACGATTGTTGCAATTTCGGCAGTACCTGGATCACCAATATCACCTTGTGGCGACCCTGATTGCCCACCATTAGAATTTATTTTCCTCCGCCCTTTTATGACGTCAGACCAAGTAACAAACCAATTAGAAATTAATGACGTTCATAAAAGGGACGAGCAAAAGAAATTCTAATGCTGGGCACAATTGCCTGTGATAAATTCTAGTTTAATTTTGCTACTATTATCCCCTCCCCTTTTTATATTTGAAAGAGAAAATGAGATTTTCATTTTCTCTGCTTTGTGCATGCACGTATCTTCCTAATGAATAATAAGAGGATTCTTATATGAAGGATTCGACAGATGCGAGATCCTTTTAGGATTCGGATTCGAGAAAATTTAGGATTCGTCCCACTTCTACTTGATAAACTAATGGCATATATGATTATTTCTCACATAAAGTGACTGATGATTGTAGAACATGCAGTAGTATTTGAAGAACATGCAGTAGTATTTGAATGAAGTTACACTTGTAAAGTAATATGCATTTTGGATTTTTTATATTCTGTGATTGGATTCATAATTTTTTTTTTTTCAAATTTCTTTTCAATTAAGATGTAATTTGAGGGTGCCACATAAGTATCGCTGCACGTTTAGGTTTGAAAATGTTTAAAATAATCCTACGTAACCAATTACAATCACCATTTTTTTGGTTAAGAGGCTAGATACATCGTTTAGTTCAAAATTTCTCCCAATGTAGGCGCTGCGATCGTTGTTGATTGAAAAACGGTTTTTTAACGTTTTTTCTCCCGGTTCGAAGTCACATAATAATTAATTGAAAAATAATTTCGCGTGCTAACCTTCTAAAAAGAAAACATTGTGAAGCCAGTAGATTAATGCACGTAATAATTATTTTGTTATTGTTCTGATTTGTTTTTAACGGGAGTTCTTCAAATGTTTATGGGACGGTTTTTTGCTCCTATGGGACTTAACATGGAGTTAAAAAAACGTAAGATTTTAAATGTTATTTAAAAATAGAAAGCCCTTTTAAAATTTAGAAAAAGGAATAATCCTGAAGGCAATAAACACGTGTAAGTACGTGCTAATTTTTCTGATTGCTCTAAATCATTTTTAATGAGAGTTCTCTTAAGTTTTGTTGGACGGTGTTTTAGTCCTATGGGACTTAACATGGAGTTAAAAAACGTACGATTTTAAACATTAAAAATAGAATCACCTTTTCAAAATTTATAAAAACGAAACATCGTGAAGCCAATACATGAAAGTATGTGCTAATTATTTTGTTATTGTTCTAAATCGGTTTTAACGAGTTTTTCAAATGTTTGCGGGACGGTTTTTGATCCTATGGGATTTAACCTTTGAACCTTGTTTAAAAATAGAAGGACCTTTTCAAAAATTATATAAATCGAGCACGTGAAGAACAATACTTTTTATTGCATTTTGCGCTTTACTGTATTTTAATTGAGCGATAGTAAGGCGATTTCTTGCAGTTTTAGTAACACCATATAAGAACACTCATTTGTCTCGTTGTCGTCTGCTCAAAACAACAAGATGGACGTGGATCTAGGCTCTTAATGGTTTCAGTATTTTGTAAAAAAGTTTTTTTTTTAAATAAATTTCATATTTTTTTTAAAAAGTATTTCAAACTCATGTCATGTGAAATATTTCTATGAAATGAAATATTTCACATATATTTCACGTGAAATATTTCAATGGTACATCACTAGAAACGTATGAACCACAAAATTCATCATCTATGTGTCATTGGCACGTGAAACTCTGCATTACCTAGGCTCTTAAACGGGACTGGCTCACTACAGGTACCAAAAAATAATAGTATTTTTTATCAATACGTTTAGTTTAGGTTAGATTCGGTTCGGTTTCATTAGGTTAGCTTAGGTTTCATTAGGTTCGGTAGGTTTCATTAGGTGAGGTTCGGTTAGGTTTCATTAGGTGAGGTTTCATTAGGTGAGGTTCGGTTAGGTTTCATTAGGTGAGGTTCGGTTAGGTTTCATTAGGTAAGGTTCGGTTAGGGCGAAAGGGTTATATTTTTTTTTGGTAGCTGTAGTGACCCAAGTAGCTGTTCTCCCCCTAGTAGATCTTGTGAACCTTGGTAGCTGTAGTGACCCCCAACCTTTTAAACACTTTTCCAGAAGTTTTCATGCATTTTGCACATCTTTCCTATTTTTTTTAAGACAGACCCTTTTTTTACTACCTGTCAGTTTTAATTACAGTGTCTTTCATGTGTCGCGTGCAAAAGGACTTGCGTGTTCCACGAATATTGTCGTATTTTTGTATATACAGCACACGCCTTGTGTTTGATTACTTTCTTCTCTCCCACACACACAGAAACACAATCTCATTATTATTCTGAATCTCAACACCACCTACTTGGCCCAAACGTTATTTATAACCTCGATCAGAACCCACACATTGAAAGTAGCGACTAAAAATGAAATGAACTACAATACGAACAAACAAACAAACAAAAAAACACATTTGAAATGAATGAAATAAAACGAATGAGAAACAACAAGCAAAAAAAATAGTAAGAAAAACAAAAACATGCGGCATATTTTATGATAAGATAAAAATATAAAAATGAATTTTGTAAGGAAGCGTAAAAAAATAGGGACATCAAGAAACGAAAAATAAATAAGAAGGAATTTAGTTCCTTTTTTTTTACACCTGTTCAAAGATTCCACCTTTACTCACCACTTTTTTCAGTTTTAGACGACATTTTCGCCGTAATAACGTTCCCTTGTATGCAATATCAATTAGTCCAATTTTTATTTTGCATTTTAAGTAAACATTTCCTCATAATTCACTCTACAAACGTCTCCAAAGTTAACAAACTAAAACCGCATAAACCGCCGCCATTTTGACTTCGACTGTAAAAGAACCGCTGCACACCGCAAATAAAAGAAATCTCATTCATACGGATAATACAAATACAAACGTTTGCGGTATCCTTGATCTCACCTTCAGTAAGTCGGGAAAGTAAACGCACTTAATAACTTAAACGCAACTATATGAACCCATATTTAAACAAGATTGACGACTAACAAAAACTGGTTCAAAATTGTTGTAGCGGCTAATTATAAAATATTGTTATTTTATTCATATGCGTAACAGCTTCTGTTTAATACGTGAATAATATAACTAAATATGTCATAAATAATTTAACAAGAACAGTTTACAAAAGTAAATTGACACTATTAACTAGTTATCGTCAGTTATAAATTATTTGTATTAACGGCTAGCTATTTCACTGCTTGATTAAAAGCGTCATCTGGCGGGCTGTCGTTGGCAATAGCTTTGGTTAATTTGCATTTGGCCAATACGAACGCAGTATATTCCCCTCCCCATTTCCCCATAAAAGTAGCTGTGAACATTAGTAAAAAAAAAAGCTGTGAATACTACTAACATTAGCACAGTGGTATTTTCATTGAGCATGCTCATTGCCGCCTGTCGTTTATGAGGGAAAGTGATTGCAGATTTACGTTAGCAGCACCATCTATTGATCATCAATGGAAACTGCCGATGAGACGTTCACTATAGGAGCCCTAGGAAGTGGCAAAAAATCAACGAAATTAAATTAAAATTAATAAAATAAAATTAATTCGGAGTTTTTGGCGCGCAGGTCTCAATGTGTTGACTTAGTATGTAAATATAATTTGAATTTGAATTTTGAATTTGAAAAATTACTCTGCAAGCAGCCATAAAGGCCTATGGCAGAGGGACAAGAGTCCAAGTGCAGCATAGAAAATGCATTGTCAAAACCAGAAAATATAAAACCCTAATGATATAAACCCAACAACAATTTCAATATTTTTAATGCTGCAAATATATGCATTGCCAAAACAAAACAAAATTATGACTCCCATAAAATACGTTTTTCCTGCACAAAATCCCCAGCAAGCGAGTTCCATTGTCGAATCGCCCTCGGGACAAATGACCAGTAATAAGAATCTGTTCGTGCAAAAATCTCTCCAACTTTGTTAGAGTGGTCACCCCTACCCAAATATAATGCCCTGCAAAGTTTACTTGAAGTAGGTTTAGGGCAAGAGCCTTCTAGCATTCGATTAAAGATATTAAGATTAAAATCTGAACGTCTTGCAAGTAAACTATCCCAACCAAGCTCTGAAAGCATTTTAGTTACACTGTCGGCATATCCATATTTACCACAAACAAACCTAGCAGCCCTGCGTTGGACCATTTCTATAGAGTGAGCTAAGTCCTCAGTGTGGGGATTCCACACGGAGCTGCAGTATTCTAGATGGGGACGTACTAATGATTGATATGCTATACATTTTACCTCCCTGGGACACCTTCTTAGAACGCGTTGACTAAACCTAAGCATCTGCATAGACTTGGAAATAATCTGTTCGACATGCAGCTTCCAAGAAAGTTTAGCTGTAATCATTACCCCCAAATATTTATAAGAATTTACGTTATTAAGTGGAATGGCCCCTATTCTATATGGAAATATTATTGGATTCTTTCCCCTAGCTACCCTCATTACACAACATTTTCCCTTATTAAGTTGAAGTTGCCATTTAGAACACCATGCCTCTATTGCTTTCAAGTCACTATCAATAATATGGCAATCATTGTCAGAGGTAACCTCACGATAAATTATTGTATCATCTGCAAATAGCCGGCAATTGCTGCTAACTTGACTGCTGAGGTCATTGATATACAAAAGAAACAGAAGTGGACCCAACACACTACCCTGAGGAACCCCTGCTGTAACCCCTATTCAGTCAGATTCAGACCCACCTGCAACAACCCTTTGTTTCCTATCACTAAAAAAAGAATGCACTCATTTATACACCTGTTCACCCAATCCATACCCACTAATTTTTGTCATTAGTTTTGAGTGAGAAACTGTGTCAAATGCCTTGCAGAGATCAAGAAAAACCAAATCTATCTGACTGCCTTTGTCTAAAATTTTCTGAAGGTCATCAACTAAAAGAATAAGCTGGGTTTCACATGAACGCCCCCTAAGAAACCCATGCTGGTTATCACACAAAAGATTGTTTTCCATAAGAAAATTCATTGAGGAGGAATATATAATATGTTCAAGGACCTTGCAAACTATTGAGGTTAAAGACACGGGTCTGTAATTAGTTACCTGAGACTTGTCTCCTGATTTAAAAATTGGACTAACATTAGCTAATTGCCACATATCTGGTACAATACCTACATCTAAACTCTGTTGAAAAATTAACTGAAGGTATGGACCCAACTCTTGTGCAAGATTTTTTAAAATGATAGCATACATCCCATCTGGACCACAGGTTTTATTTGAGTCTAATTTTAGAAGTTGCTTGACTATCCCATCTGCAGTTATTACAATTTGATCCATAAAAAGAGATGTTGAAGAAAAACCCTCATGTGGTATGCCATCATCAATTGTTAAGACCTTCTTGTATTGTTCATTTAATAAGGTAGCTTTCCCTACTGGATCTGAAACAAGCTTCCCATTTGTGTCAACCAGAGAAGGAATAGATTCTCTACTTCGCCTAGAGTTCTTGATGTAACGCCAAAATAATTTTGGGTCCGTTTTTAACCATTCTCCAAGCGTTTCTGTTTTAAAATTATCGTGAGCTAACAAGATTTCCCGTTTCGCTGCTGTGCGTGCAATACGGAATTCATTGCAATTCACTAATTTTGGGTGATTTCTAGCCCTATTCCTCCATAAGCGTTGCTTACGAAGAGCCCTTTTAACTTTGCTAGTGTACCATACTGGTGTGGCACAGTCTCTAACTACCTTGGTTGGAATAAAGGAGGAAGACCCATTTAAAATTAAACTATGAAATCGTGACCAATTCAAATTCACATTTTGAAGATGAAAACATTCTTTAAATTTATGAAAATTATCTATCAAATGTGACTTAAAATCATCCCAATTACATTTGTTAAAAAGAAACACTACTCTTTTAACCTCAGAAATTTTTTCCACACATGCATTAACATCACATAAGACAATCTGATGATCACTAATTCCCCCTGATACCCTAACATTGGATAATAACTCCGGACTATTAGTCAGTACTACATCAAGAATTTTGTCATTTCTGGTTGGTTTAGTTACAACCTGTTCCATAGAATAAGTATTCATACTATCTAAAAATGAAACTGCTAATGGCTTGTCACTGCCACTGATCACTGTATGCATTTCCCAGTTGATGTTTGGAAAATTTACATCACCTCCTAAAAGAATGATTGGGCTATGGTATTTATGATGAAGAGTGTCCAAAGAAGTTCTTACACTAGTGACATCTGCTATGGAGGATCCCGGTGGCCGATAGAAAGAATATAAAAACACATTTTTACCATTTTTTAGCCTTAAACTACAACATACTATTTCACAGTCTGTTTCAAAACTTGTTTCCCTGCAACTATGAAATATTTGTGAAATAGCTATGAAAACCCCACCTCCAGAACGACCAACCCTGTCTCTACGGTACACTGTGAAACCATCTGGAAATATTTCCCCATTATTAACAGTATCATCAAGCCATGACTCTGTACCAAGAATTATATTGCAACCAGTCTCCTCAACTGCCGCAATGAACTCAGGAACTTTGTTTCGTAGACTCCTACAGTTAACTACCATAACCTTTACATGTGACGGTATAGCTGAAGTGTGTTTTCCTAAATGATTTCCTTCCTGGACAGTGTTTGAAGAAATAATACCTGAAACAAAGGAACTATTGCTCCCAGCAACAAGCTGTGGAGCATTCATATTAGTATCAACCCCCCTAAAGCATTTGCACCTAAACCCCAAAACCTTACCCTAAAAAATGCTTAACAAAATCACCTATCTTTTTACCCACAATCCTACCAGCATTGTAATTAAAATGAACCCATTCCCTACTCCAGGAACCCCCAAAATTGAGCATAGCTGCCCTCCAGTCTATTACCTGGGCCCCCACCTTACTACATGCTTCAATTAATCTATCATTTACATAACGTGCCTTACGAGTAACTATATCACCCCTATCCCACCTCTCAGGAATAGCACTAACTTTAACAGTAACTCCAGCCCTACAACATAAAGTATGCTTTACTAAGTCCGCTAGCCCATCTAAAACTTTTTTTTTTTTTTTAAATAACAATCTCTGGAACACAGTTACACAGGCCAGAGACGTTCCCACCACAGCCAAACCGACACCTGTTATAATGAGATACTAAGTCAATATATTGAGATATGTGATTACCCCATCATATATATGTATATATCATAATATATATAATATATATAATATAATATCATCATATATATATATCATATATATAATGTAATATCCCAGGTCTGTGTGTGTGTGTGCACAAAAACCTTGAAGCACGTCGGAATTTATATAAATTTAAATAAATGAAGAAATGAACAGCTTTTTTTTCTCAAGGTCAACTACATGTTGCACCCTTCCCATCCAAGAACCCCATGATATTAAATTGGAGAAGGGAAAATGTTGGAAAGTGTAGAGGGAGAGAAAAAGAGAGAAACGTGGAGGGGGGTATTAGTGGGAGGGGTGACTGAAATTGAAATGAAAGGAGTAAAAAAGGAACAAACGATGCGCATGCGCACAATTGCCTGTTAATTTTGCTCCCGTCATAGTCGGGTTACCCCACTAGTATATATATATATATATATATATATATATATATATATATTGCTTAAGGATTAAGCGAGTTGTATGAAAGCATGTTCTTTTGAGGCCGTCCTTTTTACTGCCAATTAAAACTGAACACTTCGAACTTTAATGATGTAACAACCCAACTGGTTTGTTACAATACCTCGGATAATATTTGACCCGTCCGAAAAAACAAGAACAAAACTTACACAGACGCAGACTCCAAACGGGGACAGGATCGTACCAGTAGCAGCCCTCTCCACGGTTGATATGGGAAACGTCGACTCTCTCTGGAGTCTCTCTCGCCAGACATGACGGTCGATCTGCTACCACAACGAGAATATCACGGTGGGACCTCTCCCACCGCGAGCCGACGTAAGTACCGGTCAACAACATGCAGAAAACGGATGATGAAAACCCGTAGATTTTTCCCACCCCGCAATACTCCCCAATAACTGACACAACACGGTAAAGTAAGATAAAATAACGGTATATTTATTACTCACAGTTAAACAAGATGCAGTGGTAATAATTTGCACAACTGGCTGGTTAATTCCGACCAGCCAAGCCCCCATAAATTAACCCAGGCCACATAGCCAAAAGGCAAACAAAAGAAAACACAAAGGAGTATCAGGAGGCCAGCCTGGCCTCCACCAACCAAGTTCAATAGTCACTGGCCTATAACACACTGCCCAGCACAAATGGCTGACTAGGCCATTTATACCTCCAGGCAACTCCACCTGGAGGGGACAGTGGTCACTTCTGACCTCTCACCCATTGACTCCAATGGTGAGAGGTCTGCTGGCACCAAAATGGTGTCCGATCCAACAGCCAACTGCAAGCTGTCAGGCAGACCCCCGTAGGGAGTTGGTCTGCTCAATCAAAAACTTTGATTGAGCAAACCAGGTTGCCACAAGTACTTACTTTTCCAATTAAAGTTCTCTTTTCATTTTAACTTCTTTGTATTTTAGATATTTTATGAATATTGCATAGCACAACATTGGAACATAAAACTTGGAAAATGGCCCAATGTTGAGCATAGTAATTGAGTATTTTAATGTCTTTTCTGTGGTTACCATGGCCTAACATTGGGTCCCAGATTTCATTATTCATTTGCATATTATGTAATGATTGGCCAACTTGTATCACATGATCAGTGCTTGCATGTGTATATAAGTTAGGCTCTCACCTGGTTAAATTTGTCTTGATTCACTAGTGCGTGTTGCCGGTTTCTATGCCTGAGCACACACGTGTAATCATTTCCAAAGTGTCTTAATTTTGATGTGTGCTTAGCCGGTGGCTATGCCCGGCCACACATCTGTAGCTAATTCCATGAAGAGTTTGAGTGTCTTGATTCAATAGTGTGCCGATGGTGGCTATGCCCGGGCACACATGAATCAATTCTATTGTAAAGTTGAGTAACTGTTTTCTGCTGGATGTCCAACCAGACCCTATGTCTGGCACATGTTCTGTTTTGATTTCAAATAACATGTAGCCATTTATATGCCTGGTTGAGAGTTTTGTTTCACTTCTGTAACAAGTGACTGGAAGCTATGCCCGGTTCCACTTAGGTCTTGTCCCCACAGATTGTCAAGGGATCATACCACAGAAGGATGCGATAGAAACGGAACTGGAAAAAAAATAGAAATGCTGATGTACAGATGCCTGATGGAAGATACAATGTGTTAATATACCTACAGAACCAGAAGAGCTTTATATCGATGAATATTAATGTAAAAGGTCTCAGATCGATCTTTTCGTTATAAACTTGGAAACTCCACTTCAGGTCTATCAATAAATGATAACAGACACATGTGAGTTGTTTATTCTTCAATGCACCAATTCAATGAATGGGTAATTTGCATAGGCTGCGCTGAAAATAAGAGTCGACAGCCGGTTCTCCGTCCCCTAGAAAAACTAGAGGACTACCTTGTAGTGTAGGGGTAGTCCTGATAAGGGGCCTGCCTGAGATTATAAGAGCACGAACCATCTGTAACATTGTCTGCTTTTTTCTAGCAGATGACACTTCGGACGGTATTGGAAGTAGAAACTGTCTGCAAAATCATCTGCTTTCTTTTAGCAGATGGCACTTTGGCTGGTGCTACACCATTGAGATACTATCTCAATATATTGACTTAAGTTTGGTTAGGTTAGTTGGTGTTAGGTTAGGTATAGTTACCTAACCAAACCAAACCTAACCTAAAGTCAAAATATTGAGATACTAAGTCAAAATATTGAGATATTAAGTTAATATGTTGAGATACAACATCAATATATTGAGATAGTAATTCTAAATATTGTAACACCCAGTAACTACCATTCCCGCCAAATCCATATCTTGGGGGTAAACAAATCCCGCTTGTCCCTCCCTCCTCTCTGAATCACACTTCTGAGTCATATCGAAGTGGCAGATTGATACACTTAGGACCATGGTCACTTGGACCTGGTTACACCACGTAGGTGTACACAGGTCCATGGTATAAAAGGACCATGTTCCTCTTTGTTCATCGTCCTTCTCTTTTGCTCAACTTTCTTGTATTACATAGATCTTTATACGTACCACATCATGGGCGTGAGGAAGGATGAATAAAAGCATTACAATGAAAAACTGCGTTGTCTTTATTTTCGGTAACTAACACTTCTCTACAGAGGCCGGAGACACAATAGGGTAAGGAGACATATGATCCTGGAGCAGCTACAGCATCTTCATTTGGGTAAACATCAAAGGAAGATGCATATCAGTGTTGACAAGGAAAGATTGCCACCATCCTTCTGCACCGATTTCACCCCCATGCAGGAGGATGATTGCAATCGATCTCCATCCGACTCTTTCTGTAGCTTGAATCTTCATCCGTGTGGGCACCATGCGATGCAGAGAAGAAACGAGCTATAGGAAACAACATCTACAAGTTGGTAAAAATATAGAGTCAACGTCAAAAGCTCACATTTGGTGGAGGTGCGGGGTAAGCCTCCATTTGCCTTCTCCGACTTATCTACAGAAGACGTCCATTGTCTAAAGTTTCATGATTGTGCTTCACAATCCTTTGTCCGTCCTGTTTATGTAGGAGCCACGTGTTGAAAGAGACTCTGCGATCACATACATCACAAGTCGACCACGCAATTCTGTGTCCTGTCCAGTGAGGCACGTGTGGAAAGAACTTTTGTCTGCCATCTTCATGGAGGCAACGGTTATGGACACACGTGTTTCCGTCCATGTGTATTCTATGTTCTATGTTCCATCATCATCCCTGGTACGTTAACTCTTCTTTCTATTTCGATGTGAAACCTATCTGACCCTCCTTCATATCATTGGTTGGTAGATAGGATAACCTCAGACAAATTATTTTTCAATTCCGAGAGGAGTTTGCTTAGCCGAAACTCCATATCATTGTGAGGTAAGCAAACAAATCTCAGCTACTTGTCTTTCCACCTATTAATAGGCCTTTAAAAAATGTATGTGTCTTTTAAAAGTGCCTATTATCTTCACTCTTTATTTTAACTTTCAAGCAAGTTTTTGTTCTAACTCCGTATCATTGTTAGAGGCTTGCAAGCTTAAAACAAACTTTTATCTTGCCTCGTGGGACTCTCCTGTCCCCCTTTTCTTTTGTTCTTTTGTTCTCTCATGTGTTTCCCTTGGGATCTCTATATCCCAAGTCATCATCTTCCAAACAACTCACCATCATCACCTCAATGAACTCTCACATAAACTATTTCTATTGGACACCATTGAGCCCGGCCACCATCTTGGATTGACTGGACACTCTTCAAAAAAGGTGCCAATGGAGCGGTTTTTTGCTCCATGTGAGCGCATTGTTGTATCTTCTCTTCTCTATTTGTTCTGTTCTTCTTTCTTCTCTTCCAGAGGGTCTGCACATGCGCGCCCCTGGTGGAGTTTCTCTTTTTGGAGAAAATTTCTCTTTTCTCTTCAAATTTTCTCTTTTTTTGTGTTCTTCCTCCTAGTGACTACGAAGTGCCACCTGGCGGATTTCTTCATTTTCGAACATTACAATAACTACAACCGGAAGTGGCCACACCAGCGCCACCTATGTACATCTTCTCTTCACTCATCATAGTCCTCACTTGCCACTGACTCTGCCCTTTTCATCCAGAGCCATCCATCAGAACAATTCTTCTTGTTTAGAAAACTTTTCTTTTTAAACAATCATCAATCTTCCATTTCTGCACTGAATTGCTCTGTTTTCAATAACCAAATTCTGGGACATGTGGTCACCACACCAGAATTTACTACACTTTAGAGCAATTCAGCTTTCTTCATCACTCTTTGTATAAAGGCCCAGCCATCTTGGACCTTTATTTCTTTGTTTGTTCCTCTTCTGAAAGTTCAGCAATCATCTTTTTGTGTGTTCTTTACACACACACTCTTATTCCTTATTTTTAAGTGAATCTAAGTGCGGGCACCACGCTCTAGCTTCACTCTTTAATTTTCAATTTCTCTGCAGTGCAATATTTGATTGGGTGGTGCACCATGCTCAGATTTGCATTGTACATCTGCTGTTTCTTGTTGAGACTTTTGGAACTCTCATATCCTACACATGGTCGCCATATACCACGTGCAAAGGGAGATACTTCCAAAATCTGACGCTCAATAAAGAATTCACAGCACTACACCAGTTGGGAACCATCAGTCAACATACGCCCAACTGAGGACATTATAACCAACACACTTGGACTGCAAAACAACACCATCGGACTGAGAGGCGACTCCATTACACATGTGCTAAGCATAGGTAAACCATCGTTACTCGGTGTATAAGAGTACGAAGGTGTCGGTTACCGACAGAGACACCATTTACCAATGCAAATACACATACACCGAGCTACAAGTCCACAACGCTACTACGACCGCGTGTTGAACAAGTCACTTCATACTGGACTCCAATCCGGAACCAACAAGCATCGCTCAGAGTGTACCCAAGAACCTTCGAAGCTGCACACACCGACTCGGACTCCGCCGGACTTGCTCATCACCGCACATCCACACCATACATGCTGCATCACCAATCATGGCTGCCACACATGAATCCACTGATACCCTGTCTGATCACCAGGGCTCTCACGAGGATCTACAGAGCAGGCCCATCATTGAAAATGCAACACCACCGTCACAACTGGTCGGCCGCAGCCTTGACGATGTCTGGCTGCACGTGGACGCACTAGCAACACAAATGTCCACTCTCACCAACATTCTGGCTGATCAGATTACACCGATGACAACACGGTGGACAACACGCACACACCAATGTGCTTCACCAGGGCCGCCCGTACGTGGTTAAGCAGACTAAAGTACAAATGACCAGGCATTTCTTGGGCCGAGCTGCGAGTACAGATGGTGCATACGTTCGGAAAACCGAACGAAATATCCATCTTGGAGAAGCAGTATATAGAGATGCTTTTAGAGGAAGACGAGAGTACATAAGCCTTCATTTGGAAGTTTATGGCACTCAGCGACTAAGTTTACCCGCACATGGCCAATCAGCTGTGTATAAGTCAGTTGCATCGTGCTCTACATCCAACCATTCAGAGCTCCGTCCATCACACACCGACTACATCGTTCAAAGACTTTGCGAACGCCATCCTCAACATAGAGGTGGTCTTACTTTTTTGAATAAATGGCCAATGGGACCTAAAACAGCAGCTGATCCACATGCTGGTAAAGGAGGATCGAAGACCGACAAAGAACAGGCGGCAACCACCAGCTCTAAAGACAGTACACATCGTTCTAGGCATGATAGAAAGCTGAACCAAACTGCAATGACCAATCCAGGATGACACTCTACAATGGACACCCAACAAGATGCCACTCGCACGTTCGACAAACCAAGTTGATGTGTTACAATTGTGGGAAGTTGGGGCATTTTCTCCGTGAAAAAAAGATCACCATCAAGCAGTTTGGAGAACCTGCTTCGAGCCGGAGAACTTCAACCGGTGCGGGGAAAAGCACCTTCGATCAAACTTCCGACACCCAGTAAACATTGGGCGTGAAGGGAAGCCAGATGCCCTCAGTAGCATCGTTCCCTTCGATGTCTTGACGTCCAAGCACTACTGGGATGAGTGCAAGGACAGGATTGACATTAACACCATGGCATGGGGTGTTAACCAGGAGTTTGGAAACAGCATCGCCCCTGGACAGCCACTTCCTGGTGGAGCGGCCGCTAGAGGAAAGCGTGAGGGTGGTGGGTCAATACCCACTCCCCTCAAAGAACTTTAGCTTCAGCTGCAGCGAGGGGCTGCTGCCCGCCGGGCTACAAAGGACAAGATCCATGGGGAGGAAAGCCTTGATTACCTCTATGCGGTTTGCTCCCGCCTTGCCGAGCTGGGCCTTCCCTGTACAAGGCAACTCCCGCAACTCCTGCAGATCGAGGCCCATCTCTCAGAAGCCAAGCAATCTGGAGAGCTGGTTACGCCAATGCCACCACCTTCGAGTTCTCCGAATGTGACATCAGTCCTATCATCTGCACCATCCTCGCTGTCTGTGACACCACCAGAGCCGTTCTGTTACCGTAAGTCAATGCTAGCCCCTGTCATGCCACTCAACTCGCCAGCACCCAGCACGCCATCGATCACGCCACCACCTCATCCACATACGCCAATACTAACACCACCTGCAGCCTGCCGCGCTGCACCACCACATCAGGAGGTCGCTGCCCTGCCTACAAAACTACCATCTGCAGTGGTAGTTCCCGGACCTGCCGACGACAAGATTTCCACTGGGGACCACCCCAAGGAGTCTCAACAGATCCGTAAGAACCACCTCTATTTCCACAACTCTCTCCAACGTTCACAGCCACACTGCTCTCCCCCTCATGGCTCACAACGTCAGCCCCAATGCCTACCGGACAGGAGAAGTCACCAGGAGCCATACAGCTCCTCCCAACGCGGACCACGACCACGTGACGACTTCAACCATAGAGTCACGTCACCCCAACAGGACCTGTGTATCCAGCTGGATCGCAACCATCGCAGTGTATACCGGGGCCCGGCACAATCGGCCATGCACCACTCTTCTCCTCCTCCACCTCTGGGCCACTCTCTTGGGAGGACTACATACCTGACTCCGACACCTCCGCCCTTTGCAGACCGCGCTGCATTCCTGAGGAAACAGAAGGTTATTACAGACCTTCTGCAGGACGTGATGCGAGATGGAGATGATCCGCGAGAAGCACTGGGACTCTCCCAGGTAGCGCCAAACCACCGGAGGCCCTGAGCAAAGGATCAGTGGCAAAGTGGCAATGACAGCAAGCCCAGAATATGGCCAGGTCTACCTTATACACAACAAGCGATCCTCTAGGAAGATCATCGGGAACCGTGACATCCACAACATCTTCCACCAGGATCTAGTGGACGATCAGGGTCAGTGGCTCTCTACTGCCGCCTCTTACCGATGAGTCCTGTCTCTACGGATTCATGAATCCAGGACCTTCCTCGCCCTCCACAGCAGGGATAGCTGCATTCGCGACATGACTCATGGGGCCACCACTCATCTGGGTGGTGAATTTCATATCATCATCATCATCATTTCCTGTACCTTATCCCGCAAGCAGCAGGGTCGGCCTTGCTGGTTCTAACTCTCCACTCGTTCCGATTTTGCACCAAGCCCCCAGTGACCCCACATGCCACCATATCCCGTTTTACTACCACATCCCAGGTTTGCTTGGGTCTTCCTCTACCCCGTTTTATTCCCAGGTCTAAGTTCATTGCCTGTCTCAGCAGCCCATCTTCTCCACTCCTGAGGACATGCCCAAACCACCGCAGCCTATTTTCCTGCATCTTTTCTACTATATTTGTTACCCCTACACTACCCCTAATAAAATCATTTCTGATCCTATCCCTTCTGGTCACCCCACTCATAAACCTTAGCATTCTCATCTCAGCTACCTGCATTCTATCCTCATGCACCTTCTTGATTGCCCAACATTCTGACCCATACAACATAGCTGGTCTGACTACTGTTCTATAAAACTTTCCCTTCAATTTTATAGGTAACTTCCTGTCACATAAAACCCCACTAGCCTGCCTCCACCTATGCCAACCTGCTTTTATCCGGTTTGTGATGTCTAAGTCTAAGCTCCCATCATCTTGCAGCACAGATCCTAAATATTTGAAGTCATGCACCTGCTGCATTAAACTGTCCCCAAGTCTAATTCCCTCATTCAACTGTTCTTTCCCATCCCACTGGAATTTCATGTACTCCGTTTTTGCCCTACTTATTTTCAACCCCTTTGATTCCAAGGCATTCCTAGTCTCCTCTAACCTTATCTCGAGTTCTAATTTGGATTCCCCAACTAAGACTATGTCATCTGCAAACAGCATACACCAGGGGACCTCCTGCCTCACCCCTGCCAGTAACTCATCCAGGACCAAAATAAATAGATATGGACTAAGTGCTGAGCCCTGGTGCACACCCATCCTAACACGAAAACTGTCAGAGAACCCCCAGGCAGTCTTAACGCTTGTCCGTGCATCCCTATACATGTCCCTCACCATATCTATATAACTCTCACCCACCCCCTTCTTCTGTAAGACCTCCCACAATAACGTCCGTGGTACTCTGTCATAGGCTTTCTCTAGATCTATAAATACCATGTGTAACTCTTTCTTGGCAGCCCGAAACTTCTCAATAACTTGCCTTACGGCAAAAATAGGGTGCATTGTGGATTTTCCTGGCATAAACCCAAACTGACTTCCCCCAATTGCAGTTTTACCCCGTAGTCGAGCTTCAATTACTCTCTCCCAAAGCTTCATCGTATGACTCATCAATTTAATACCTCTATAGTTCCCACATTCCTGAACGTCACCCTTCCCTTTGAAAATATGCACTAACCAGCTGTCCCGCCATGCACCTGGCATTCTATCCCCCATAGCCAATCTATTGAATAACTTTGTGAGCCAGGAAATGGCAACATTACCCAAGACCTTCCACACCTCTACTGGTATCCCATCTGGCCCTAAAGCCTTCCCTAGCTTCATTTTTCGCAATGCCTGAACAATTTCCTCAGCTCTAACCTGCTCCACTTCTTCTCTATCATTATTTCTTCCAGTGGAAGGCTCCTGCTCTACCCCCTCATTCATAAGCTTACTAAAATATTCCCCCCACCTGTTCCGTACTGGCTCCCTACCCCATAATACTTTGCCCCCATTATCCTTAACACTCACCACCTTTTCAATATCTCTGCCTTTATTCTCCAGAGCCCTAGCTATTCTATATACTGCCATTTCTCCTGCTCTGGTACCTAACTTGGCATACATGTCCGCATATTTCTTATGCTTTGCTAAGGCTACCTGCTGTTTGGCCTCTATCTTGGCACGCTTGTATTCTATCTGGGCCTCCCTGCTTCCATCGTGCCACCAAGTCTTGAAAGCATCTTTCTTCTTTTTAACTGCCATCTGTACCTCCTCATCCCACCACCAAGTTTCTCTGTCTAATCGAGACCCCCTACTCGTACTGTCCCTAGTACCTCGTTTCCACAATCATGGATCTGTTGTGCTACCCTTGTCCACAGCTCTCCTGCAGTGCCATCTAAATCCCATGCTATCTTACCTGCCATTTTCTTAAACTCTTCCACCTTGTCTGGTAATGCCCACCACCTAATTGCTGTCTGTCCTCTATGTCTGACCACCTGTTTTGCACCCCTAGGTTTTAGGTCTAACACTACTAGCCTATGTTGTCCCGCTAAGTTTTCACTCGGTATCACTTTACAATCCTTGCACTCGTTTCTATCCTCACTCCGAATCATGAAGAGATCAATCTGGGATTCTCCTGCCCTGCTCTTAAAAGTAATCAAATGTTCCTCTCGCTTCTGGAATAGTGTGTTTGTTAAAATTAACTTATGTGCCACTGCTGCCTCCAGGATACTCTCCCCTTCTTTATTTTGCTCTCCATAGCCCCACCCACCATGTACCTCTTCATACCCTTCCCTATTTCTACCTACATGTCCATTAAAGTCCCCACCAATTATGACCCGTTCCTTCCTACTCATGCCCAACATTAGGTCATCAAACTGTTCCCAGAATGCTAGCTTCCTAGCTGTATCTAATCCAACCTGGGGGCCATATGCACTAACTACATTTATAACAATGCCACCCCAAACTACCTTTACTACTAACAGCCTACTATTTATCCGCCTAACCTCAACCACACTATGTCTGAGTTCCTGATCTAGGACAATTCCCACTCCATTTCTACCCTCCTCACTACTTGCATAAATTAATTTATACCCATCCCCAATGTCCCTGGATTTATCCCCTTTCCATCTTGTCTCCTGCAGACATGCAACATTTACCCTCCTAGCCTTTAGAACACTAGATAACTCCCTAGTCTTCCCTGTCAAACTCCCTATATTCCAGGTGCCAAACCTAAGTTTAGTACCTCCACTTCTACCACTACTTCCAAGACCTCCTTGTTGTTGGTGCTGGACTCGCTTCTTTAGCCCCACCCGTCCACTGTGGGGTAGCCCTTGCCAATTTGTCACAGCCACCGGGCGTTGCAGCTGCGCGTCGCTTATGGCGGGGGACGCCCTAGCCATATTCGGAATACTATTTCGAACCAACATCATATGTTTTGGCAAATCTTTACAACCGGCTGCCAACCTGACGTCGACCCTCCACTTTTGCACCCGGGCTGGGGGACCGGCAATGGCGTGGTTTGGTTTTGGTCTGCCCTGAGTATTTTATGCCCTCAGTACCCTCCATATCTGGCGGGCATTCCCCTATCCGCCACCTGGGGAGGCACCCGATAGGGGACCAACTACCCCCACGGGTGGGTGGTGAATTTCATAAAATAATAAAAACTAAAAACACAATTGTAATTGCATGACCCTTCTGCTTATTATATGTATAGATCACATTTTTCAATAAGTACTCGCCACCTTGGCGAGTTTTCAATTTTAATTGCTTTTATTTTTCAGCCATTTATACGTTGGAGGACACTGGCACTTTGTACCAGTGCCATCTTCTGAATATACCTCTGTACAAGGTGCGTGCTCGTTCACCCATGTTTTCCTGCTTGCGTAACTTAACCCTTCCACCTATAGTTGGAGTACGTGGCTGGAGTACGAGGACGTACTCCAAGCAAAGTTGGGGGTGTGTAACACCCAGTAACTCCCATTCCCACCAAATAAATAACCTGAGGGGGAAAACAACTCCCGCTTGTCCCTCCCTCTGAGTCATATCGAAGTGGTGGATTGATACATTTCACCATGGTCACTTGGACCTGGTTACACCTCGTAGGTGTACACAGGTTCAAGGTATAAAAGGACCATGTTTCACTTTGTCCGTGGTCCTTCTCTTTTGCTCAACTTGCTTGTATTATGTCGATCTTTATCTGTACCACATCATGGGCATGAGGACGCACCTTTAATCAACAATATTCATTCTTGTACTCTTGATGTTTCTGAGCAAGGATGAATAAAAGCGTTACAATGAGAAACTGCGTTGTCTTTATGTTCAGTAACAGAGGCCGGAGACACCATAGGGCAAGGAGACATAGATCCTGGAGCAGTGACAAGGAAAGATGGCCACCATCCTTCTGCACCGATTTCACCCCCATGCAGGAGAATGATTGCAATTGATCTCCATCCGACTCTTTCTGTAGCTTGAATCTTCTCCGTGCGGGCACCGCGCGATGCAGAGAAGCAACGAGCTATAGAAAACAACATCTGCAAGTTGGTAAAAATATAGAGTCGACGTCAAAAGCTCACATTATTGAGATACTATATCAACATAATGGAGCAGCATTCTTTCAATTTATTTTCTCCGATTTCCTATAAGGGGCACCGTAGTTTCCACTTGCCGTCACTTTCCTATATAAAACAATAAACGGCAATGCGCATGCTCAATGAAAATACTACTGGGCTTATGCTAGTGTTGCCATCCTTCATAAAACGGGCAGAGCAACCAACTGTATCTTACTAACTAGCATTTGCTTATTAGAATTATCATAGCGCATGCGTATTGCCATCTCAGTCGGTTTGTATAAGGTGATGGCAGATTTGCGTTAGCACCGCCATCTATTGATCACCAATAGAAACTGCCGCTAAGAATAAGGGGCACCGTAGTTTTCACTTGCCATCACTTTCCTATACAAACCGACCTAGATGGCAATGCGCATGCGCTATGAAAATTCTAATAAGCAAATGCTAGTATCTTACTGTCTTTACTTGCCTGTTCATGTAGCATCATCTTAACGCTAAGTTAAAAGGTCGTTTCAAGATTATTTTCTGTAAATTCTCTTTTGTGATTTACTTTTGGAATAGTTTCTTTATAGTCTATAATAGGCTTTGATTTTTGTGTGTTTCCGCGTATATGTGTTTGGTATTCGAACGTTTGTTAACTTTTCATTTATGGAAACTAAAAATTCATTCAAACGATCTTGGAAGGTTCCTAAGTTGACATTTTCCAAAAGACATCCAATAGCTTTCTTTGTCATTGGACTATCAATCGGATTCAGTGCTTTATTTAGTGGACCGATCTACAATATCTTTTTCAGTGAAAAATTTGGAACCCTGCGGATCCAGGAATGTTAGTCATTTTGCAATTAAAATATTATATTAAGAACAGACGGGTATCTTTTTTTCGATTGGCATGTGCAGCCACGTATAGCCTCTAATCTAAGACTTTGGAGGTGTTATATAGGTTGCCCCGAATGCGCCAAATGAGGAGGAAAGCTAGACAATCTCCTGCAGGGAGGCTAAGCTGCTGCTAATCGAAAGAATAACCCAAACGTAATTAGTCAATAATCACATTTAAAATACAGGCAAGTGTGCTCAGCAAGATGTAGGTGTTTGCCCCGCCGTTTTATGAGGAACGGCAACGTCTAAATGGTTTGTTATTTGGTGTGACGTGTCGTGCCCCGCCCTTTTCAATTTATAATTGGTTGGTATTTTGTCTGACACTCGTGTATGGGTGAGGCAAACGACTGCATCTTGCTGAGTACACTTGCCATTTTCAAAATACGTTTGTTTTTGCACACACAATCACAATAGGCGTATGTAGGCCTACGTTGGATTTTTTTTTCTTCAGTCATCCACCTTAGTTAAACAATCTCTATGCCCGATTCTATGTAAGGAACAATCAGAAGTCACATGGTGCACGTTTAGGGGAGTGGTAAGGCTTTGGTACCTTTGTTATTCGTCTCAGCCTTTAACTGATAAACTGCAATCGCTGTTCAAGCATAGTTTCTAGCTGGAACATTCTGCTAACACATCCTTTGTCATGCCCAGACTATAACAAAAAGTGACAACTGTAAAGCGGACAAAAGGTTCCTACTTTTCATTCATACGAGCCAAGGTCGATGTTAGCGCCCATGAAATCTTCACTTTAAACTACTCAGGCTTGTGCCCTTGTTGACTTAATGGGCTCAGCCTCATGTTCTTGTCAACTGAGGGTTCAGTGTCAGTTACTTGAGAGGCTTTGACTCGTGTGCAGATTCGTTGGGCGATGACAAAGTTTTGATTGCTAGTGCAAGTTTTATCATGCACCATATCCACGCGTACTGCGAGTCAACTAAACTGCGCTCATCTCTATCAAATGACTTGTAAGTCTTGATGAATACCTCTTTGATGTACCGACATCGAAACCAGACGAGCCCCTGGCTTGTGTTACTGATGCTACTTGTATCGCTGTCCATTCACATTAATCGGACTTGTTAACAAGCCACCTCACTGAGCACAAATAGCCCGAATGCACCCAACTGTATGCATCAGTTTGGGTAGATGGAGTAATGTTTACAATGACCCAATATATAATTTACACATCTGAGCACAACTGAGAATGGTAAATGCTATTTAATTGATACGATTGACATTTAAACATGTACGCCTTGCAGATTATCTTGTGCAAATCGCCAAGGAGTCAATTAACAACTTTGAGACCAATTTAAACACATGTGTAGGCAGTTATGTAACAGACAATGCAGGCAGTCTGATTACAGGTGTCTAAGATAAGGTCTGAGTTGAAGAAAGACGATAAAGTACTGGTAACATATGGCTGCTCTGTCCAGCTTTTGAATGTTTTGGCGAAGGTTGTCAAAATTGGAGGAGTTAAGGGATTTGTAGTTGGTGTCCAATATTTCCGAAACAACGACCTTGCATCTGCAGCATTTAAAAAAAGTGGGAAACCAAAACTAGTTCTCCCATAGGAAGTCAGGTGGAATATGTTTGCAGATTGTCTGGAAAGTTACCTTACCTGTTGGTCAACATTATTCTCAATTTGTGAAGAAAATTGTGATAGAATTGATGAAAACATAAAAAATTGGTCCAAAATTTAAATCTTAAAAAATGTCAAAGACCTTCTCCATCGTCTGAAACCTATTGCTGTGGCACTGGATAGTGTCCAGCGAACAGGTAGCACTATTGCTGATGCAGTCAAAGCTTGGAAATTGCTTCATGAAGATCTCGTGGCAGTAAAAGTTCCAAAACCTGTAATTGATCTGTTCCAAAAGATGATTAAAGCTGTTTTAACACCAGTCCACTTTTTGGCAAATATATTTCATCCAAAATATTGTGGACAAAAGTTAACAGATGAAGAAGATATGGCAATGACCTGGGTGGCATAAATAATTATCAGTTCCCAACATTTTTGTCTACATTTATAAAATACAAGGCCCGTGGTAGTCCTTTTATAAATGCATTGTTTTTTGAAGATATGCTTCAACAAGTATCCCCAATTGAAGGTTGGAAATCATTAAAAGGGCGCATTGATGACGATGTTTTGCAAATTGTAATTCATTTGCTTTCAGCTTTAGCCTCAACAGCACGTCTTGAACGCTTAAATAATCTCTTCATTTGGACTGGTTCACAACAAATTATGCAACTGTCTGGAAACTGAAAAGGCTGGAAAGCTTGTGTTTATGTTCACAATGTTAAATTAAAAGTGCTTGAAACTTTTTATTTTCAAATTTGAATATTTATTAACATTTTTTTCTTATTTTGTAATTATTTTCTAATAGCTTAACAAGAAACAATGTTATTACCCATTTTTGTAAAGATTTTCAGAATAAAAAAATTTCATTATTTCATACAAATAAAAACTAATTTTAAAGCAAATAAATCAATTTATTTGGTTTTTTAAATAAAAAAATCAGCCACTCTGAGTAAAACTAAATATAGACATACTCTTTACATGGTTATAATGACATCGGGTAGAACAACAACTTGGTTGTACTGTCAATATGATGCCAATTAAAAAGAATTCCTATATAAATGTTATTTTTCCCTAGTTGAAGTCGCTTTACCTTGGCGGTAATGACAAAATTTCAATGAATTTCACTGTTTTCTTTGGTCTTTCTGAAACTATTAGTCATATACTACGGTTCCATTATCTTCGACTAGGATAGACGATAAGAGTCTAGGTTTTGTGTATCCACCATCCTAGTATCTTTGATTTCTATCTTCCTATTTAGTGAACTTCCACTTCCATTTTTCCAATTCTAGTTCCTTTTTTCTTTTTTCTGGATCCTGTATTTTCTTTCTGGATCCATGTATCTTATTTCCAGTTCTTTTCTTAAATCCAAAAAACGGATGCAACAAACCAAAAACAAATAATGGTACTCAACTATAGAATAAAAAGGATAAATCATCATCCAGACATTCAACTTTAACTACTATCTTAGTATCTTGTCTGAGATTTTCCACTTTATTTTTACATTCCAAACTGTTTTTATAATACTAATACCAGTGTGTTTTCACTGTAATCCCACACATGCGCATGGTGATTTCCACTTGAGAATAATAATTTAATGTTCTCACATCCCTAAACATCAGTTAATATTTTTATTTACTCGTTTGAAAAGTTTTGCCCTGCTTTTGTTTCACAGTCATTAATGGCATGTTTTGGAATATTTAGACTTTTCATCGCTTCATCGTTGTTTTGAGACACCGCATGTTGTTTTTATTTTAGCTGAAACTGAATACTGCATAAAGTACCAAATACTGTTTGTACAAATATTTCATTGAACTGTGCATGTGCAGCATACTTATTGTATTTGGTATCGTTTTTTGAGTGGCATATAGGCGGTTTTCTGAAAACTAGCAGCTAAGTGGTGGTTCCACTAGCAACAACTTGGACACATCCTCATATCCTAGAAAATCGAACATAATAGAACCGTAGTATAAGCATTTTTATAAATAGTTCCAAGGAATGGGAGGAAAGATCCCTTGTGTAGTTATCTCCTATGAAAATAGTAAACAGCTACTCAAAGGTTTGTTTCCTCCTATTTTGCCCATGTGTTGTCAGTCGAAGACAAAATTCAGGTTATTGTCGCAATTGAAAACGGCAAGAAAAAATGTGATCGTCGTGAATTTAAATTATTGTACTCAACGGTTTAAACAATTTGGAATGCTACATTAAAACTAAAAAAGTTCTTTGAGAAGAATTGTGCCAAAATGAAACGTCTACGAAAATATGTAACCTTGTGTGACAAGGCGGTATTTCTTGTATTAAAATTGTTGGAGGTTTGAATTTTATGTGCTCGCCCTGTATTGTAGAGATCAGCATCTTTGCTCATCTCCCTCTTACTTTCTCTTTCCTTCTGCACCTGCATTGAAGATGTTACAACTTTAGACCCGGGAACTTTGAATCTGCAGAAGAGTTGCATGCTCAGCTGCGTCCCTTGTAAATGAATATAAAAGGCCACGTTATTCAAATCTCCTGGTTCTTCTCTTGTACTTCTTAAGATAGCAGATGCTCTAAAGAAGTCATCTGTCTTGGAACCGCCAATTTTTTTTAAATATTAAGTGTTCATTATCATGGTATGTGTATCTTTTATAATCGTTATCAATTCTCTTCAATCCTTACTCCGAGAGACACAAACTCAACAAATTTTAATTGATGAATAAATCTTTAAATTTTTCAGAAATTGGTTCTCTTGTACTCAGTTTATTTCTCAAATCACGGATATCTCCGGTATCTTTCCCGCTCTTATTTGTGACTTTTCTGAGCCCATTATAGAAAACCCCGTTTCATCACACTTGGAAACGTCACAAAACACTCGGTTACTCAGATGACGCTATAACTTGAGTTTGACTGTAATTACAAATTTGAAATATTTAGAAATAAACAGATTCATTATCTCCTCCTTGAAAATCTCTGAAATAACGAGATTTTAACTTATTAAATCATACTAAGTTCTATAGATCTTGTTATGGGCGTGTGTAATCAGATGCTTGTGTGTTCTCTAAATTTAAATCTTCTTTTAAATACTATAATGGACTGAGAATTCAGTCTATAATGTTTAGGTTTCTGCCGTGCAATGGAATATCTGCAAATAAAATCTACTGCTGCAAAGCTAAAGACATGGATAGGTTTTTTCCCAGGTACAGATGTTAATAACACAGCTGTTAATAGCACATTTAAGCTGTAACTGAATGTAAACTTATCTGTTATCAAGCTTCTATCTGCTGATAACGGATTGTTAACATGGGGGCATATGACATAACTACTGCAGTTTTTTGGTGAATTTTAAAAACAAAACTTTTCATGTTTATAAAATGTTCGTATTTTTTTATCTTTCAATGTAGTTATAAAGAAACAAGGGCAGCAGCAACCATACATGCAAAGACAAATACACCGAGAGGAAACGCAAGGAGAAGAACAACATAAAACAATGACAGCTAATTAATTACCATTGAAAACATCTCTATAAATAAGTAAAAACATGTCCTCGAAAGGTAGAAACACTAGAAAAAGAAAGGCTGCGTCGGCAGGTAAGTTACGACAAAGTTGGACTGATTACTTGCATACAGCAACATTTCATTCTCACGTTTTTGCTTTTGTAGTTTGTTCTTCGAGTCAAACGAAAGTCGATCATCTAAGTGTCTTGTCGAATGAACTTCTGTGTAAGATTATGTGTTCGTTGCCGTTGCGAGAGATTCTCTGCCTCTCGTTACTCTCCAAGAAACTTCAGACAGCCGTTCAACTTCATCTGGGGCTCTGTAAAATGCTTCACTTCTCAGAGGGACGTCTTTTTGGGTATTGAACACTTTTCACATTGTAGATGTTCTTTGAAATAAAAGTTATTTTAACTTGTAAAACTGCATTTGGTAGATATTTTAAATAACTATAGCTAAACTGAATAACTAAGGCCTGTATTCCTAAGAAACTTTAAAAGTGCCACGGACATCAATGAGGCGATATGTAGGCGCTGATATCGTTAACACTATTTATGTTTGCAAAAAAAATAGTTTTTTTAAAAATATTTTATACTTATCTGGCGGATCTATTTTTTCTGTTGCTTATTTTATTTTCTTAATCTAATGATACCTTTTATAGTTTATAAGTCATTAGAAATATTTTTAAAAACCATTTTTTCGCAAACGATAATTGTTTTAACGATGTCAGCTCCCCTATATCATCCTTATATCGCTCCATTGACGTCCGCTGCGAGTCTGTATAGAACCTATATACTGGGATTAACAGGCCATCTGGATTGCCTTTGTCTTCACCTAAAAAATTCACCAAAGGATAAATTTATTGGAAATACTTGTAGTTTGGGCTGGTAGTAAGCTACGCATTTTGCTAGTAGAAAGTAATGAGGGAAGAGATAGAATTGTAAACCAGAGTAGTAAAATGTAATTTTAAAACATTATATTCGAAAAAAATAAATCGTGCTGCAGTTTTCTGTACAGATACTAAAGGGTACTACACACTAGGATATTTTGTTGCAATACATTGTTGTGGGTCTGACTCGCGTCAGTTGTGATTGATACCCGCAACAATGCTGAAATGTTTCGGGGCTGATTCGCGTTAGTTCAGATTCATGTTTCTTGAGTCCCATTGAAATGGGGAACATTTACACATCGTTGCGAAACATTTCATAGTGTGGACGTTTTTTTTTTTTTGAAACACGAGCAAAGACTCAAACAGCGTAGTTTGCTATTAATTATTAAAGACTCGACTTTTAAAGCTGTGGGCCACTGAAAATACTGTTAAACTAATTGAGGACCTTTTGTGTAAATTGTGTTTGTGAGAAGTTAATGCCTTCTGAATACAAAGACAAATAAAAGGAAGTAAAATTTCAAAATCATGCCCCATCTTCCTATTTCAGGGTGTCCAAAAGGCATAAACCGAATGTGTTCTCTGCTGAGAAAAGATTGTGTGCTGACCACCATTTCTGCTTTATTCGCCCGTCTTGATGAATCACAGTGTACGCGCATACTGAAGGGGCCGCTTCCACAGGTGATAATCACATGGCGAAAGCCAGAAGAATCAAGAGAAACTGAGTATAGGGGTGGACACGGAACAATGTAGTGGGTCTGAATTGAGTCAGTTGCGATTCTGCCCGGCAACATTGTATCGGAGCAGCCCTGCATATTGTATCACAACAAAAAATCTTAGTTTGTACTAGCCATTAGGGTTGCAAACAGAACAACACTTTTCTAAAGTTGGTTTGACAATTGTAAGATACATTGTCTTTTTAATATATTACCAAAATATCTACTTATAAATTGTAATGCCTTTTAGCATGGAAGTTTACGAGCCATATATTTAATGACTACTTTAAAAACACTATTAAAATATTAGTATTACAAATGCAGTAGAGCGTCAATTAATGGAACGTCGGTTATCGGAAACCTTTAATTGGTTAACCGTTATTTCAATTTTTTCAAATTTTTTTTAGAAATCGTTATTTCAAATAAATTGTAATTTTGGAATTTAGCAGTGTATAACACATACAGTGTTCACTGTAATTTGTTTTTTGTTCTAAATTCTGTATTCAAATAAAAAAAATTGTTTGGAATTGGCTTTTTGCGTACTTTTCTTCACTTTTGTTTATTGGAATACGATTATCGGAACTATTCATAGCTCCCATAATAGACGCTCTACTGTATTTTGTATTTTTTTTTTACGAAACAAAGTTTATTTTACTCACAAAATCTTAATGTAGGTGCTGAACGTTTATAATTATTTTAAATCGTTTTCAGTTGTTTTAATTGCAAAAATGTGTTCACTTGCCAATTTAATCTGGCTGAAATCATTAGAGAGTTACGTAAATTTCGTACTAAATAATGTAACTTGACGTAAATATTTCATACGAAATCTTCACTTAATTTATGCAATTATCAAAGCATTTCATATGTAATTTGGTAGGAAACGAATATACGAAATATACGTTATGTGCATGTGCAAAAGAGTTTTACTTTAAGAACATCCTGTTTCAGGAACTTGAAATCAACGCCATTTTTTCTATCACTTCAACAAAAACCTTATTAGAAATAAGGAGAATTGTTTTCATTTTGTTTTGGTTTCTGTACGAAATATTTACAAAAACGAAATTTCCGGTACTTAATGTAACAAGGCAACTCTTGGGCATAACAATTTTTTGGATAAACCGTCAAAATCCAGGTGAAAGCAAACTATTTTCACCGTCTGGACATCCTTGTGGGTTGGTGACCGTACTCCTTAGGGCACGCTGCAGGCGGACTTCTAACCGTTGCATATTGAGTCCCTGGTCCGGGTCACTATCGGAAGGACGATTACTGCGGTCCGCTGCGATGAGCACCTCAAATGAATAGTTGCTTACATTCATTCGTTGAGGTGACCATCACCCAACGGTCAGAGAACTTGTAAAATGTAAAGGTTGATTCCACAACCTTCACCACAAATAAATGAAGACACCAGTCAGTTGAACCATTAAAATAAATGTTAAATTAACTTAAAAAAGAAATAAAATTATATGTTGCATCCATTTCGTGGAATTGTCCATTACACAAAATGTACGTCTTTAGCCTAGTACACACCTGGATGCTTTGTTGTGATACATTGTTGCGGGGCTGCTCCGATACAATCTTGCGGGGCTGCTCCGATACAATATTGCGGGGCAGAATCGCAACTGATGCGATTCTGACCCGCAACAGTGTACTGTAGCCACACCAGTACTCAGTTTTTCTCCATCCTTCTGGCTTTCACCATGTCATTATCACATACAGAAGTGGCCCTTTCAATATGTGTTTACAGTGTCATTGATCAAGAGGGGTGAATAAAACACAAACGGTGGTGGGCATTGGACGCACAAGCTTTTTTCAGCCCAGAACACATTCAGTTCACCTTTAAATTAGGAGATGGGGCAGGAGTTTGAAATCCCCAAAACACAATTTAGTAATGAATTTACAGAGAAGGTCGTCAAGTAGTTTAACAGTATTTTAAACTAAAAACTGAGCCCTTTGAGTCTTTGTTCATGTTTCAAAAAGAGAGTCCACACTATGATATGTTTCGAAACAATGTTTAAATGTTTCCCATTTTTATGGGAGTCAAGAAACATGAATCTGAGCTGACGTGATTCAGCCCCGAAACATTTCAACATTATTGCCGGTCTACATTGTATCGCAATTCACTTTCCTTAACTAGGCGTCTCCCAACGGTGGAATGTGTGCGCTCAGAATGTTGGCATCATCGATGTTCTTGTAAAGGAACAAAAAAGCATTTTATGACCCCCAGAAAATGCCTTCGTGAAAGGCAGGTAATGGCTGTACTTTTGTTTGTTTCATGCAGAAAACATCCAGCACACATCTCAGAATACCCTTTTAAGTGTACTAATTAGAATTATTTGTAAAAATAATACCTTTTTTGAGATAATTTAATACTTTTTTGTTCACATGAAGACTGAAATGAACGTTTTCAGAGAATAAATTAATTTGAAAAAGACGCCATTTTGCATTGATGACAAAAAACAAGTATTTTTTTTGTTGGCAGTTTTGACCTAAACAGGTAACGATTTCCTCGCATCGTAAGACCAATCAGACAGATAAGGAACTAATTCGTTTAACCGATGGACACATCATGAAGATGATGCGAACCGTTTGGTTTTTATCTAAAAACACATTGGCTAAAGTGTTGGGCATATCCTCAATGTTGGCCCTAACATTGCATTTTTTGTTTTTTATCTATTCTGACATAAATAATTTGCATAATGTTAGCAATACGTATCCGTTTATATATATTTTTGTGGTTTTTAATTTCAATCATTGAAATTTTTTGGTAGCCAACGATATTCTTTAAGAATATGATTGTTTACATCTGTTAATGTTGTGTTAAAATTGCTAACAATGCATTTGATCTGCCAACGTGCTATACTCTTTGGGTTCGTAATCTTTTTCAATAACATTTTTTTTATTGACGTCAGCTGGTAAAATATGGCTTGAACTGTCCAGATAAATCTGCAGTGAACTAATTAATGAAGACCAAACCATTGCAAAATCTTATCTGAGTGGTAACTTTCCATTTTTCAGGTATTTACCAGTGGCAATGACAGATAAGCAGTTGATGATACTCCTTACCAAATGTCCCAGAGTCGAATATGTCTACGGTTTGAATCCGAGGCGCATTGAGAGGCGACACTTGCGAGGATCGACTAGAGTTAAACTCACCATCTCTGGCGTTATTACGGCGTTGAGCATCTGCAAGTGTTTGAAAGGTTCTCATAAATTTGCAGTTAATATTTCTATTGCACTTTATTTTTTGTTAAACATATGGTATGTTCCATCTCACACCGAGTCACACGTTTCCATTTCATATGAATCTGTATTGCACTTAGGCGAGGGTTGGAGGTGGACACTTAGTAGTGCTTTACGTCGGCACTCTCAACCCTCATCACTTCCTTTCATGGTATGGGAGGTTAAGCACATTTCGTTAGCCATTTGTTTGTAGAGGAAGGATATTAATTTGGTCTCTAGCCATAATACTATGGTTCCATTTAGAGTTTTGCATTTCGGTTTACCCGACACTGAAAAACTGCGATTTTTCGATGAAAAACCGAAACCGCAAAACAGTTTTATCAAAAACAAAATCAAAATCAGTCATTATCTCTAAAACAGGAATTCGCAATGTTTAAAAACCGTGCCAAAAGATGAAGAACCTTGGTGCAGTACTTCCTACCATAAAACCAACATCAACATATGCAGAAAGGACATTTTTGTTGAGTAGTAATTTTTGTACAAAACTTCGTTCACGATTATGTGATAAATTAGTAAATGCTCTTGTTTTCCTAACAGGTTATGATCTGCAATAATTATAACTACTTAAAAAATAATAAAAAAATTCATTCAGTGTGATTGATTGCGTTTTCTCCAATGCATCCATAAACATTGTAGAGAAAATGTAAAAGATGTCTGTTATTTTACCTTAGTCAGACCTATATTAGAATACTAGTGGGGTAACCCGTCATAAATGACGGGAGCCAAATTCAGAGGCAATTGTGCCCAGCATTAGAATTTCTTTTCCTCCGCCCTTTTATGACGTCAGACCAAGTAACAAACCAATTAGAAATTGATGACGTTCATAAAAGGGCTGAGCAAAAGAAATTCTAATGCTGGGCACAATTGCCTGTGATAAACTGTAGTTTAATTTTGCTACTATTATCCCCACCCCTTTTTATATTTGAAAGAGAAAATGAGTTTTTCATTTTCTCTGGTGTGTGTATGCGCATCGTTTGTTCCTTTTTACTCCTTTCATTTCAATTTCAGTCACCCCTCCCACTTTTTCCCCCCTCCACGTTTCTCCTACCCCTCTACACTTTCCAACCTTTTTCCCCTCTCCAATTTAATATCATGGGGTTCTTGGATGGGAATAGTTCAACATATAGTTGACCTTGAGAAAAAAAAAAGCTGTTCATTTATTCATTTAAATTTATATAAATTCCGATGTGCTTCAAGGTTTTTGTAGTGTTATCTCCACTCACACACACACAGACCTGGCGTAATATATATATAATTGTTCCCCAATTTGGAGCCCATTTGGCAGCAACATAAAGCACGAAATAGAAATGGTACAGATTAGGCAGAAGAAATGACCAAAACCTTGCCCTTTTCGGACGTTTACTGGCAGATGATAATATTGCCCTACTTATACATCCTCGTAAGAGAAGACATGGACATTCAAATGCTTTTTTAAAATTAATGGCTAGAACTGACGCATATTTTTGGTTTTTCCCGAATGTTATCAGACTATGGAATTCAATTCCAGTTGATAGTTCTTTGTTAGGACGATTTCAATTTAATAATGATGTCTTGTTTTACCTGAACGACAATCATTTGTGATCGGGAGCAGATTGCATGTGTACTGTGTTGAATTGAATTGTTTTTATAAAGAATTTTAAAATTTAAGGAAAAAAGAATACAAAACCGAAAAGTCGCGTTTTCCCCAAACTCTCGTTCCACTTTCATAGACTTCCGGGTGGCCACCTTCTCTACTGGTTGAAGTTCTAGTAGAGATGCCCGTCTTAATTGGAGAAGGCCATAGCTTTGCTGTAGAAGGCCATGGCTTCGACGTCATGAAATATGTACCGCACATACATATCTGTACCCAGTGTCCTTTTTCGGAGGCGGATAGGCGATTTTCTGAAAACTAGCGGCTAAGTGGTAGTTCCACTAACAACAATTTCGACGATCATCCTCTCTTATTCTTGAAAGTCGAAGATGAATGGAACCATAGTATGATGGCTAGCCTCTACCTCCCACCCCCGTCATTGTGCTTCGTTCAGTTATATTTTTGACATGATGTAGTCTTCTTAATCACTTAAATGTTTTTGTTATATATATTGCAGGTGTGGAGACCTCGCATCTCGAACTGATGGAAGCAATATTGCACCAATTGCCACGGGTTAAAATTGTTGGTCATTTTCGTAATCACAACGGACGTTTTCCCATACCGAGCATCAATAGATTACAGTTGCCACCGGAGCCACTTCTATCATCGCTGCACCTAACCGGGATCGAGATTCCAGAACTGCCATCCATTCCGACCATTGAGTATCTCTACCTTCAGTGGGTTCGATTCAGCAAAGCACAACCGTTTCTCAACTTCTCGGCCCCTGTGCTTCATACGTTTGTTATGCGACATTGTGTCGGCCCGGGGAATCCTTTGCGATTCGTCCCTATGGCATTTGCTTTGGCAGCAGCCACCGAACTCAAACGTCTCGAACTTGTGGGAATGGCTTTTCTTGGTCGTCTATTGCAGAGAGTAGCCGAAGACAACCTTCGAAAAGGAAGCTTCAGAAAACTGGAGAAATTGATTTTTGGTGCTTGTCGAAACGTGGTCGAAACTGATGTTGGTAAGAAACTTTTCTTTTAATGAATCGACAGTGAATCAACGTTAAACACTATGAAAATGTCAGTGCCTCATAATCTTTAGAATAGCTATTACATGAAGTCTTCCCCCTTTTGCAACCCTCACATTGAAATCTTCTTCAATCCCACTGTAGTTACACATTTAATCACTTTTTATAGTTGGGTGACACAAATATACACTATATATATATATATATATATATATATATATATATATATATATATATATATATATATATATATATATATATGTATATATGTATATATATTATGCCTGGTCTGTGTGCGTGTGTATCTATCTGTAATAACGCTGTACAAACCTTGAAGCACATCGGAATTTATATATATTTGAATAAATGAACGGCTTTTTTTCTTAAGGTCAACTATATGTTGCACACTCCCCATCCAAGAACCCCATGATATTAAATTGGAGAGGAGGAAAAAGGTTGGAAAGTGTAGTGGGGGAGAGAGAAACGTGGAGGGGAAAAAGTGGGAGGGGTGACTGCAATTGAAATGAAAGGAGTAAAATAGGAACAAACAACGCGCATGCGCACACCAGAGAAAATGAAAATCTCATTTTCTCTTTCAAATATAAAAGGGGAGGGGATAATAGTAGCAAAATTAAACTAGAATTTATCACAGGCAATTGTGCCCAGCATTAGAATTTATTTTGCTCCGCCCTTTTATGAACGTCATCAATTTCTAATTGGTTTGTTACTTGGTCTGACGTCATAAAAGTGCGGAGGAAAAGAAATTCTAATGCTGGGCACAATTGCCTGTGAATTTTGCTCCCGTCATAACGGGTTACCCCACTAGTTATATATATATTAAGCCAGGTCTGTGTGCGTGTGTGGTAGCGCTGTACAAACCTTGAAACACGTCAGAATTTATATAAATTTAAATGAATAAATAAACCGCTTTTTTTCTCAAGGTCAACTATATGTTGCACCCTTCCCATCCAAGAACCCCATGATATTAAATTGGAGAGGGGAAAAGGTTGGAAAGTGTAGAGGGGAAGAGAAAGACAGTGGAGGGGAAAAGGTTGGAAAGTGTAGAGGGGGCGAGAGAGAAACATGGAGGGGGAAAAAAGTGGGAGGGGGTGACTGAAATTGAAATGAAAGGAGTAAAAAAGGAAAAAAAAAAACGACGCGCATGCGCACAACTGTCTGTGAATTTTGCTACCATCATTTATGACGGGCTACCCCACTAGTTTGTTTATATTGCTCTAAATCGTTTTTAAAGAGAGTTTTTCAAACTTTTTTGAGAGGGTTTTTTGTCTATGGGATTGAATATGGAGATAAAAAAATGTATGATTTTTGCAGAACACAGTCTAAGAAACAGTGCTTTAGAGAAACTGTAAATTGAACATAAAAGTATAGCCTACATTAGATCAATATAAAACCCCTAATACAATCTTGCTGGAAAATGGGTGCGGGACATTTGCTCTAATGACACTTGCCCTATGGACACAGTGACACTTGACCTAAAGCCATTTACCCTAAAGACCCTTGCCCTACGGACACAGTGACACTTGCCCAAAAGCCATTTGCCCTAAAGACCCTTGCCCTATGGACACAGTGACACTTGCCCTAAAGCCATTTGCCCGAAAGGGACATTTGCCCTAAAGACACTTGCAATAAAACCATTTGTCCTAAAGGGACATTTGCCGTAAAACTATTTGCCCTAAAGTGACTTGCATTAGAGGTACGTTTGCCCTAATCAGTAGTCTAATTATGTCATTTGGCTTTTTTTGCCAACCTATGGCGCGCAAAACCTATTTAAGATACTCCACCGAAAGACACTAAACTGTATGAAAAGAGAGAACATAAATGTGGTTTTAGAGCAAATGTCCTTTAGGGCAAATGTCCCTTTAGTGCAAATGATTTTAGGGTAAATATCCCTTTAGGGCAAGTGTCAATTTAGGGCAAATGGGTTTAGTGCAAGTGGATTTAGGGCAAGTCCTTCCTTAGGGCAAAAGGCCTAGGGCAAGTGTTTTTAGGGCATATGGCTGTATCCCCTGGAAAGTAGCCTTAACGTGGACATAACACAGTCCAATTTATTGGAATCAACAGTGTTGAAACCAACAAACCAGGACGTTCAACATGTCTACATACATGGGGCACATACATACGTCCAACAACAAATTTCATCATTAGCAGGAGTACAAAATATCAAAAAATTATGATATTCTATTGTATGCCTTCCAACACTATTTTGCTGGACTGAAGTAGAGCAGATCCTACTTTTGTTGGTTTATGTCAGATGTTATAACCATTACAGTTTTATTCGGTCATACACAATCCAATTTGTTGGTTTCAACATTGCCTAGCTTTGCTGGATAGTCGTATGAAAGGTGCTGTCCAGCATTTTTGTATTGTACAAACGGCGATTTAGAACACATCTATATCTAAAGCATATACAAATAAAATACTGACTTAATACAGATTTAATTTACCTTGAATGCTATTTTTAAACAGGTTATCTTATGCTTGTAAGTAGTGCAACAATAAACAACATAAGTTTGCAGCCGTCGTTATCAAGAGACAGTCTATTCTTATCGTTAAAAATGGCAGAATCGGTGTTTATGCAGTTGCAATCGTTGTACGTTGGATTCGTCGATGACTTTCCTCGTAAAGGTAATGAGTGCAAGTATTTTTTTTTACGTAAAGTATGTAACACGGTTTTGGGTAATAGTTTTAGAGGATACATATAGAGGTGATGAACATCCTTGTGCTTCAGGGCAATGGAGCCGAGCAGATCTGTTGGCATTCGGACTAGACGATATTCTCGAGCTTCCAGCTCCTGTCACAGACATAGGAATGAAGATTGCCGGAACGCTGTTTCCTGTGTTGACGAAATTGGTCATCTACAACTGTCCTCACCTTGTAAAACCTACAATGTGGTATAAAACACCTGGTATGTCAAGGTTACCTTAACAAATTAAATAATCCTAACTTTCTTTAACAAATTGAGTCTATCAACGGGTGAATACATCCGGAAAACATCCTACACACTTCTTTCAGTACCCTTTACAGTGTACTCGTTAAAATTAATTATTTATTCGTAAAATTCTAACCGTTTTCAAGAACTTTTAATACTTTTTCATCCACATGAAGACTAAAATGAATTTGGAATTTGGACGCAGAATTAACTTGCCATTTTGAATTAAATACATGAAACCAATAGACCATACGAGTTTTTTAATGGCAGTGTTAAGCTAAACAGGAAATCACGTTTGCTCATCCTAAGACCAATCAGACAGATAACCATAAATTGTTTAGCCAATGGACAAATCGTAGAGTAAAGCATGGGACACACTATACGTCGAACTAGGTGTCGTAGTTTTAACCAAAGACAACTAATTTTTTTTGTAAATTGCACTGAATCTATTGATTTTTAATAGAGGTGGGACGAATCTTAAATTTTCTCAAATCATAATCTGAATCCTAAGAGGTTCTTGAATCTCCCAAAATCTCTCGAATTCTTCATATAAGAATCCTATATTTTTCATTAAGAAGATACAAATAATTGAAATAATATTAAATTATTAATAATAAAAAACAGTGTTGCACTCAGGGTCGCCACAAGGTGATGTTGGTGATCCGGGTACCACCGAAATTGCAATAATCGCCGTTTTTTGTTAGTAAACCCTTCTGTTGGACGTCAATGGGGTTAAAACTAATTTTACCAAAGTTTTTAACAGTTTTTTAGGTTATTATTCAAAAGAGACGAAAGACGAAAAAAGCGAAAAGATTCGAATATTCGAATCTAATATTTTTCAAGATTTTTGGGAGTCGAGGATTCGAACGTCTCATTCCTAGTTTTTAATATGCAAACAGAAATTCGACTTCATTCAAACAATATGCTTCACTACCTAGGTCTTACTGTGACTCATAAAGGTCATGGGAGTTGCAGTTTGTAACTGAAGGTTTTGTCTATGGTAATCACTGCTGCCCACACACATTATTTGGGTTAATTGGAATTATTAGTTTAATTATTTTTATATTTATATTACACTAGCTTTTGTACCCGGCTTTACCCTGGTTTTAAACTCTCAGATTAATTTCTCTGAAAAAGATCAAAGAGTATTGGTGCTAAGACACAGCAACTGTGACAAAAAACCGCACCCCTTTCACAGCCAACCAAACAAACAACTTCTGCAACTTTATATACACTTCTGCGGGTTCCTAGAATTCCGCACCTCTTCAAAAATACATTATTTATGTGTTGGTATGGAATTCCGCAGAGGTGCATTGTACGAAGCCCTGTAAAGGACATACACAAAATTAAATAAAGTTTAAAAAAAAAGATCTGACCACAGTTAAGGCACCACTTATGGACAGGCATTTAGAAATCGGGACGAACACAAGTTGGCTCCGCCGTTTTTATGGCGAACGCAACTTCTAATTGGTTGGTTAAGTATTCTGACGTCACATGCTCCGCCCTTTTCAACATCGAACCACACAACAAACAAATTAGAAGTTGCCGGTCATCATAAAAAGGGCGGAGCCAACTTATGTTCGTCCCGATTTCTAAATGCCTGTCCACTTATTGCGCCAAAAAAGATACGGCCACACTTATTACCATATTTGTTTTTTTAGAATTCGTTTGATAATCAATTATGAAATCTGTTTAAACAAAAAAAAACAGGTTTAAACCACCAAAGAAACCGGGTTAATTTGTTTTGTTCCCTCCAAACTAAAATAAAACAGCAACCCTGGAGCCGAATGCCTTCCAGCACTGGACGAATGATAGTATAACACCCAGCGTGGCCATGAGATGGATATCTAGTGTCCTATGCTGAGCGTCCAATGTTCGACATTGGAGTGTATTGGAAGGTGTTCAGGCAAGTGTTGGTTTCCTTGTCCCGCATTAAAGTGCCCCTTCAACATTGAAATGTGTTCACCCCACCATTCGTGACTCAGTTACACATAGTCGGACTGGTTCATCAATTGCAACAATTGTTACAGACAAATATGGGTAAAACGTTGGACACATAGTGTCCTAGGCTTTAGTGCAATTTAGAAGAATTACAAGTTTCAGTACTGTTACATGGGCTGTTGGATTTTATTGCCTGGAACTAGGTGCACGTTTCCAAAATATGTTTCTTTTGAAATTGGCTGAAGGAACACGAGAAATGATTGTGAATCTCTGAATTTCAGTTTAATACTATTGGAAAAACATGTGGACAGGTTAAGTCTTTACAGTATAATCTATTATTTTAAATCACTTGTTTCTTGTTTCTCAAAAATATATGTTTATTCATGTATTAAAACATTATCAGTATTTTAATAAATTCAGCATTTTACAGTAGATCATTAGCAAGTTAATTAGGGATCGACAGATGTATTGGGTATCTGTATGGATTGGGGGTCATTGCTGTACAATTGTTGTACAATTTTTTAGTTAATCTGCATTGGTTAATTACCTGACCAAAGGTTCAGATGGTCATTAAAATAGTGTAAAAGCATGCCCGTCATAAGACGAGGACTTTGCAATAGGGGGAACCTATACGAATATGGGATGTTGCCCGTTCTAGGACGTTATTATGTTAAATAAATCTGTTTAGATATTATATAACAAATGTATACCACCATCTAGCAGTGAAAAGTTACCACTGATACAACATCACAGCATTAGTGCCATTGCAAGACAGCTCATAATCTTATCTATATTTTTGGATGTGGGTTGTCTGTTTGTCAGCTATGCATTCCCAAACCCTTTCACCTATAGAAGCCACATTTGGCAGGAATACAGGGAGTATTCCTGCCAATTTTGGCAGGATGCCAAATGCCATGATGCATTAATGCAAATTTCCTTTTTCTCTAAAGGGACATTCGCCCTAAAACCATTTGCCCTAAAGACACTTGCCCTAAAGGGACATTCGCCCTAAAACCATTTGCCCTAAAAAGACCTTTGCCCTAAAACCATTTGCTCGAAAAGGACATTTGCCCTAAAGGGACATTTGCCATAAAATCATTTGCCCTAAAACCACTTTTTTGTTCTCGCTTTTCATATGGTTTAGTATCTATCATAGCCAAATGACATAAATTTACACTACTGATTAGGACAAATGTCCTTTTAGTTCAAATGCCCCTTTAGGGCAAGTGTCCATAAGGCAAGTGTATTTAGGGCAAATGTCCCACACCCCAGTACACATACACATCTTGCAAGAAGCCATATACATGTTTGGCTCATTTCTACAACACTTACACATCATTTGACCTAGAATATATGCTCTAATACTTCTTGTCCTAAAATCACATGCCTTAAACATGTGCCCTACATTAATTTGCCCCAAAACACATTTGAACTAAATAAGCATTTGACCTAAATTGTCATTTGATCTAAACAGCCATTTGACCAACAAGTATATTTCACCAAAAGAAACATTTGCCCTAAAAGACAAATGTTCTTTAGGGCAAACATCATTTTAGGGCAAGTGGTTTTAGGACAAATGTATATTTCTCAGATGCGACATATTTATATATCTATGTATTCATAAAAATAAAAGTTGTATGCATAATTCATATTCAAGCAAGAAGACCAGGGTGGCATTTGTACCTTCCTATTTTTCCCCGGGCAATGCCAGGTATCTCTGCTAGTCATCAATAACTTCTCAAGAGATTCTATGATTATTTCTGGTTTTTGGCCAAGTAAGCACCCTAGGTTAGCAGTTTACCATCAATTGTGCAGCTCATCAGACATAATATCATTTTCTGAGGCCAAAGAGAAACAATTTCTGGGATCAAGGTCGTCCTTGTCTATTGGGTTTTAGAGAACAATTTCAAGAATAACTAGATAAATGTAGACCTGAGGACATCTTTCCTGGAGACGAATCGCAATGGCAAAAGTGCTGCTGAATGTGGATGAAGTGTCCTAAAATCGTTTACATTCATGGATATTAGTATTGAATACAGCTGCATTTGAGTTAAGGAGAGATTTTGAAACTGTGTGAATGAATACTCCTGCCATGGCCCTTATTTCTGACTTGAAACTTCAGGCTTATATCACTGTAAACTCATAACAATGTTTCAATTGAATTGCATTAATCTCTCTTGCAATCAATATATCTTTTCTTTACAGATGACAGAACGTCATGGAACCACTTGCAGGAACTGACATTATCGCATTGTCATTGTTTGCGATTGGAAGATTTTCTGCTTTACCTAGCATATTTACCAGCAATTGAGTCTGTTGTATTAGAAGATGTGTTTCGCGAACCTCCTAAAGGATGCAGCTATGTCGGTTTGAGTGCTGGAACTGGTTTAGGAATGTCATCTGCCATTGTCAGCAATCAGCAAGAATTAATTGCAGTCAATGGTAATGCAATGGAGGCTGTTGCTGCTCCACCCGCTGCTGAACGCGATTTTGACGAAGATGATGAGGATGATGACGAAGACGACGACGATGAAGAAGAGGAGGAGGAGGACGATGAGGAGGTTGAGGAGGAAGACGAGGAGGCGGAGGATGAATCGGACGATTCCATTAACGAAAACTATGGCGAGTTTTCAGAAAGAGAAGATGTATTAGCATTAAGTATTGCAGAGTGTTGTAGTGAAAGAGCTCTGAATTTTAAGATAGAAAAATGTAGACACTGCGGCTTAGTAATGAACAGCAGACATACAAAAGTGGATTCTTTAGATCCTCAGCCAGGAACGTCAATGGGATGTAGTTGTGTTCAGCCAATTAGCCCAACAGTTTGTGATATGGAAAGATCAGCACCTGAGATAACACAAAAGAGAAAATCTAAGAAATGCTATTCCGTTAAAATGATTGATCAAGAATGCAGTGTTACCGTTGATGACATAAAACAGGAAACACGCTGGGTTTCTAATTTGGGAGATGAAAGACCGATTGATGGGAAAAGGTAGTAAATATGAAAGTATTTCAGATGTTATCTTTTGTACGTCTAAATAACAATTCTGTTACTTTTTTGGAAGGGTGCTAGAAGGTCGTGCCAGTCGTTATAAACCAGCAGGAATTCAAAGCAGAAAGTCGTATTACTCTCCTCATGCTGTAGATAAAGCTAGTGGAACAAGTGATCCCATACTAGAGGATGATTACGAACAGGTATTTTATTTTTAGAACACATGCAGTTGAGACATTTCAGCTGTTTTATTTTTGTTGGGCCATGTAACTCTGTTTAGCTTCTGGGCCATCCAGCACTGTTGGTGCTGTTCGACACAGATTATTGTTGATACAGTGTGAATCACCTGTTGCATGTGATGCATGCTACATGAATTATTTTTCCAAATGTTTTTCTTTTAAAGTGTTTTCTTTAAAAATCTTTTTGTTCATAGTGTATTTGTTTGTTTGTGTCCCCTAAAAAGCCCTAAGGGCCTTTTTCAAAAGTTTAGAAATACAAAACTACACCCCTCTCAAAACCCCTGCCCTAAAAAATTCCAAACAAACTTTCTTTTCAGTTTTTGTAAACAAGGTCTCCCCTCCTTAAAAAACCCTACAGGGCATAACACCACCACGAAAACCAGAAAGTAAAAAAGACAACAAAATAACAAGTCCCCCTCTTATGAACTCCTACATAGGCCCAAGTTATATAAATGAAAAAATGGGTCAATTCAAATATTATTTAAATAAATAATATTTGAATTGACATTAAGAACTAACCATCCAATCACTAGAGTCCAGTGGTTTCCTATGAGAGGCAAACCATATAAAAAGGCCAGTATTTGGCTGACTAAAAGCATTAGGACCTTGGCATCTCTCTTGGAATACTGTCAAGTTGCCTAACAATTTGAAACTCTGGAGAAAATTTAAAAAGCAGAGTTGGCTACCAAGTGTTCTGGCCAGAGCTGCATCCTGTAAAAGTGACAGAACAAGAATGAACCATTGGCTATAAGCCAACTTGGTATAATCTGAGAAACTGTCTCTTGAGCAAATTTGCAGCATTCATAACACTCTTGGCTGTTCAACATCGAGCTTCCAGAGGGGACTCTAGTAATTTCAATTTTTGGGAAACTTCACAGAAATGGATATCTGGAAACTGTAAGAATAGTATTTTATAAATTGTTGTATACCTTCTAATTTTTTTTTTCTTCTAACCATTGTTTGAGAACTCACATATATGTATTGTAACGAACCACCTTCATGGGGATAGAATTTACTAAAAAGCGGTTGGCTATGCCGCTTATTCTATTTTTTACAGTTAAAATGGATCTTAGCTGTCTGCTACCCCTCGGGCTTTCGCCCGTTAAAAGCTGGTTGATCATGTTGTTCCTTGAAGTTTCATCTAGAAGTAATGATCCAGGTTTACACCTGGGTTAGCAATTCGAGATGATGAATGATGCGAACTTTTGTTCTTTCCAATAAGTATAAAAATAAGATGTAGCAACTTTTTACTCTTCACAATAATTTATTTACACAATATACAGAATTTGGCCACAATCGGGCATAATTTCAGTGTCAGAGTAAACAATTCAAAAAGTGCTTAACAAACTCTAAAATACACGGCCTTTTATACTATAAAAGAGAATACTGAGAACACTTTCTCAGTATCTCCTGATTGGGCAAAACAAAAGTAAAAACCAAACTGGCCAATCGATGTGATTGACCAGTGGTCACCAAAATATAGAAAAATGACTCGTCGTCAATAAGAACAAACTTACACAAGAAAGTTTCACCCCATAGACTTAATGCTGAGGCTTATCAGGGCAATCTCTTTGTATTAAGGGGTGGGATTGAGAGGAAAAAGGACCCAAGACCCACGACAGTGTATTGGTGCCATCAGCTGATAGAACTAGGTCAATCCTCTGTAAATGAGTACAGAGGGTTGACAAAGTTTCACGCCAATTTTCAACAAAAACAAACGAGCCAGGATCGCTCCAGGGCTTATCGTTTCACCATATATTTTTATTGTCATAGTATTAGGTGTAGGCTATATATTATTGTTTGTCTTAATAATTAAAGGGAATGGTAAATAAAAATTGTTATTTTATGATTTTATAATGAATAAATATTAAATAAACAAAAGTCTTTAAATTTCCACTAATGGTCTTCATTGGCCAAAACGAACCAAGACAGAATTGATATGCCTTTTAATAAAATAAAATAAAGTTATAAACAAACAAAGAAGGAATAACACACCCCTCTGCCCATTGTATTCATTTTCCCTTGATTGGGTTTATGGTTTTATAATTTCATTTTGTTTTCATTTTTGCTTTTCACACCTGCATGTGAAAAGCTGATGTCAGCAACTTTGGCCAAACAGTACCATTTGGGCCCAAGTCCCTTAAGTGACCAATAGAAAAAGTGCTCTGGGAATCCGGATATCATGATATATAGAGCTGTAAAGAGCTTAAGCAGAAAATCTATGCCGGTTTTTGGCTATATTCTAATTTTGTTCAGAAGTTGTTTACACCGGATCTTATCAGTTCAAATTTATATTGTTACTGGAATTAAACAAGTTAATTTTCACTAGGTTGTAGTAGGTTGTGCTTCATCATCATCATTTCAGCTTTCCACCGGGCCATCGTGTACAAGATGACGACCAGGTGCAAACCTGCAAAACTTTAAGGGATAGCAGTCAACGCGATCTTCAAGGTTAATTTCTCGGGCGCAAGCCTGACGGCATAACAGACGACAAAAGATCCTCAAAACTGTGGAAGTTTGTTTGAGGACTAGTGAGGACGTTAGAAAGGTATTATATTGGCCAAATCCTCCAGGACCAGATAGAGTAAGTGACCTAGCCAATCACTTTCTAATCGAGTGAACAACTCAAACGGTACCTAATAAAGAGCAGACTCTATCAAGTCGAGAAGGATCCGTCACACAGTATCCTTGCAACTCGTCACTGAAGCAACTCAAAAGCATGTTGATACAGAAACAGTGGGTTTCCTTGTGTAAATACGTATCTGAGACTAGAAAATAAAGAAAAAGAATGTGGTCCCATTTTAAGGGTTGTATGTTATGTTTTCGTCCAATTGTTGCACTGATTCTTTCCATCCCTTAATTTCTTCAGACAACTACAAAGGTCCAAATAGCACTATCGAGGGTGCCTTACTCACCATCACAAAACGTTTTCTTTCAGAACTTACGAGTTATGTCAGATACTTTACTGAGTCTAACTGTCATGTCGTGTGGCATTTCGGATATTTGTCTACGTCACTGTCCAAAATTGGAACATCTCGAAGGTTGAAGTGCGACGGGTGTATTCTAGGCTTTATCTTAATCTTGACCGTTTTGTTTTTATTAATATTAGTTGAATCTTGTCGCATTTTACGTCGTGTGCGACTCCGTAAATGTCCGCTACTAGTCAAAGTTTCTGTCTCGCAATGTCCCAAGTTGGATGTTGTTAATATGACAAAAGATATGGGAAGATTGCCTCCGAAAAGGAACCGAATTTTGTTTCTGCAACCAATATACGAGACGAGTGAGTCTCAAGACAATAAAAACAGTAAACGTACTTATATGAAGTCAAAGGTGAAGGAAGTAGAAAGTAGGGAATCGGTTTTATACATTACTGAACAGTGATACTTTTACATTTTAATTTTTGAAGTTTGATGCCATTGCCGTTGAGAAAACAGCTCTTCAGTCGACGTTACCAGGTTACAACGTCTGTGTTGTTTGGGATGACGGTTCCACGAGAGATTTCCGACTAATCCACCGCCAAATCGTTTACCGCTGGCTCAATCTTATTAGTAACATAAACAGGTAAGTTTGTCCTAAACTTATTTAAAAAATTGAATTCCCCTCAATTTCTTTAAAAACCGGTTTGTGTTTTGTATGCTTTATTTTTTGTTTTAGTAAATTGATTCATGAAAACCTGTTTACCAAAGGACCGGGGTCAATTATATCCAAACAGAAAGAATATCCTTGGGGAAGAAAAATACACCGTATTCAAGGTAAGGAATTAGAAATTCATAAAAAAAAACTATCACGATACAAAAAAGTAAATTGAATGATCACAGCGCAGGTAAAATTGCAGACTTGAGCAACTTTGAAAAGAATTTCAGAACGTTGTTGAGTGTAAAACAGTAAACAAATATATAGCAGTTATTTTCTTGATGATATATGTTACAGTAAAAATCGTTTCACATGAAAAGAATGAGACCTAAGGTGGCTGAATAGATATTTAGTTTGCTTTTGTCCTCCCGGATGGCGCCACTGAAGTGGCTAATGCTATGCTCCATAGATGATTTTGTAAAATTTGGATGTAAAAACGTCAAGTGAACATTTATTTTAGAAACAACATTACGAAAAAGTCCAAACTTATAAAAACTAGAATGGTAGAAGATTGTTAAAATGTTTTAATGGCAATATCTTAAAAAATAAACATTTTATAACAGCTTGAAAATGACCCGTTTTTTCGTTTTTCCATCACTTCGAATTTTTTTGTAATGTTTCTCGTGAAAAACGTTTGCTCGAAAAATTTATTAAATACAATTAAATTATTTTTGGCAACACAAGATACACAAATATAGTTAATTATTTACAGGCTTTGTAATTAATATATAGTAGACTTTTACTGATACATAGTAGACTGATATATAATTCAACAAGGGAAAACAGTCAAAATTAAACTTTGAATACATGCTTGTTGGTTGTTTGTCACTATAGTGTGGCCTTTCAATTTTACATGTTAAGCGGATGCTACACGTAGCAATAATTCAGCAACTTAAGAGTAACATAGGCGCGTTGCTGTATTGTTTCATGTAAGTTGAAACGTCTGTCATAGCAGCAACAAACCGAATTGTTGCTCACAAATTGAAAGCAACAAAATTTTCAAATAGAAATTGGTTCTATTTTCAAGCAACCATTTCAGGCAACAGCCATTAAAAACGGTTTGTATAATCACATCACATGGCTATTTTAATTTATGAAGAGTATAGTATTATGAAGAAAAATGTCTACCAACATGACATGTAGTTATCAAAAAGGGAAATAATTGTTCCTAATAGAATTTTATAAAGGTATGTTTGATTCACAATTAGGAACTATTTAATAGCCATTATAATGAAATCAGCAGCTTTTCTACTCTCAAAGGAGGACACCATTTTTGTTTCACAACCTCTTCGTTTCATTGGTTGTTGTTGCTTTCAAGAATGAGTTAAGATTTGAAGTACTCAGTAAGTTTTATGAAAGTTGCTACATGTATCATAGGTGTTGCTAGCAACAAATGGGAAACTACTGTTGCTACAACTAATATTGTAGCTTGACTGTTGCCATGTGTAGTATCAGCTTTAGGAGTTAAAAAGCTTACTGGTGATCCACTTGGTTGTGGTGAAACTAGTATAGGTAGCCTCTGCTATTGGTGTCATGCAAAGTGTCCTTTACGATAGTTGACTATCATTTGTATAGTCTTTATTGTTTACTTCTATTCGAAGTAATCAAAGTATTCGAATGCTTTGTAATTATATTTGTGCTTAAAAAATATAAACTTTCACAAAACCTCCTATAGAACATATAGCACCTCGACCAGAAGAGTGGCCCAACTAAAAAAAAACACTTTTTTGGAAAACCTCAATTATTGTAGGGGAGCCAAATAAACGAATATTGTGAAGCTTTTCAAGTGCAAAAACCGTTTTAACTCGGTTTTTGCACTTGAAAAGCTCAGCAAAGTAAGCCATGAATCTTCTCGTAACTTTAAACTCATTTTGCCAATGATTTTCCCTTCTAGTCTAGGTGCGATATAGCCACGGCAGGGGCAACATCCAGTTGGGAGAGGGACAAAACAAAATAAATATTTATTCAGCCACTTTAAAAGAAATTTTAAAAAACGTATTTCCAGTGTTTTAGTACTATAATGTTATGGCACACGCACTCAGCTAGTATGGGAAGAAGAGTGCAGGGTCCCAAATGAATAATAAATTGTACTGCGATAAGTATTATTTAATATCACTTAAGTAGAAACTCCACAATACATACTTCAGGTAAGAAAGTATGCAGAAAAGCAGTAAATTCATAAAACCCGAGCTGAGAATTAAGTGTTTTTTTTATATGAAAAGCTTTTCAGAAAGATACTATCTTAAGCCACGGTTATTTAAAATCGTTTACAGCTAACGTTTACTGCAATACGGAATAATGACATCAAAGTGACACCACAGCAAGGGTTGCATTGTGTCTTGTTAAACAAAATTTTCGAGTTACTTGTTTTATCTTAAACGAAATTAATTATATGGAAAATCTATCTTTAGGAAATATACCTAACGTATATATTTTGCATTCAATGAATTTATTGTTATTCAATTTCATGTTAACAATTTCCTATGTATAAATTTCTGATGAGGATCAAACACTATAGGCCTAGCAAGAAAATAAAATATTAAGAAGTGAAGTGAAAATTCAAATTCACCATTTTTTTTCTATTTACGTTCTTCACCTTGTATAGCAATATTAGAAAAGGTAATACATAGTAGGCAACAAATGTTACGACCTTTGCATGGTTGTCACATTTAACATGACCCTGTTTTGCTCCTTCTTTAATTAGGAGGAGCAAGACTGAATCCTGATGTCGTCTGCTAGGCTGGTATAGTAGGCAGCCCGGTGGACGACATGAACTCTAGGTAGGGTCACTGTCAACCCCCAGGTGGAGCAGCCTGGTGGGTACTTAATGGCAAGGCAGCCATTAAGGAGAGACAGTGTAGTATGACCCTGAGAAGTGAGTGGATGTGTGCTGCAGTGATGAATGGCGTCCAAGATGGCCACCATAGAAACATCCCTTTGTTCTTATGTTGCTGTTTTGGGTGTTCTTTGGTTTTCTCTGCTGAACTCCTTTCCTTGTTCAGCAGATATCTGTATAAGTAATACTAAGTAAGTGTTTGTTTGGAATAAATCCTTTATATTATTTTAACTACACTGTGTGGTGTCACGTGTGCATTATTCTGGGGAAGTATCCGCGGGAGGGTGGGGTTACACCGGCTCGTCACTGTCCTGTGTGGCCGGTATTTCGCGTCGGTTCCACGATGAGATCCATCGGGGATTCACTGTGGGTTCTTCATCGGTTCAGCGGGAAGTCACCGTCGACTTGCGGCGAGGAAGACTCCGGACCGTCGCTCCCTAGGGATTATGTGGGAGCAAGAGGGCAGCTGGCGTTGCGATCCCGGCCCCTTTCGGAGTCAGGATCCAGTAAGACGGGGAAGTTTTACCGGGGGTGTTGTGACAGGCCCAGTTGGGTTGTTACACATACTTTTATACTATTGTTTACAAATTTAATCACTTTCTGCGGTGTAAATGGGACTCTGCCGGACGGTCAACATACTGCTGGGCGTGCCGGTAGACCATTTAACTTCAAATCCGAACTGTTTAATACAGGGTGGCTGATTTTTTTGATTTTTTTTAAATCAAATAAATCGATTTTTTTTATTTAAATTAGATTTTTTTTTATTTAAAACAGATTTTTTTATTTTTTTTTATTTATATGAAATATTAAATTTTTTTTATGATGATTTTTGCAAAAAATGAGTAATAACATTGTTAATTGTGAAGTTGTTAGTAAAATAATTGCAAAATAATAAAATAAAATGTTAATAAACATTGAAATTTGAAAATAATAAGTTTCAAGCACTGTTAATTTAACATTCTGAACATAAACATGAGCCTTGCAGCCTTTTCAGTTCCCAGAGCAAATCATTGTCTCAGAGGTAAACTGTGTTAAGTCACTTTTTTTTTAAAAAAAACACGAGTTTTACATCTCCATAAGATATAAAATTCGTGTTTTTAAACAGATTGTAAAGTTCTATCAGTGGTGAACAGTGTTAAGTCCACAGTTTTACACATCGGCTGCTAGATGCTCTTAAATAGAATACTATTACTATTTATATCAATGTGTCCCTTTAATGATTTCCACCAGTTATTTGGGGATACTTCCTCAAGCATATCTTAAAAATAATGCATTAATAAAAGGACTACCACCGGACTTTATTTTATAAACATAAAGAAAAATGCTGGAAACTGTTTTCTTTTTATTGTATAATTTAAATGTTAAAATAAATGTGAATATTTTTATTTAAAAAAATAATTTGATTTAAATCACGATTTAAATCAATGTGATTTAAATCACTGCCACCCTGGTTTTTTGCAGGCTCTACGGTCCGTCTCCAACGGACCGTAGAGCCTGCAAAAAATCTAAACGGCTTTGCAGATTTTGATTCTCCAAAAAAATCTAAAAACTGGGTTGTTGCACAAAAGCAAATGAGTGACACGCACCCTACACCGTTATAATATTTTATTTTCTTGCAAGACCTATAACAGTGGTAGTGCGTTCTGAAGCACATCTACACAAGTACGAACATGCATGTCTTCAATTGAAAATTACGAAGTGGTTTATTTTGTTTAAATTGATAGCAATCCCATATGCCACAATGGCACTGTTTTAAAGTAACAAATGCTAAGAATTCTGGCCTGGTTATCTTTGTTTCAAATAGGAGACCTTCAGGATGGAAGGTTTGAAGTATGCACTGATATGCCATGGATTAGAGAACTGTGGAATTCTCCTTATTGTTCAAAAGCAACGTGGCCTCAATACACAGGTTAGTATCGCATTTAGTAAAAATAATATGGGGTTGACGAGAAAGTTCCAAGAATAAATCAAATTCATAAATTTCAAAGCTATGTTTTGTAGTAACTTCGAAATGCATATTTAAAAAAAAATTCTGAAGTTTTAACAACAAGTAGATATTTCAAGTTGCGACAATGATAAGTTGAGGAGTTATAACAATTTTAAGCGATATACAGAATGTTCACAAAGCATCCAACAACGAAATTGTCGAAATTTACAAGTAATCACGTTAAAAAAAATCTAAACACCAAAACTATATTCAATTTAGTTCAATTCAGTACACCTGCAATCACCTTAAAAGCCATGTGGCAGGGGGGGGGGGGGGGGTTTGCCCCGATCACAAATGATTGTCAATCAGGTAAAACAAGACATCATTGTTAAATTGAAATCGTCCCAACAAAGAACTATCAACTGGAAGGGAATTCCATAGTCTAATAACATTCAGGAAAAAAGACAAAACATATGCATCAGTTCTAGCCATTAATTGTTTTAAAGTCTTATGAGGATCTATATTTAATAAGTCATTAATGAATGCAATATTATCATCTGCCAGTAAGCGTCCGTAAAGGGCAACGCTTTCGTCATTTCTTCTGCCTGCTAATGATTCCCATTTTATATCCTGAAGCATAGACGATACTGTCAGTATACACATATCTTCGTTTCACAACTCTTCCAGCCCTACGATGTTTGGCTGAAATTATTCATTTTAACAATAATAAAAATAATTTTCAGAATCATTTGAAACATCATGTGTAACAGTGTAGCCCTCTTTTTTGCAGTAATAGTATAAACGGGAAGCAGTGTTGGGGAATATTTAAAATACATCCGTTAAATAATGTATTTGTATTTTAAATTACTTTTTATTTATAGTACTAGTGGGGTAACCCGTCTTAAATGACCGGAGCAAAATTCACAGGCAACTGTGCCCAGCATTAAAATTTCTTTTCCTCCGCCCTTTTATGACGTCAGACCAAGTAACAAACCAATTAGAAATTGATGACGTTCATAAAAGGGCGGAGCAAAAGAAATTCTAATGATGGACACAATTGCCTTGATAAATTCTAGTTTAATATTGCTACTATTATCCCCTCCCCTTTTTTATATTTGAAAGAGAAAATGAGATTTTCATTTTCTCTGGTGTGCGCATGCGCGTCGTTTTTTCTTTTTTTTACTCTTTTCATTTCAATTTCAGTTTCCCCTTCCCCCTTTTTCCCCTCCATGTTTCCCTCTCCCCCTCTACACTTTCCAACCTTTTTCCCTCTCCAATTTAATATCATGGGGTTCTTGAATGAAGAGTGTGCAACATTAAATTTATATAAATTCCGACGTGGTTCAAGGTTTTTGTCCTTAATTGTTTTTACCTTGCTTAATATATATACTGTATACTAGTGGGGTAACCCGTCATAAATGACGGGAGCAAAATTCACAGGCAATTGTGCGCATGCGCGTCGTTTGTTTCTTTTTTACTCCTTTCATTTCAATTTCAGTCACCCCTTCCTCTTTTTTCCTCCCGCCACATTTCTCTCTCCCCCTCTACACTTTCCAACCTTTCCCCCTCCATGTTTCTTTCTCTCTCCCCCTCTACACTTTCCAACCTTTTCCCCTCTCCAATTTAATATCATGGGGTTCTTGGATGGGGAGTGTGCAACATATAGTTGACCTTGAGAAAAAAAAGCAGTTCATTTATTCAAATTTATATAAATTCCGACATGCTTCAATTGTTGAACAGCGTTACTTCTGAGACAGACCCATAGACCCACAGACCTGGGATATTATACATATTACATATACAATATATATATATATATATATGTATACTAGTGGGGTAACCCGTCATAAATGACGGGAGCAGAATTCACAGGCAATTGTGTGCATGCGCGTCGTTTTTTTCCTTTTTTACTCCTTTCATTTCAATTTCAGTTTCACCCTCCCCTTTTTTTCCGTTCCACGTTTCTTTCTCTCCCCGCTCTACACTTTTTAACCTTTTCTCCCTCTTCAATTTAATATTATCGCGTTCTTGGATGGGAAGAGTTGAACATATAGTTGACCTTGAGAAAAAAAGCGGTTCATTTATTCATTTAAATTTATATAAATTCCGACGTGCTTGAAGGTTTTTTGTGACACACAGCCACACACACACACAGACCTGGCTTAATATATATATAATATAATTTTAGTATTTTAATTACTACAAAATACTATTTAAAAGAATTGTTACTTTCAAAAGATTTTTTTTTACTTTGGGAAAACTTTTATGTTTCAATACATAGTTCACAAATGCAGAGCTCTTTGACAGTAATTCCAAGAAGGAATAGATTTAGTGACCAATGCTTTCAACAGTTATTAGTTTATTACTCCTCAAGACATATAAGATAAAGTTAACATTTTAGTATTTTAAATACTTTTTTCAAAGTATTTTGTATTTTAAATAAAAGTAAAAATTTGTATTTGTATTTTAATTTAAATACATTTTCATGGAACTATTTTGTATTTTATTTAAAATACTTTTTTAAAAGTATTTTCTCCCAACAATGATGGGAAGAAATTGAAGTGAATTGTCGCCCAAAACAAGAGATGTGTTAATTGGTGTTTTTAGATCAGTTTCTTGATGAGAATGACGCCCCTGGAAATTTCCTATTAGATTTTCTGTCGAATTTCACAGACTGCTTCTAACTAAATTTGGAATGTTATTTCTGTTGCATGTGTGTGTTGACCAATCGTTCTGATTTATTGTGCAGGATTCTGTAAAGTCATGAACAATATTTGTGCACAGGGAACTTTGCAGAATTTCTCTGCAAAGTAGTGAAACATTTCTGCAGGGTCTGCAAAATCTGTGCACGCTTATGTAACGACCCGACTTGGGTCCGTTGCAACACCCCGGCAAATCTTCCCCGACTTACCGGATCCAGACTCCGTTAGGGGCCGGGATCGTAACGCGGGCTGCCCTCTTGACCACGTGTCCGGGTGGCGCCGGCCAAACGGAGCCTGCCTCGCCGGATATCGACGGTCGGATGACCGCCGAGCCACGACGAGAACCTACGGTGACCGCCCGATGGGTCCACCGTGACCGGCGCGTGAAGAACCGGCCGACAAGACGTAAACAAGCCGGAACAGGACGGTGGTGGTATGGTGACTCCCAACCATAAACCCCCACCCTCCTCGCGGAACTTCCCCAAAGAATGACACGACACAGTGTGGTGAGTGAAAATAATATGATAATTTATTCAAGGTAAGAATAAATGAATAAACACTAAAAACACTCACCATAAGAGATGCAGTAATAGATGAGTCTCCTGGCTAATCCAGCCAGGAGAGGAGGTCATTGACCTCTATCACACAACAAAGAAAAAGATGAATGGTGGCCATCTTGGCCACCTGATGAAATTGAAGAAGCAATTACATGCACAAGCATCCAGGGTCTCCCTCACACTGCCCAGAATATAATGGCCGCCGCCATTATATACCCCCAGGCTGCTCCACCTGGGGGAGGACAGTGACCCCATGCTGGCCATTTTGTCGTCTGCCTGGCAGCTAATTAGCCAGCCTAGCAGACGACACAGGAGATTTAGTCTGCTCCAACTAAAGAGCAAAACTGGGTTGTCACAATCCTCTCAACTTCCCTGATCCGCCCCGGGATCAGGTCAGTCGAGACAGCAAGGATTGCTCCTGTGACCCCCACTCAGTTTCGGGCTGAATTCATCGGCGGTGGAACCACCGGAGTGCCCACCACTCCGATATCCACCGACGTGCCCACCACAGGCACATCCGGGTGTTACGCCACCCGCCTCCGATAGCGAACTCAGTCCTCTGAGCCTTGCCTCTTCTTGCCGTCGAAACACCTCGATGGCTAGAGTGGCAAGCTGCGGACCCTTACGTAGGGTCCGACTCGTTAGAAGATCTACGAGGGCGGCTGCGGGATCAGACTCGCTCCCTTGTAGCGGTTGGACAACAAATTCTCCAACCATCTCTTCTAAGTCGCAGCCAAGGAGACGCTGGACGTATGGTGCCGCGAGCTGGACTAGACGAACTAATCCAGCTCCTGTCCCCATCACATCCAAAAACGCGAAACGTCTCCTAACCGGGTTGACGACCAACAACCCCGGAAAATCTCTACCGCCAAAAGCAAGCACATACCGCATGCTAAATGACGGCAACAACAGCAACCATGGTACCGGGAGTGGCTCTCCCAAACGGTAATAACCAAGGTACTGGAACCTCTCCATTCCCGGCTGGTCCTGCCACAGACCAAGTCGGTTATTCAGAAAGACCTCTCCTTCTGAATACGGAGGACTGGCTCCAGAATGTCGACCCTTGCCCGCAGGCTGGGGAGACCTGGCTTCCTCTTCCGGTCCTAGGGTCCCAAAGACCCCTTTGTCAGGACAGGAGAGAAGGGTGTCCTTCCAATGGAAGGCACGGGACCACGTTTGGCAGGAACACTAACTGTCCCCACCGGGCTGCCCCCGCATCTAGGTGAATGCGAGCTGACCCGGCGGAGAGTTCCCACCGACCGAACCCGTGGGTTCGGTACCGTGACCACCTTCGGGGAGGATGGAGGTATACCGAGAACAACGTCTCGCATTGACCTGCCATCCGTCCGCGCCGTCATTACCTGACGGGTATGGTACGGCTGGTTCCCGGCCGACACGGTCGCACCGTGTCGGGACTCCTCCTCGTCCGTCCCAACCCTTCTGGTAGTCGTCCCCAGGGACTCCTGACCAGAAGGTCCTGGACCTCCCTTCTTCCCAAACCTGGACTTTTTCTTGTCCACCTGTGACGACCCAGTTCTGCTCCTTTTTGGTGCAGAACTAAATCCCATGTCGTCTGCTAGGCACTTGCTAAATTGAGTGCCAGGCAGACGACAAAATGGCCAGCAAGGGTCCCTGTCCTCCCCCAGGCTGCTCCACCTGGGGGAGGACAGGGACCCTTGCTGGCCATTTTGTCGGCGGCCATTGTATACTGGACAGTGGAATGAGAACCCTTGTTCTTGGTGGATGTGATTGTGTGCTCTCGTCATTGTGCTTCTACAAGTGGCAAGATGGCTGCCACTCCAATTTTGTGGATGGAGGTGAATGACCTCTCCTCCTGGCAACAATAGCCAGGAGACTCATCTTTTGTTCATCGTTTGTGCATCTCTTTGTTGGCTCTCTGCTGGTACAATTACCAGCAGATATTGCCTTTTATAGTGAGTGTTTTATTTATTCTATTGCTGAATAAATTATATATTTATTTTCACTCTCTCAACCACTGTGTCCGTGTCTTTCATTTATTATTTACTTTAATAATACATTGTGGGGAAGTTACCGCGGGGAGGGTGGGGGTTCCCGGTGGGTTTTCACCGTCACCATCACCGTCCTGTCCGTCATGTGTTCCGGCATGTCGGCCGGTGCTTCGCGCGCGGTTTATCCACGGTAGGATTCATCGGGAATCTACCGTAGATTCCTCGACTTGTTCGGCGGTCGTTCGTCCGTCGACTTGCGGCGGGGAGGATCCTCCGATCGGCGCTACCCGTGGCACGGACGGGTACAAGAGGAGGGCTGGCCAGCGCTTCGACCCGTCCCAAGGAGGGTCAGCGACGGTAAGTTAAGTCGAATTTACCGTGGGTATTGTAGCGACCAAGTCGGGTCGTTACAATTGGTGGAGGCGCCGGGTAGCGCTACGACCAGCCTCTTTTGTGCGGTCGGTAAGACCGGAGTCGTGTGGTGCCGGTAGGGCGTGGACATTTGTCCACGGAACTACGGCCGAACGCGGCTTAGGGCGTAGTAGTCCGGTGAAGGACCGTGGGACACGGACGGTTGTCCGTGATACCGCGGTGGTCACCGGGGAAAGCCCTAGGTTATCCGTAAGTAGGACGGTGGGCGCGGTGGTTGACCGTGCAGGACCGTCCGAACGCGGGATAACGGTCTTTTTACCGTCAGTATACCGGTGGCACGGTGATTTACCGTGCGGAACCGGTAGAACCCGGTGAAAAGGGGAACTTAACCGTAGCTTGTCCGGTAGACAGGTAGTACGCCATAGGGCACGGACTTTTGTCCGTGGAACTACGGCGGAAACCCGTCTGCGGCCAGGTTTACCGGTGTTATACCGTGGGACACGGACTTTTGTCCGTGATACCGTGGTTAAACCGGGTTACGGTCAAGTTTTACCGTAAGTAGACGGTGGATTACGGACTTTTGTCCGTGAATCACCGTTCGAACACGGTAAGAAGTCGGTTTCACCGTTGGTGGACGGTAGATTGCGGACCGTTGTCCGTGTATCTCCGTTCTGGGACGGTGAAAGAGCTTTGTACCGTGATTAGACGGTGAACATCGGACGGTTGTCCGTGTATCACCGGTCGAAAACGGTAAGAAGGAACTCCACCGTAAATCTGACCGTGGGACACGGACTTTTGTCCGTGAAACTGCGGTAGTTTACGGTTCTACCGTTAATTGTCGGTGTTTTGCGGACTCTTGTCCGTAAATTCACCGTATTGCACGGTAGAGTTTCTTCCAACAAGTGGTGGCCAGTTTTGCCCGTGTTCGCACGGACGAAATCGGCCAAGACCCTGTTTTCCCGATGTCTGGTCGGGGAAGCAGTTTGTTGGAAGGATTGGAGTTGCGTTCCCGCACCATCGGCCGCGGTAGGCGGCCGGAGGGGCGGCACCCTGTTGAGGGTGCTGTTGGCGGGAATGCACCCGGTGATTCCACGGAGGAAGGTGTTGTAGAGGTTGAACCTACGGACCAACCTCCGGCTGGAGGCTTTGTGACGGTGCGGACGCACCGTCGGGACACTGCCTCCGGGGGAGCACCGGGAGACGGTGGTGATGGAGGGTCACCGACCCCAACTGGGACAGGCGTACGGCCTATGGCCGGCCTGTTAACCTCCACCGCCTCCCGTCCTGTTGGACGTGGAGGTAATCCCTTAGCGGGAGAGGTGGTAGGGACCCCGGGGCCACCCTCAGTGAACACGACGTCATGGTTGGCGTCGATGACTGAGGAGGAGCTCCGTGAGGTTGCCAGGGGGATTGATGAACTGCGATGGCAGGGTCATCTTTCCCCAGGGGTCGGGCGGCTCCATCGGTCGCAACCTCGGTTCACACCGTCGCCTGTGCACCGGGAAGGTGCAGGTAGAGAGGTGCCGCCGGCTCCGGCCAGGCGGGTGCCTCCAGGTGGAGGAACTCGGACCGCTCCTATGGGAGGCGGTCGGGGAGTTCCTCCGCCCGTTCAGCGACCACGGGTCCACTTGGTGGAGCCCGAGGATGCTGAATCCGATGCTGAGACTTCGGGGAACCGGAGCAGGGCACCACGGCGGGTAACCGTGGACGCCTGCACCGGCTGTCCCGTCGGAGATCCAGGCGTTTGGGTTTTTCAACCCGGTTCACTCGTTCATCCGGTATGATGGACGAGAGGACATTACGCCTTTTCTCCGGCAGTTCAAAGCCAAAGCTCGGGCTCAGCGCTGGACGGATGAGGCCAGGTGCAGTTTCTTTACGTACCTGCTCGATGGTCCGGCTGAGGAACATTACGCCTGTTTGGTGGAGTTCAAGCCGAACCTGACCTGGCCGGAGTTGAGGCAGGCTATGCTTCACCGCTTTGGGACGAAGAATCAGGCTCAGGCCTGTTTCGACCGTTTCGAGGCCATGAAGCAAGGGCCTGCGGAATCACTCCAGGCGTTCTACTGGCACTTTATTGAGCTAGCAGAACGAGTTTCTCCTGGTGAGGATGAGTCTTGTCGACTCCTCCGATATAAGAAGAAACTGCAGCCGGAGATTCTCAGACCTCTCTGGGGATCGAAAGCTCAGACGGTCAGGGACTTTACCACCGAGGCAATGTTGGTTGAGGCCGACATGCTTACGGCGGGAGCGTTACCTGCCCGTACCTTGACGGTACCAGGGACCCAGGCTGCGGCCAAGGTCTCTGGTGCTGTGGCAAAGCCCAAGAGCTCTGCTACGTCTACCTCTACCTCTTCGGGTGCGAAGGCAGCGGCACCGTCCAAATCGGATGGAGCTACTGCCAAGACCGGAGGGCAGAAGGGAAGAAAGACGAAGCGGCAGAGCCAGGGTGGAAATAAGTCCACAGCAGCCCCGTCAAGTTCCAGCCAAACGGCTGGAGGTGGAGGTCCTACTCGTAGGCAGCCAGGTCCATGCTTTCGGTGTAACCAAATGGGTCACCTTAGGAAGGACTGTCCGAGGGCAGTTGCCCAAGGACAGGTTGCTCGAGTACCACCGGGCGAAAGCCCAGTGGTGCAGTACCTGCCGGGTCTGGCACCCGTGGTACTGCAGGGCCGGGAGTATCTGTCCACCGTCATTGATGGACAGATGTTCTATCTACCTGTTGCCAGAAACGAGGGCCCGCCCTCGTTAAACCGGCGCCGGTCCCTGCAGAACTGAGCTGCAGTCGACCGGTAATGCTACAAAACTCAGGTGCCCGGCAAAGCCGGCGAAGTAAAGAAGGAGCGTACCTTCGGGCAGTCTCCAGATATGTGGGTATCCTGCATGACGCAGGGGTGCCTCTGGCTAGGTCTGCGGACCCAGAAATTACCCAGTGGGTATTTCAGGAGCCAAGCCCCACACTGGAAGCTGCGCTTGCCCGGCTGGAGAGCTGGGTGGCACCTTTCTTCCCTGAAGAGGGGGAGGAAGGTCCGAATGGTACGGGCATTACGAGGGCTTCGAGCGTTGGTGCGCCCATGCTGTCGCCCAGGCCTGGTGGGTCTCCTGGTGTGGAGACTGGAAGCCAGGCCCCTGAGCATCCGGTACGACTGTCCCCTGGGGACAGAAGGACGGATGAGGCTCAGAGAAGTGATGTCGGGCAACGACGGTTGCCCATTCCGGAATTACAAAGCCGTGCTTACTTGCGTGGGGCACCGCGTGTTCTGGTGTCGATGGATGGTCGGCTGGTTGAGTCGATCGTCGACACCGGTGCCGAAGTATCGGTAATGAGCATGTCGGTGGCACGGGAGATGGAGTTACCGGTGCAGGAGGTTAGCCTCCCCTCATTCCTGACGGGCATGAGCGGGTACTCCATCCAGATAGAAGGAGTCATGTACGTGGACATGTCAATCCACGGACGGTCCATACATACCCATCTTCTCCTCATTGAGGGTGAAGGGGAAGCCGTAATAGGTGTTGACCTGGCTTCCCGGTTTGGGTTAATGTTGGACGTCGTGAGCCGGAAAGTTTATTTCCGGGAAGACATCTGGAATGCACATTCAGATGCTCTTCATGCCGCACTGGCCGTTCAGGCTTTGCAGGGTACTTCGGTACAACTTCCGAACTCTGTGGTGGAGGCGTTGGCGAGGCTTCACGATTCTGTGGAGCCGGTGCTACTCCCTCCTTTCGGGTTCCCGGAAGGTATGCCTGCGGAGCCTGAAAAGGTGGATGGGTGGGTTGACATTGTGTCACCCATGCTTGCCGAGACCAGTTCTCCAATTAGGAGAGGGGAAGTTTGTTCCCTGCGACTGTTGCAGAACGTATGGTTATCAGCTCATGAGCGGAAGGTAGTTTCCGTGAGCTTGATAGAGCATGCTGGCCCTGGACAGCTGCTTCTCGTTGAGCCCCATCGTAAAGCCTTAGGAGGCCGTGGTCTGTTGGCGGTGGCAGGAATTGCCGAAGCCACAGAGGAAGGCTCTTACGACATTTGGCTTGAGAACGTCGCCGACGTACCCATTGCCCTGGAGACAGGGGAGGGTGTGGCGACAGCTCAAGCTGTGGAGGCAGCCCTAGTGGTGGGACTGGACGTTCCATCTAAGTTGAGAGGGGGAGACCCCACTCATGGAGATGGTCGACCAAGGGGGCTTCCGCCTAAGTTGAGAGGGGCGACCAAGAAAGGTCGCCGGATCCTCAATGCGGAAGTCAAGCCCACTCTCGAAGAGTGCCTTAAAATCGGACCTAGTCTGAAGCCTTATGAGGCGGCACAGCTTAGGGAGTTCCTGCTAGAACGCCGTGATCATTTTGCGTTCGATTATACAGAGCTGGGGGAAACCCCGCTCGTCGAGCACACTATTGATACCGGTGGGTTACTAAGGCGGATCAGTACCCGTTAGCTCGCATCGATGATGCCCTCGATTCACTTGCTGGAGCGAAGTATTTCGCAACTCTAGACCTTGCTAGTGGTTACTGGCAGGTCAGGATGGCGGAGCAAGACATTGAGAAGACAGCATTCATTTGCTCTCAAGGTCTGTTTGAGTTCCGAAAAATGCCTTTCGGACTCTGCAATGCTCCTGCCACTATGCAAAGAGCGTTAGACCTCTTGTTGGCGGGACACAAGTGGGAGAGCTGCTTGGTGTACCTAGACGATATTATCGTCTTTGGGAGCACCTTTGAGCAGTTTCTCAAACGCTTGAGTACTGTCCTGAGACTGTTACGAGGGGCGGAGCTGAAACTCCAGCCGAAGAAATGTTTCTTCGGTTTTGACAAGGTCAAATATCTCGGTCACATTGTTAGTGCCGAGGGAGTTGCTCCGGACCCGGGTCTCGTAAGAGCAGTCGAGGAGTTCGATGTCCCTACAACGGTGACCGCCGTCCGAAGTTTTCTTGGACTGGCCGGCTACTACCGTAGGTTCATCAAGGACTTTGCCAAGATCGCAAGACCACTGCATGATCTGACCAGAAAGGATGCGTCCTTTGACTGGTCGGAGCAGTGTGGTCTAGCTTTCGAACGGTTAAAGGCATTTTTAACCGAAGCACCGGTGCTCACCATGTACGATCCACGTGGTGAGGTGTTAATTCACACCGATGCTAGTGGGTACGGTCTAGGTGTCGTAGTATACCAGAAGTTACCTGAGGACAAGGCTCCTCGGGTTCTGGCCTACGCTAGCCGTCTCATGAAGGGACCGGAAACACGGTATAGTGTCACCGAGCAGGAATGCTTGGCGATCATGTTTGCCGTGGGTAAATTCCGACCTTACATCTTTAACCGGGACTTTGTGATCGTAACTGATCACCATGCGCTCTGTCATTTGCAGACTGCCAAAAACCTGCAAGGCAGGTTGGGGCGTTGGCAAATGCAGTTGCAGGAGTACCGGTATAAGATTCAGTTTAAGAAGGGGAAACTTCACGAGGATGCTGACTGTTTGAGTCGGTATCCGGTGAATGAAGTTGTTGATCCTTCTTTGCCTGAACACGTCGAAGCCGACGTGGGTGAGGTGATTTACCGGATCCGGTCTGAGGTGGATTGGGTAATGGAGCAGGCCAACGACAGTTGGTGCTCCAAGGTGAAGCGTGAGCTCTCCGCCGACCCCGACTCGAACTTAAGGTTCAAGTTCGTGGTGGCAAACAAGTTGTTGTATGCCATCAAATCCATCCAGGATCGCACTAGAACTGTGTTGGTTGTGCCGAGGTCGTGTCAAGCCTTCTGCTTGCGGAAGTTGCACGATAGCTCCGAAGCTGGTCACTTCGGAGTGTACAAGACCTACCAACGGTTACGTACTCGTTTCTACTGGTTAGGTATGAAACGTGACACGGTGGAGTATGTTAAGTCATGCTTAGTGTGTCAGAGAGTACGACAGTTCGCAAGAGCTCAAGGATTCTTGCAACCCATAGTTCCTGAGTACCCGGTTCATGCCTGGGGAATGGACTTCGTTGGGCCTTTTCCCGCGTCCGTGGGTGGAGTCACATATGTATTGATTATGGTGGACTACTTCACCCGGTACGGCGTGGCAAAGGCAGTACGAAGGGCTACGGCCGCTTGTGTTGTCAAGTTTCTGAAAGATGAGATCTTGTCGGTGTATGGCACACCGACTACTCTCATCTCGGATCGTGGATCCCAGTTCTGTAGCAGGGTTTTGCGAAAGTTCCGGGAGCGCTATAATATAGCGCAGCACTTCACGACGGCGTACCATCCGCAAGCTAATGGGCTTACGGAGCGTACGAACAAGACCGTGATGGAAACCATCAAGCGTTACCTTGATCCCCTCAAGGAGCAACGTGATTGGTGGGAGAAATTGCGGCCCGCCGTGTGGGCCTACAACACTGCGGTGCAGGAGAGCACGGAAGTGTCTCCGTACCAATTGTTGTTTGGTCGTGAGCCTAGGTTGGGGATTGACAATCTCCTCCCTAACGGTCCGGTCCGCGACTTGCCCAACCAGCAAGCCGTGGAAGAGCGTGCTCGTCAAAATTTGGCGGCCGCTCAAAGCAGACAGAAGAGTCGGTATGACGCCGGCCGGGTGGAGCCACCCCGATACCAGCCTGGTAATAAGGTCTGGATAAGGGACATGGCTGGGAAGCTCGGTCAAGCCAAGAAGTGGAATTTCGCTTACAAGGCTGAACTGGGTACGGTGGTCCGGCAGGTTTCCGACCTGGTCTACGAGATAGAATTCATAGATGGGTATGGTCGGAAGGTGCGGGACCGGTTTCATGTAGATAACTTGAAGCCGTACGTTCCCACATGTGGGGTTCGTGAGGAAGATGGCCTAGGCGGCTCTGAAACCTCATCGAACTCTGAAGGGACCAGTGATGCTGAGTCTGGGTCAGCTAGAAGTGAAAGGAGGGATGATGTCTCTCCAGGACCTTCTGGCCAGCCTAGCTTGGTGGTGGAGTCAACTGACTCTGAGGCAGAGGAAGCACCTCGGCCCCGGTATTACCTCCGTCCGAGGAAACCCAGGGCTTTTGAGGTTCTGCAAGCTTCCTCTGGAGCTCCAATAGGCACCAGGGTGGTGCAGGGACTTTGGAAGTCCCTGTCCTGGTGGGAGAGAGCAGGTCATTCTCTGCTTTGGGATGATGACTTGAATTGGGGAAATAAGGATTGGGAGCGCAGTGACCCCTGGACTGGGCGCCGCCTGTCTGTCACGGACAGATGGCGGTTGTCCAGGGGGAGCTGGGTGGAGAAATCCACAATTCCCAGCTGCAAACCCGAAGAGGAGTCTGCAGCAGTGATTTCTCCTAAAGATCTCTCTCCTGAGTCTTTCCATAAAGATTCATGCCGTGTATCTGCTCCTATTGTGGCAGACGACGGTAGAGTCTCTATGGTAACAGCAATGGAGGCGGCTAATGATGTTTTAGCTGCCAAGCCGCCGCTGTTAGTCGTTTCTAAGGTGAAATTAGCTGCTAAGCGCCATCTTGTTTTCAAATTGAAACATAGACGGTCGTTTGCCGCTATTTTTAAAAGAAAACGTCTATTTCACCGACGAAACGGCAAAGATTCAGAACAATTGGATGCTTCAAAACAAGAAGTAAGTCCCCAAAGGGGAATCTCCTTTTCCTGCCCTTTGGCAGTATTCTTTTATTGCTTTTGGGTGTGTCAAGCGGTCATTGACCGCTTGAACACGTGGTTTTGGTGGAGGCATCACCGTAACAATTTTGACGGTGATGCTACCGCCGATGGGGCCGTGTATAACACGGTGGTTTACCGTCAGAACACCGTGGGACTTGGTGGAGACCAAGTTCTACGGAGTTTAGATGGTGAAAAGGTGTTTTTGCACGGTTCTGTCCGTGAAACCACCGTGGAAAATGGTTTCGACCGTGATCCTCTGTGTTCTAACGGATGGAAAGTGGTTTTGCACGGTAGTTGTCCGTGTAAACCACTCCCCAAGGAGCCTGAATTGTCGGTGCCAGGCTTGGACGGTCCAAACACTTGTTTGGCCGATTCCGACCGTGCGGGTCCCGTGAAGGACGGTTTTTACCGTGGGTCACGGGATATGCACGGTGGAAACGGGATTTCCTACGGTGATTTACCGTGGAAATCACCGCCCAAGTTACCGAACGTAAAATTACGGAATTTGGACCGACCTAGAATGTTTTTGGCCGGTTCCGACCGTGCAATTACTGTTGGGGACGGCTTTGGCCGTGTACCACGGTGCCTGCCCGGCCGGAAAACATTTTTTCGCGGTTTTGGTCCGTGGAAAATGTTTCCTACCGTAGTAGGTCGAATACTTACCATGTTTTTTGATCTCTTTCAGGTAGCCACGGCGGAGAAGGAAGAAACTGGCGGGGGTGGCAGCGGTTCCTCCTCCCTCAGCTCTTTGCATCCGGGTGATGCAGAGCTGTTGGAGTCGGATGCCGCTTGCTCCCCGGATTCTTTGGGTCGGGCCATAGCTGACTTGGCCGACGGCGGACCTTTGGGTCTGCTATTGGCTGATGACGCTGTGGTGACCCAGCCGTCCCCTCTGACCCCTCTATATTATGGGTCTGTTTGGGGACGGTTGACACCGCCTCCCACCGTGGGTTCTCCGAGGGTGACCATTAGGTTGGGAGCCATGGAGATCCCGGCGGTTGGTGAGCCGGTGCGGGCCAGCACGCCCGTCGAGGAGGTGGCCACCGGTTTGGCAGCTACCTCTTTGACGAAGTGTGATCCTCCGGCGGACCAAAGCCGGCTAGAATTGGCTAGCCTGGCTGAGGGAAGCAGGGATGCCTCCTTGGGAGGAACCCTGGTCATTGACACGGAGGCAGAGATGGACACCATGGAAGATGATGTGGTGCCCGTCTCCAGGCGGTGGCGAGGCCAATGGATCTTCTCTTCAGAGGACTCTTCGGAGTCTGAAGGGAGAGGATCAGGCTCCTTGGGTAAACGGTCTGTGACCGGATCCCAGGAGGGTACTCCAGCCCGGAAGGGCAGTCCAATTCTGGTCGACCCTGTTGGGGAGGCGGAAGCGGCCTGTCTGGAAAGGCAGGATGAAGCCGCGCAGTACCAAACGGCGTCAGGTGGTTTCCTGGCGTCGGATGGGAAACGCTACTTCGTTGAGGAGTACCCTACCCAGCAGTTCCGTAAGGACGGTTCTAAATCCAAAAAGAAGTCCGGAGCTGCTCGGTACACCGCCAGGATGAAAGCCCTGGCGAAGAGGGAGGCACAGTTGGAGCGGACGAAGGCTGCCTTGGCGAAGTTCACGCTGGCAGTGGGTCTTCTCCCTGTGTCACCAGCTCATCCTGAGGGAGCTGCTGGTGCTGCCTGGCCTGTTGGTCAGCCTCCGGTTTCGGGACCAACCGAAGCGGAGGCTGGCTGTTCAAGCTGGCAGTCCGCAACTCCCAAGAGGGACCGAAGAGCGGAAAAGAAGGCCAATCAGCCTTCTCCTCCCGCTCCGAGGAAGAGCACTCGTGCCAGTGGTGGTGGTGGTCAGGGACAGAAACGTCCCCGCCCCTTCACCCCACCTTTGGCCAGTAATCCGGTGGGAAAGAAGGCTAAGACCTCTCGTGGAGGTCCGGCCGGCTTTCCCAAAGGAAAGTGGAGCCAGGAGGACCGCTTGCGGTACCACCAGGCACAAGCGGCCAGATGTGCTGCCCTTGTCCTGCGGGACAAGAAGGCTGCACGCCGTTGGGAGTTTGAGCTCCAGGCCTCTCAGTTTCCGCCCCTGCGGGACGCTGATGCCAGGAATCCGCTCAGTACAGGGGAACCTCCCGTCGGAGTTAGTGCCACTCCTATTGCGAGTGCCACCACGGCTGCTGGCCAACAGCGTATCGCCCAGAGGGGGGCGATACAAGCTGCCAAGGCACCTCACCAAGGTGCGGCAGTTAAACCTGTTGGTGGCAAGGGTCAGCCGACCCTTGCCCCGGAGAAGAGAGATCTTCCCCGGGATGGAAAGGGACGCTTCGTGGCGACACGAGCGCCCTCGACCATCAGTTCGGCTACGGGAGCTAGTTCAAAGACTAGTACAGCTTCGGCTAGAAAGTCTGCGACTAGGAAGTCCGGTCAATCGAAGGGGACTAACCACCCTCCTAAGACTGACCGGCCCGGTAAGTCTGTGAGCTTCGGTGCGTCCAGCTCACAGCGCGGTGAACCTTCTTCTCATGACAAGAAGAAAAAGAAGAAGAAAAAGGGCAAGAAGGCCCGTCATGAGAAGAAGGGAGGTCCGAAAGCTTCCACCCATGGGTCCCAGGGGGGGACTGGTGGTGGTGGAAGTATCGGGACCGAGGAGGAGGAGTCCCGACACGGTGCGGCCGTGTCGGCCGGGAACCAACCGCACCATACCCGTCATAGTAGGACGGCGCGGATGGATGATCGGTCAATGCGAGACGTTGTTCTCGGTATACCGTCATCCTCCCCGAAGGTGGTGGCGGTACCGAACTTGTTAGTCCGGTCGGTGGGAACTCTCCACCGGGTCAGCTCACCGTTACCTAGCGGTGGGGGCAGCCCGGCGGGGAAAAGTAATGTTCCCGCCAAACGTGGTCCCGTGCCTTCCGAAGGAAGGACACCCTTCTCTCCGGGTCCCGATGATGGGGTCTTTGCGGCCCTAGGACCGGAAGAAAGAGCCAAGTCTCCTGAGCCCGAGGGCGAGGGTCGACGCTTTGGTGCGGAGCCTCCGTATTCAGAAGGAGAGGTCTTTCTGAATAACCGGCTTGGTCTGTGGCAGGACCAGCCGGGAATGGAGGGGTACCAATACCACGGATACTATCGTCTGGGAGAGCCACTCCCAGTTCCGTGGACGCCGTCATTGCCGTCATTTGCCATGCGATATGTGCTGGCATTTGGCAGTACAGACTATCCGGTGTTGCTGGTCGTCAACCCGGTAAGGAGGTGCTTCACTGTTCTAGACGTGGTGGGGACAGGAGCTGGACTTGTACATGTAGCCCAGCTCGCGGCCCCATACGTCCAGCGTCTCCTTGGCTGCGACTTGGAAGGAATGGTGGGAGAATTTGTCACCCACCCTCTACGAGGTAGCGTGTCCGATCCCGCGGCCGCCCTCGTAGACCTTCTGACAAGTCGGACTCTTCGGCAGAGTCCGCAACTTGACACACTTGCCGTCGAAGCGTTTCGACAGCAGGAGGTGTTAAGACTCAGGGGGACTGATTTCGATGTCGGTCTCGGGTGGAGAAACACCCGGATGTGTTCGTGGTGGATACGTCGGTGGATGTCGGAGTGGATGGTGGCTCCGATGAATCCACCACCGAAGAAATCAGTCTGAAACTGAGTGGGGGTCATGGGCGCAATCCTTGCTGGCTCAGCCGACCTGATCCCGGGGCGGATCAGGGAAGTTGAGAGGATTGTGACGACCCAGTTCTGCTCCTTTTTGGTGCAGAACTAAATCCCATGTCGTCTGCTAGGCACTTGCTAAATTGAGTGCCAGGCAGACGACAAAATGGCCAGCAAGGGTCCCTGTCCTCCCCCAGGTGGAGCAGCCTGGGGGTGTATATAATGGCGGCGGCCATTGTATACTGGACAGTGGAATGAGAACCCTTGTTCTTGGTGGATGTGATTGTGTGCTCTCGTCATTGTGCTTCTACAAGTGGCAAGATGGCTGCCACTCCAATTTTGTGGATGGAGGTGAATGACCTCTCCTCCTGGCAACAATAGCCAGGAGACTCATCTTTTGTTCATCGTTTGTGCATCTCTTTGTTGGCTCTCTGCTGGTACAATTACCAGCAGATATTGCCTTTTATAGTGAGTGTTTTATTTATTCTATTGCTGAATAAATTATATATTTATTTTCACTCTCTCAACCACTGTGTCCGTGTCTTTCATTTATTATTTACTTTAATAATACATTGTGGGGAAGTTACCGCGGGGAGGGTGGGGGTTCCCGGTGGGTTTTCACCGTCACCATCACCGTCCTGTCCGTCATGTGTTCCGGCATGTCGGCCGGTGCTTCGCGCGCGGTTTATCCACGGTAGGATTCATCGGGAATCTACCGTAGATTCCTCGACTTGTTCGGCGGTCGTTCGTCCGTCGACTTGCGGCGGGGAGGATCCTCCGATCGGCGCTACCCGTGGCACGGACGGGTACAAGAGGAGGGCTGGCCAGCGCTTCGACCCGTCCCAAGGAGGGTCAGCGACGGTAAGTTAAGTCGAATTTACCGTGGGTATTGTAGCGACCAAGTCGGGTCGTTACACACCTTCTGTTTCTTCTTTTGGGAAGAAGGTTTACCGTGCTTTGAGCCGGACACACCTACACTCAAAGACTCACCGGGCCGGCCAGACTTAGGAGGGTGGTTAACCCCATTCGAGTGACTGGACTTCTCAACCGAAGCCTTTCCAGCCGAAGCTGTACTCGCCTCCGAGTTGACTCCCGTAGCCGACTTGACAATTGAGGACGGTCGTGCCTCCACAACCCATCCTCTTTCATCACGGAAAATTTTTACTTTCTCTGGTGCAAGGGTCGGCTGACCCTTGCTACCAACAGTTTTAGCTCCCGCACCTTGGGTAGGTGCCTTGGGAGCCTGCATCGCCCCCTCTGGGCAATGCACTGTTGGCCAGCGGCGGTTGTGGCACTCGCAACACGTGCGACACCACATCCGACAGGAGGTTCCCCTGTAACGAGCAGATTCCGGACTTCAGTTCCCCGCAGGGGCGGAAACTGAGAGGTCCGGGGCTTGAACTCCTGACGGCGTTCAACCTGCTTAGCTTTCTTTATCCGAGCTTCGCACTTTGCCGCTTGAGCCATGTGGTACCACGCACGGTCCTCATAGCTCCACTTGCCTGCAGGGAAGCCGGCCGGACCTCCATGTGAGGTCTTGGCCTTTTTCCCTGCCAGATGACTGACCACTGGTGGGGTGAAAGGGCGGGGACATTTCTGTCCCTGACCACCACCACCACTCACTGGAGTGCTCTTCCTAGGTGTGGATACTGAAGGCTGGTTGGCCTTCTTCTCCACTCTTCGGTCCTTCTTGGGAGTCCCAGACTGCCTACCCGAAGCACCAGCCACTGCTGCGGGCGAACCCACGGCAGGAGGTTGGTCTTCAGGCCGGGCAGCCCCTGGGGCTCCCTCAGGATGAGCACGGGCCTCAGCCAGAGGGCCTACTGCCGGCATAAGCAATGCCATGGCAGCTTCCCTCCTCTTAAGCTGAGCCTCTCTCTCAGTAAGAGCCCTCATCCGCGCAGCGTACCGAACAGCACCGGACTTCTTAGATTTTGACTTGTCCTTACGGTGCTGCTCGGCAGGGAACTCCCCGACGTAGGATCGTTTCCCATCCGCCATCAGAAAACCTTCCGACGGCATCTGGTACCTCCGACTTTCGTCTAACCGATCAAGTCGGTCCTCCTCAGTTTTCCCCGAAGGGTTAACGTCTAGAGGACTCCCTTGAATGGTGGGAGTACCCTCCCGGGATCCAGTCATCGATCGTTTACCCGGGGAGGCCTTTCCTCTCCCTTCAGACTCCAAAGAGTCCTCTGAAGAGAGGATACATTGGCCTCTCCACTGCCTGGTGATGTGCACCACGGAAACCTCCGTTGTGTCCATCCCAGCCTCCGGACTTTCCTCAGCCAGGCTAGCCAATTCTAGCCGGCTTCGGCTTACCGGAGCTACCAATTTTCTACTGGCAACCAGTGAACCTGCATCTTTCCGTTTCCTCCGCTGAAACAAACGTTTCAGGAGCCCACTAGCAGCAAACGACTGTCCCTGTTTACTTTTCCAAACAGGATGGCGCTTAGCCGCTAATATTACCGGAGGAACGGCCAGCATTGATGCAGGAGAGAGATCACGGTAGGAAACTTCATCCGCAGACTTAGCACCAAGTCTGCAGCTGGACATTACAGATTTCTCAACCCAGTTCTCCCCGGGCGACCGCCATCTGTCCGTGACAGACAGGCGATGTCCCGTCCAGGGGTCTCTGGGTGCCCAGTTCTTGTTCTTCCGAACCAGGCCATCATCCCACTCCAGGGATCGGCCTGCTTTCTCCCACCAGGGTAGGGACTCATAGAGTCCCGACGAGTCCTGGCACTCTCTGGTGGCCCAGAGGAAGCTTGCATCACCTCAAAAGCCTTCGGTTTCCTCGGACGGAGGTTATACCGGGGCTGAGGTGCTTCCTCTGCCTCAGTCGGTAGACTCACTAGCCAAGCCAGGCCGACTGGACGGTCCTGGAGGAACATTATCGTCCTCCACCGTCCTATCATCCTGGGACTCAGCATCACTGGTCCCACTGGAGTTCGATGAGGTGTCAGAGCCACCTAGGCCATCTTCCTCACGAACTCCACATGTGGGAACGTACGGCTTCAGGTTATCAACATGAAACCGGTCCCGCACCTTCCGACCATACCCATCTACGAACTCTATCTCATAGACTAGGTCGGAAACCTTCCGGACCACCGTACCCAGTTCAGCCTTGTACGCGAAGTTCCACTTCTTGGCTTGGCCGAGCTTCCCAGCCATATCCCTCATCCAAACCTTCATACCAGGTTGGTACAGGGGTGGCTGCACCCGGCCAGCGTCATACCGGCTCTTCTGCCTCGCCTGAGCGGCCGCCAAATTTTGACGAGCACGCTCCTCCACGGCTTGCTGGTCAGGCAAGTCACGGATCGGACCGTCAGGAAGGAGATTATCAATCTCCAACCTAGGTTCGCGGCCAAACAACAATTGGTACGGAGACACTTCCGTGCTCTCCTGCACCGCAGTGTTGTAGGCCCACACGGCGGGCCGTAACTTCTCAAACCAATCACGTTGGTCCTTGAGGGGATCAAGGTAACGCTTTATGGTCTCCATTACGGTTTTATTCGTACGCTCCATAAGCCCATTTGCTTGCGGATGGTACGCCGTCATGTGGTGCTGCGCTATATTATAGCGCTCCCTGAACTTTCGCAAAAGCTTGCTACAGAACTGGGATCCACGATCCGAGATGAGAGTTGTCGGTGTGCCATACACCAACAAGATCTCATCTTTCAGGAACTTGACAACACAAGCGGCCATAGCCCTTCGTACTGCCTTCGCCACGCCGTACCGAGTGAAGTAGTCCACCATGATCAAAACATAGGTGACTCCACCCACGGACGCAGGAAAAGGCCCAACGAAGTCCATTCCCCAGGCATGAACTGGGTACTCTGGAACTATCGGTTGCAAGAATCCTTGAGCTCTTGCGAACTGTCGTACTCTCTGACACACCAAGCATGATTTAACATACTCCACCGTGTCACGTTTCATACCTAACCAGTAGAAACGAGTACGCAACCATTGGTATGTCTTGTACACTCCGAAGTGACCAGCTTCGAAGCTATCGTGCAACTTCCGCAAGTAGAAGGCTTGACACGACCTCGGCACAACCAACACAGTTCTTGTGCGATCCTGTATTGATTTGATGGCATACAACAATTTGTTTGCCACCACGAACTTGAACCTTAAGTTCGAGTTGGGGTCGGTGTAAATTACCTCACCCACGTCAGCCTCGACGTGTTCAGGCAAAGAAGGATCGTCAACTTCATTCACCGGATACCGACTCAAACAGTCGGCATCCTCATGAAGTTTCCCCTTCTTGAACTGAATCTTATACCGGTACTCCTGCAACTGCATTTGCCAACGCCCCAACCTGCCCTGAAGGTTTTTGGCAGTCTGCAAATGACAGAGTGTATGGTAATCAGTTACGATCACAAAGTCCCGGTTAAAGATGTAAGGTCGGAATTTACCCACGGCAAACATGATCGCCAAGCATTCCTGCTCGGTGACACTATACCGTGTTTCCGGTCCCTTCATGAGACGGCTAGCGTAGGCCAGAACCCGAGGAGCCTTGTCCTCAGGTAGCTTCTGGTATACTACGACACCTAGACCGTACCCACTCGCATCGGTGTGAATTAACACCTCACCACGTGGATCATACATGGTGAGCACCGGTGCTTCGGTTAAAAATGCCTTTAACCGCTCGAACGCTAGCCCACACTGCTCCGACTAGTCAAAGGACGCATCCTTCCTGGTCAGATCATGCAGTGGCCTTGCGACCTTGGCAAAGTCCTTAATGAACCTACGGTAGTAGCCGGCCAGTCCAAGAAAACTTCGGACGGCGGTCACCGTTGTAGGGACACTGAACTCTTCGACTGCTCTCACGAGTCCCGGGTCTGGAGCAACTCCCTCGGCACTAACAATGTGACCGAGATATTTGACCTTGTCAAATCCGAAGAAACACTTCTTCGGCTGAAGTTTCAGCTCCGCTTCTCGTAACAGTCTCAGGACTGTACTCAAGCGTTCAAGAAACTGCTCAAAGGTGCTCCCAAAGACGATAATATCGTCTAGGTACACCAAGCAGCTCTCCCACTTGTGTCCCGCCAACAAGAGGTCTAACGCTCTTTGCATAGTGGCAGGAGCATTGCAGAGTCCGAAAGGCATTTTTCGGAACTCAAACAAACCTTGAGAGCAAATGAATGCTGTCTTCTCAATGTCTTGCTCCGCCATCCTGACCTGCCAGTAACCACTAGCAAGGTCTAGGGTTGCAAAATACTTTACTCCGGCTAGCGAATCGAGGGCATCATCGATGCGAGGTAGCGGGTACTGATCCGCCTTTGTCTGGGCATTCAGTCTCCGATAGTCCACACAGAAACGAAAGCCACCATCCTTCTTGCGAACAAGTAAGATAGGGCTTGCGTAAGGACTATGCGAAGGTTGGATTACCCCTGCATCCAACATTTTCGCTACCTCTTCTCGCTCGATCGCACGAGCCGCTGGAGCGGTTCTTCGCAATCCTTCTCGCACCGGAGGTAACCCACCGATATCAATCGTATGTTCGACGAGAGGGGTTTCCCCCAGCTTTGTGTAATCGAACGCGAAATGATCACGGCGTTCCAGCAGGAACTCCCGAAGCTGTGCCGCCTCTTCAGGCTTCAGACTAGGTCCGATTTTAAGACACTCCTCAAGAGTGGGTTTCACTTCCGCATTGAGGACTCGGCGACCTTTACCGGTCGCCCCTCTCAACTTAGGCGGAAGCCCCCATGGCCGGCCATCTCCATGAGTGGGGTCTCCTCCTCTCAACTTAGATGGACCGTCCAGTCCCACCACAATGGCTGCCTCCACAGCTTGAGCTGTTGCGACACCCTCCCCTGTTTCCAGGGCAACGGGAACGTCAGCAACATTCTCAAGCCATATATCGTAAGTGCCTTGTTCTGTGGCTTCGGCAATTCCTGCCACCGCCAACAGACCACGGCCACCTAAGGCTTTACGATGGGGCTCTACAAGAAGCAGCTGACCAGGGCCAGCATGCTCTACCAAGCTCACGGAAACCACCTTCCGCCCATGAGCTGGTAGCCATACGTTCTCTAACAGTCGCAGGGAACAAACATCCCCGCTCCTAATTGGAGAACTGGTCTCAGCGAGTTCAGGCGACACAATGTCGACCCACCCATCCACCTTTCCAGGATCTGCAGGCATCCCTTCCGGTATCCCGTAGGGAGGGAGTAGCAGAGGCTCCACAGAATCGTGAAGCTTCGCCAACGCCTCCACTAACGAGTTCGGAAGCTGTACCGAAGTACCCTGCAAAGCCTGATCGGCCAGTGCGGCATGAAGAGCATCTGGATGTGCATTCCAGATGTCTTCCCGGAAATAAATTTTCCGGCTCACGATGTCCACCATCAGCCCAAACCGAGAAGCCAGGTCAACACCTATTATGGCTTCTCCTTCACCCTCAATGAGGAGAAGATGGGATCTGATGGACCTCCCGTGGATTGACATGTCCACGTACATGACTCCTTCTATCTCGACGGAGTACCCGCTCATGCCCGTCAGGCATGAGGGAAGGCTAACCTTCTGCACCGGTAACCCCATCTCCTGTCCCACCGACATGCTCATTACTGATACCTCGGCACCGGTGTCGACGATCGACTCAACCAGCCGATCGTTCATCGACACCAGAACACGTGGTGCCCCACGCAAATAAGCACGGCTCTGTAATTCCGGTATAGGCAACCGTCGTTGCCCGACATTACTTTTCCGAGCCTCATCCGTCTTTCCGTCTGTAAAGGACGGTCGTACCGGATGCTCGGGGGTCTGGGTACCAGTCTCCAAACCAGAAGACCTACCAGGCCTGGGCAACAGCATGGGCGCACCAACGCTCGAAGCCCTCGTAATGCCCGTACGTTTCGGACCTTCTTCCCCACAATCAGGGAAGAAAGGTGCCACCCAGCTCTCCAGCCGGGCAAGCGCAGCTTCCAGTGTGGGGCTTGGCTCCTGAAATACCCATTGGGTAATCTCCGGGTCCGCAGACCTCGCCAGAGGCACCCCTGCTTCATGCAGGATTCCCACGTACTTGGACACTGCCCGAAGGTACGTGTCGAAGGTTCGCCGGCTTTGCCGGACACCTGAGTTTTTAAGCGTACCCGGTCGACTGCAGCTCAGTTCTGCAGCGACCATTGCCGGTTTAACGATGGCGCACCATCGTCTCTGGCAACAGGCAGATAGTATGTCTGTCCATTAATTACGGTGGACAGACACTCACGGTCCTGCTGTACCACGGGTACAAGACCCGTGCCATACTGCACCGCCTGGCTTCTGCCAGGTGTCACCCTAGCAACCTGTCCTCGGGCCAAAGCCTCCAGACAATCCTTCTTCAAGTGACCCATTTGGTCGCACTTGTAGCATGGACCTGGTTGCTTCCGGGTGGGACCTCCACCTACAGCCATTTGTCCAGACCCAGACGGGGCTGCTGTGGACTTATTTCCACCCTGGCTCCGCCGCCTAGTCTTATTACCCTTCTTCCCTCCGGTCTTGGCAGTCGCTCCATCCGCATTGGACGGAACAGTCGCCTTCGCACCCGAAGGGTTGGAGGAAGACTTAGCAGAGCCTTTGGGCTGTGCCACAGCACCCGAGGCCTTGACCGTAGTCTTGGTCTCTGGTACCGTCAAGGTACCGGCAGGCAATTCACCCGCCGTCAGCATGTCGGCCTCAACCAACATTGCCTCCGCGGTGAATGCCGCGGTGCACGCATGTGTGTTCACATGTGCGCATGTGTACGCACATGTACGCACTTGTGTTCATGTGTACGCACATGCACGCACTTGTGTTCATGTGTATGCACATGCACGCACTTGTGTTCATGTGTATACACATGTATGCACATGCGTACATGTGCGAGCACATGTGTACACGTGCGTTCACGTGCATACATGTGTACACGTGCATACATGTGTACACGTGCATACATGTGCACACGTGCGTACATGTGCGTCCACAAGCGCGCACGTGTGTACATATGCACATGCATGTTTTGTAAATTGTACTGAATCTATTGGTTTTTTAATATGCAAACAAAGATTAGACTTCATTTCCATAATATGCTTCATACATAGGTCAGTGGTGTGCTGGGAATATAATTTGGCCCTGGCATTTTATACTGGATTGGCAATATTTTTTGAAAAAAGAACCGGCCCACTTGAATACCGGCCTTTCTGGCATTTGCCCGAGCTGCCCCTTTGGCTAGGCCGCCTCTGACATAGGTCACACTGTGAATCATAAAGGTCGTGTGAGTTGCAGATTGTAACTGAAGCTTTTATGTCTTTGTTTATCACTGCTGTCCACACATGATACAGACGATTTGGGTTAACAGAATTATTAGTTTAATTACTTTAATATTTATATTACATTAGTATTTGACTTTTGAAAAAAAACTCAAAATATGCACAGTATGCAAAATGCAAAAATATACACTTCCTAGTGTGGAAGTGTCTTATAGTCAGTGTAGTAATATTTTTTTTATAAAAAAACAACATATTTTTTGGTTTAAACAAAAAAAAAACAGGTTTAACCAAAAAAAAACAGGTTAATGTGTTTTTTCTTCAAACTAAAAAACCAGCCACCCTGCCCTAAAATCATTTGCCCTTAAATCACTTTTGTGTTCTCTCTTTGCATATGGTTTAGTGTCTTTCGCCAGAGTATGTTAAATAGGTTCTGCGCACTGCAGGCATGCAAAAAATGCTAAACGACGTTAATTTACACTACTGATTAGGTCAAATGTCCTCTTAGGGGAAATGGCTTTTGGCCAAGGGTCATAGGGCGAATGTCCCACAACCCTAAATCAATATACCAAGTTAATTCAATGTGAAAATGTCTTGGAAAATTTGTTTGAAAGTGTGAATAATCTCTTTTAGCTGGGTATATGGTCTAATATTTAATATTCAATACTTGCTATTAGCTATTGAAGTAGCTCCATGTTTTGTTTTTGTAATTCAGTGTTACCATTTGATACTTTTTAATCTCGAATGGTACAAGTTTCATGCTTTAAGAAACACAAAAACTAACATCCGGCATCTTTCTATTTAGGTCTGTATAGACCGGACAACCGAGGGCATACATCAAGTGACATCTGTATTCAATTACTTGACGACGCAATTCGAGAACATGCCAAAAGTGATCATTTTCTTCTACCATATACATTTGCTGTGTATATGCACCTAAGCCATGAAGAAGTAGATTATTAAAAATGAGACAATTAGAAATAATTTGTAACGTAAATATTCTAAAGTTTCTCCACAAAATAAGCTAGTTTTCAAAATGCACCCAAATATTTTGTATTTTGTTAGGTGTTTGAACATGTGTTATTACTTTTTCTATGTCTATACAGAAATTAAACCATCTTTATTTCAAAACAGTGGTGAATTATTCTTTTTATTTTGCGACTGTGCTTTCATCATTGCAACTCTACACCTTGTATTTCTAGGTGTATCAGGTGTAAACCTGCAATTCTTAAGTCGACAGCAGTTCATCGAAATCTTGAAGGGTAATTAAACGGATGAAAGTCCGAAGACAGACAGAGACAACAGATCCTCAAGACTGTGAGTCTTTAACCAGACTAGTGAGTATGTAAACAAGTATTATATTGGCGTAGTTCTCCCTGGCCAGATAGAAATCGTGACCTAGCCAATCACTTGTGATACGAGTGAAAACTCGCCTTGTATCTAAAATTAAGCAGATTCTATCTGGACGAAAAAGGTCCGTCACAATAGAGACCAAAATCATTGTAAAATAAGTCATATCCCATCCCTCCAAGACAGTAAGGGAGCATCCCTTAATTTTCTTTACCCCAACTAAGGGTTTAAAAGGCTTAAAAATCCTTCCTTTTGACATAAGCTTTCATTAGCTTTGGGAGGTCCGTCTTGTCAAAATATATTCCAATAGAAGAGATACAATAACTCAGGGGATAACCAAGTGATAACTGCAAAGGGCACTTCTTGTTCTGCCCCTTTGTGACCTATATTGTGTAATGACCCGACCGGTCCATTGCATAACCCTGGGAAGTTTGCGGCCAAACTCACCCAGCCAGACTCTGTCGGGGATGGGATCGCAGCATTAGCTGCCCTCTTGCACTCTTGTCACGGGTGGTGCTGTCCAACCCGGAGTCTTCCTCGGCGAATGTCCACGGTGATTTACCGGCAACCAAGACAAGAAACCACGGTGGACCCCCGTTAGATCCCACCGTGAACTGGTGCGAAGTTACCAGCCGCAAGACGGGAACAGGACAGTGGTGAGATGGTGAAACCCTCACCGGAATTCCCACCCTCCCCACGGTTACTTCTCCAAGAAAGGTGACATGACACTGTAGTTAATAAATAGATGTTTAATATAATTAACACTCACTCAGTATTTACAGAATAACAATCAAGAAGAACATCAAAACCAAAATAACAAAGAAGCATTGACGCCATTATCTGGAGCCATTATCTAGGGTCCACACTACAGTACACTGTCCCGAATAATGGCCATAGGAAGCCGCTGAAAATAAAATAATTTTTCAATTTTTGTTTCAGGACGATCATGTATAGTTGATATTTCCGTCCAGGGGTGCCAAACTTTCAGCAGAGGGCATTTCGGTACCCCGCCTCCCCCCCACCTATAGCTGGATCCGCCACTGAGAATATATAAACTCAACAATCCATGTTAGCAAATCATCTGAATAGAATCAAGTATGAGTTTAGACATTCAATTCACATTCACATCAAATGCATTCAAGTGGATCGATCATCTCACTTGACTCGCCATAAACTACTACCTAGTGGTTAACGCGGCTTGCTTCACCAATGAAAACAATGGATTGCTGTCAGTGCATTCTTCTAGTATGACCTTCAGTGAACACTGACAAACAGCTGGGCGGGTTCGCCACTGTTGGCTAAGCTCGCCCACCCTTCGCCACAATGGTGCACAAACAACCGTTGTGGTGTCTCATGTAAACACTCCTTTTATAATCTATGGATTCGTAAAGTTTCAAGATATTGACTGCATGTAAACAAGCTAAAGCTAAAAGGATTGAATCACCCCCTTTGGGAGGTGCAACATATGGAGCCCTTCAATTACATTGTTAATCACAAATTTACATTGTTAAACCATTACAGCCTCATGACCCCACAGGCATCTCTGCCCAGCAGTAAATTTTTGCTGGCCCGCCCTTTTATGAGCGTCAGCTAGCCAAATATCAACCAATTAGAAATTAAAAAGGGCGGGGCATGTGACATTGGACCAAGTAACAAATCACTTAGAAATTGATGATGCTCATAAAAAGGTGGGGCCAACAAAATTTTACTGCTGGGCAGAGATGCCTGTCAAGACCCTCACTCCTCCCTCTAACAGTAAAATCTGAAAAATTCCTTCAATTACTAATTGGTTAGCCTCTATACAGGGCAATGCCCCTACATAAGCTATTACAGCTCATTTGCAAGGTTTTAGGTTTCCACATGCAATGTTTATTTAGTCCAGTAGCTTGGTGTAAAAAAGAGGTGAATTGTGCACATTGTGATAAAAGCACCAAATTTGGCAGATATGAAGAACTATGTAAAAGACTTGATTTCAGATATGGAGGCATGACGCCATTTTGGCAGCTATCTTGGAAAATGGCTGACTTTTGTTTTTTCTTAATATCTTGGGAACCACAACCCCAATTGATGTGTGGTTTGTTTTTAAATGTTTGATAGTACACTGCACATATGTGACGACCCAGTTCTGCTCCTTTTGGAGCAGAACTAAATTCCCATGTCGTCTGCTAGGCACTTGTATTGGTTGCCAGGCAGACGACAAAATGGCCAGCAAGGGTCCCTGTCCTCCCCCAGGTGGAGCAGCCTGGGGGTGATATATATGGCGGCGGCCATTATATCTGGACAGTGGAAAGTGAACCCTTATGATGTGTGCTTCTGGGAGAATGCTCTCTTCATTTCAACAGGTGGCCAAGATGGCCACCATTCATCTTTTCTTTTGTGTTGGATGGGAGGTCAATGACCTCCTCTCCTGGCTGAATTAGCCAGGAGATTCATCTCTATTACATCTTACTTATAGTGAGTGTTTTTATTTATTCCTTGTAGAATAAATATTATTTATAATATTTCACTCAACCACTGGTGTCCGTGTCTTTATTATTTCTTAATAATAACTGGGGAAGTTACCGCGGGGAGGGTGGGGGTTTACCGGTGGGGTGTCACCGGTACTTCACCGTCCTGGTCCGTCATGTTTTCCGGTATGTCGGCCGGTGCTTCGCGCGCGGTTTGTCCATGGTAAGATCCATCGGGGATTTACCGTGGATTCTTCGTCTTGTTCGGCGGCCATTCGTCCGTCGACTTGCGGCGTGGAGGATCCTCCGATCGGCGCTACCCGTGGCACAGACGGGTGCAAGAGGAGGGCTGGCCAGCACTTCGACCCGTCCCAAGGAGGGTCAACAGCGGTAAGTTAGCGAAATTTACTGTAGGTCATTGCAGTGACCAAGTCGGGTCGTTACACATATTTGATGTCATATATAATTAACACATACAGTTCACATTTTTAGATATTATGACTTTTTTGAAGAATTTCATTAAAAAATTGTGTATTTCGCTTTATATTATCTTAAGCAGTATAGATGCGTGATTTTAACATTACATGTAACTTCAAGACACATTCATTGTGAACATTTTTCGTATTTAAACGTTAAGATTAGCCAATTATTTCCTGAGTTACATTAATTTTAGTAATGCTGTATCAAGGAAAAGTAACATTTGAATGAACGTGTATAACCTTTCCTATGCTGATTTAGCTAGCATTTTACATGCAAAAAAAATTATTTCATTGAAGACCCTTTATATGCAGGTTGATTGGTTAGGATTTCAACTTAGTTTATCTAATCTGGGTATAGGCTATCTGCCATTTTCTCAGCCATATCGCTAAAATCGCTGACTTTTTTACTATATTGGGAAGTAAAACTCCAATTAATGTGCACATTGTCTTAAAATATGCATGACATGATAATGTACATATTTGATGTGATACATAATTAGCCTAAATCATCCAAATTTTGAAGTATAATTACTTCTTTTGAGAACTTTATTTTAAAAAGGTGTATTTTGCTGTATGTTTTTAGATACAATGCATAGTTAACTACAGCATCACATGCAACTTGCCTCATTCATTATAAACATTTTTTATATCTATTCCAGCCCCAGTAGCTTCCTCTCTGCTTTTGGTGCTGGGGTCCTATTTTCGAATCTCAGTCTAGGTATGGTTATTTCTTTCATAATTTCTCAATCATTATGGAGTTGATGTTCTGCAGAGCAGCCCATCATGAGACATTTTGCCAAATCTGACTTATGCCTCATCTTTCATTATTCATCATCATTATCATCATCGTTTGACTGACCCCTGCATGGTAAAGAATGTGGTCCAGAGAAAAAAAAAATAATACAAATGGTATTTAAAAATTACAGTTTTTGTTATGTCACACAGTTAAGCGAGTACATTATGTCTGCACTGGCAATCACAAGGACACACTGCAGTGAAATTTTGCTCATAGACATGGTTGCTTACTTCTGGAAAAGCGGTCCAGGTTGGCTCATGTAGTCTTTTAGATTTCATCTGCACTGAAGAAGAAATTGTATTGTAGGTTCTGGATGCATTGCATAAGCCCAGACAAATCCAACTTGGAAAATTGCTTTTTCACATGTAAAAGTGCAGCATGTGATGGTTGAATGTTTTCTGGAGTAGGCCTACAACTTTCTTGAAAAGAGCTTCCTTGCTTAATTTATATCAAAACATCTGCTTGTTTTATCATAAATGAAAATAACATTTGTATGATGTTGAGATTTTGATAAAAAAAAAGCAGTTCTAGCAGTTAAGATTGAGTAAGAATGTATTTAAGTAAAGTGGTACTGCTTTTTCCATGTCAAGCAAATGCCATCACTGTCAGAAAAAGTATGTGCCTGGAATATACTGTATGTAAGGCCAGTGGTTTTTCTTTTCCAAGCAAAAGTGCTTTATTATGAGTGGCGCAATATTGTAAATTATTTCAGGCCACAAATGCTATAGATAATTTGAATTAAGTCTTTGGACTGCCGTAACTGCAAAAATACCTAATAAGGTAGTAGTATCCACAGTAAATATGCATACTGAAGTGCTGAGCTAAAGTACACTGCAGTGTGATATTGTTGTGGTCAGTGCACTGACTTAATGTACATGATTAACAGTATAACATTATGAAAATGTAGTATCTTAAGTACTGTTTGTACTGTCTCCTTTTATCCCTGGACCACATCCCACACTGGATGGGGATGGTCAAATGATGATGATGAAAGATGCAACATGAGTCTGGTTTGGCAGAATGTGTTTTATGACTGGCTGCCTAACATTAACTCTGCATTGAATGAGAAATTATGACAAACACAACAAGTCCTAAGTCAGGATTTGAAGCCGGACCCTAAGCACGATAAGCAGAGGCTATCTCTACTCAGCCACTTATCTGCATTATATCTAAAAACATGCAGCAAAATACACCATTTTAAAATAAAGTTCTTAAAAAAAGAAATTATACTTCAAAATGTAGATGATTTAGGCTAATTATGTATCACATCAAATATGTACATTATCATGTCATACATATTTTTAAGACCATGTGCACATTAATTGGAGTTTTAGCAAGTCAGCAATTTTAGCGATATGGCTGAGAAAATGGCAGATTGCCTTTACCCAGATTAGATAAATGAAGTTGAAATCCTAACCAATCAACCTGCAGGAACTTCCATGAAATAATTTTTGTGCATGTAAAATGCTAGCTAAATCAGCATAGGAAAGGTTATACACGTTCATTCAAATGTTACTTTTCCTTGATACAGCATTACTAAAATTAATGTAACTCAGGAAATAACTGGCCAATGTTAACGTTTAAATAGGAAATATGTTCACAATGAATGTGTCTTAAAGTTACATGTAATGTTAAAATCACGCATCTGTACTGCTTAAAATAATATAAAGCAAAATACACAATTTTTTAATGAAATTCTTCAATACAGTCATAATATCTAAAACTGTGAACGTTCTATGTTAATTATGTATGACATCAAATATGTGCAGTGTACTATCGTACATATTTAGAAACAATCCGCACATCAATTGGGCTTGTGGTTCTCAAGATATTAAGAAAAAACGAAAGTCAGCCATTTTCCAAGATGGCCGCCAAAATGGCGTCATGCCGAAGTGCCTCCATATGTGAAATGAAGTCTTTTACATAGTTCTTCATATTTGCCAAGTTTGGTGCTTTTATCACAAAGTGCACAATCAACTCACCAAGCTACTGGACTAATTGGCACCATTTCATTCAAGCACTAATCATTGCACCAGTAAAAGCAGGTGTTCTTTTAGTCGCCAGTTATGGGTCATACTAAAAGGCAGGACAGACAGGTTTGGCAGGTTGGGCAGAATTGCCTATTTTTTTCATTATTTTTGGGCAGGTCGCGATAGTTTTGGGCAAGTGAGGGTAGGTGGTGGTACCCCCACCAACATTCAAATACGGTCGGTATAAAAGACGGAATTTCCGTTGCCGGAAATTCTGTACCCTACAGAAGCCTCATATAGACCACCTACGAAATTCCGTCGTCTATAGAATACTACTGTAAACTATTTGGAACACTACGGAATTATTTTTAATTACTAATTCATCTATTCAATTCAGTTATGCATCGATTAAAAGCGACGGAAGGTTTTTTAATCAGCTTAAAATTAAATTAAAAGGTATGGAATGTTTTTCTTATACCCAATAGGAAAATAATTTTGTACCTTTCAATGGTAAAAGGGACGAATTTTTTTTCCTATAGGATTTTCAATGTTAAAAGCTACGGAATTTTTTTCCTATAGCTTTTTCAATGTAAAAAAGCTACGGATTTTTTTTTCCTATAGCTTTTTCAATGTTAAAAAGCTACAGAATTTTTTTCCTGTAGCTTTTTCGATTTTAAAAAGCTACGGAATTTTTTTCATATAGCTTTTTCACCATAATGAAAAGTTGTAGTTTGTAATTCATTTTTAAATCTGTTATAAACTGGCAGAAGTTTTAATAATTACTCGAAATTAATTTTATACACTAGTGTAACATTCCCGTTTTCTCACGGTTAGCAGAGAGATCTCTGTTCGCCATTCGAAAGTGTCGATTGAATGTTGATGATTAAGTCTTTCGGTCTATTGGCTCCTGTGTTGTGTGCTTAACCACCAGGGGCACAAGGGTCGGTACCTCAGGAGTCCAGTGGTAGAAAATAGCGTTGTTGAGGTGCCTTACACGTTGCTGCTGGAGACTTCATTTTCTATCGGGCAAATCATTGGCTGAGTGGCGGCTGTAACATTAAGTCCCACTCCCAGAAATAACAGAATCCATACATAGAAGTTACATTTCCAAAAGATACTTTATTTCAAAAGACAGCAACATGCTGTGGGTTGAGAGTATCAGAGATGTGTCGAGTTTTATGGTTGTAACCAGTCTGACTCTCAATCCACGCGGTCCTGCTTATATATGTTCAACAACAATAAAAACATATGATCTACAAACAAAGGTGCCAGGTGTGTCCAAGTCTCTTGGACACAACCAGGACCTTCAATTAATTATATTAATTCTAAAATGAAAACATCTATAAGATGTAATAATTATAACAATCAAGAAGGATCTTCGTTGATCCTTCCAATAAAACAATCAAAAGATTTTCACGTCCAAGAGTTCTGCATCGTTGGTTCTTCTAGGATATGTCCTATTAAAACCAGCGATACAATTCTCTTGGCTATTGTTCTCATCTTATGGGCAGGGAGGCATCGTCTCGATGGCTTCCCAACCACCCCCAAGCATCAGGTGAGAACCTCCGTTAAATATTTCTTATTCTACAGGGTGATTAAACAAACGACGAATTCTAAGCAGTGAATTCATTACACCTGAGTTGCCAATTTTCTTCGGAGGAGTCGTTCCTTCGTGCTCCGTGATATGGCTATCATACAGCAAAATTCTCTCGCCATCGTTTGTTTCGTAGACATTCTTCATCAAGGACAGCCCTACTCGGTGATACGCAATGGCCAGATCGATCAAGTGCTTAAGTTGAGCATTGTATAGGTCCCTCGGATTTTCAACCGTCTTGGTGACTTCTGGCATCTTGGGGACTTCTGGAGCATTGGTTTTCAGTACTGAAAAGGTCTTAGCTGTTTCGGCAACCATGATGGCTTCGGAGTCGAAGTCCATGTTCTCCTCATCGTTGCAGAGAACATCATCGTCCTCATCGTGTAGGTCTGACTCCGATTTACTCTTGATGGTCATGATCAGTCCATTGATAGGGCCACAGCGGACTTTGTGGGCCCTTCCTCACGGCGACGCTTGGCATCTCGATGTATCTTGCTTGGCTTATTGTGCTTCCGTAGAAGGAGCTCGCTTGGAGCTTATGCAGCGGCTGGTGGACTTGCAAGAGGAACGGGTCTTTTCAGGGTTGGTACTGCAGCCTTGAATTTTCTTGCTTCCGGCAATACAAGTTCTGCATAGGCTCTCTCCGCATTTTTTAACTCCTGCCTCTTTGGGACGTATTTCCCATTGTTGTTCCAGATTTCCTTGACGGTACGATGAGGCACAGAGGGTGGTTTCTGCGGCTATGCTGTTCCCAATCTGCGGGAGTCCAGTCTTCTGTGGTATCGTCGTTGTTACCTTTGCCCCAATTCCGAGGTTCGGCACCTCCGGGAGCAAACTCTCCGGGCTTAATAGCCTTGTAGAAGTTGGGCTGTCCAGCCCCGACGAACACTTACAGAATCTTCTTTTTCTGCTTGTCCTGCTGCTTTTTCGACAGTTTGGGTGCGACTTCATATGTCCAAAGCCCATCGGCGATTTCTTTTTCTAACGCCACTGCTGCAGTGTCGAACATCAGCTTGGAGCCTCCTTGTATCAGTATGATGGAGCTGGGTGCGGTCCTTGCTTGCTTGAAGTACCTATCGCCCTTTTGGACATGACCCTGCAAGGTGGGCCCAAGGGCACCGTGACCCCCACCCTGCCTGGTAGTGGCCACATTGTCGTACAAGTTTTCCAATGGCGATATCATATTGCAACTCCTTTTAGACATGCAAGACAAAGAAAAAGGGTGTGAACCTCGTAGCCCGAAATTTGGTTTCTTTTTTTGGCTCTTTCTTACCCTTTGCGTTCCAGGTTGTGGTGCGAGGCTAGTGGTCATTTCATTAATTGTATTCCTCTGCCCACGTGTTTCTCTCATGCTCATTAGTGCTGTTGACCACTCCCTGTTTACTTCCTCATTTGGGACGTCATCTTCTGTGGCGTCACTAACATCGTTACTATCGTCTATTTTTGTGGTTCCATCGATAATTTGCGCGTCTTTTATTACAATTTCAAATTCCTTTGTTGATTTTACATCTTTTTCATCAACTTTCATCGCTTCTTCAGGAATTTTGTCGATTTCTTCGATAAATCCATTGGTCTCCATGGTGAAATTCGGCTTGTCACCGTATTTTCTGGTGAATTTCATCGCATCTTCGCCAGGTAAGTATGAGAATTGCTGTTGATTATTGTCTGCTGCCATTTTTCTTCCAATTTCGACGTTACGGTCGAAACGCTATTGGATTTCCTTTTTGAATATTTCAACTTCTTCATCCTCAGATGATTCGATCCAAGCATTTTGGCATCTACAGTGTCCACAACATCTCTTCTTCCGGGAAGGTAAGTTCTTTTTGACAAACGCTGTCATATTCTTTTCTTTTGCAGGTTCCGATTAGGATTCTTCGAGGGGTGAGTTACCCATGGACTCCAGGGTGTCTCCAGTCGTTAGAACATTGGGTCCTTCTTGTTGGTAAGTCTCATATAGTGGTCTCAGGTTAACAACATTTACAGTCTTCCACTAATCTTCCAGCTCGATTTCCGTATGATAATTGGTATACGGTGTCTGATACCTTCGCGACAATCGTATATCCCTGTCTCCATTTTGTTAAGAACTTATTCTGGCCAGGCCTGATTCGCATGTCTCCCACAAGTACTTTCTGACCAATTTGATACTCATAAGGCTTCTTGTCGCTGTCGTAGTATTTCTTCCGACGATCATGTGCTGCTTTCAGGTTCGCTCTGACTGCTCTTAGTTTATCTTCTTTTCATTCCTCCTCCTGTGATCGAACGTTCACGAGGTTTCCTGCCTCGTTATCCACAATAACTGGTCGTTCTGGAACTAAGGTGTCAACTTTGGTTCTAGGCTCCCGTCCAAACATGAGTCTATGTGGTGTAAACTTCGTAGATGAGTGTAAGGACGAATTGTACGATTCCAATACTTCATCCAGTTTCGTAGCCCAATCAGTTTGGTTTTTTGCAGGAGTAAGATACTTCTTTATAGTCTGAATAATGCTCTTATTCATTCGTTCGGCAAGACCGTTACTTTGAGGATGATACGCTGTTGTGGTTTCGTGCTCAATCTTATTTTCTTTCAAGAAATCTTGAGTCTTTCCAGCAACAAATGGCGTTCCTCTATCAGAAATAAGTTTCTTGGGTCTCCCAAAGATTCTTCTTGCATCTTTTGTTAGGTAGTGGATGACGATTAGGGCAGTTTGACTGCTCTCGCAACACAATATCTAGTGGCATAGTTTACCGCCAACAAGATGTGTTTAGTCCCTCCAACTGATGGTACTAATGGTCCAATGAAATCCATTCCCCAGCATTCACAAGGTTTTCCTATGGGCATTTCTTGAAGCAACCCTTCAGGTTTCTCCATACCCAACTTATGTAGCTGACAAATCTCAAATGACCTGACATATTCGAAAATGTCGTGTTTCATATTCCAATAGAATTTCTGCCTGGCTCGATCCCAGGTCTTGGTTTGTCCTTCATGACCAGCATCTGGCTCATCATGGCATAATCTCATTACTTCTGGGATCATGTGTTTTGGAACCACGTTCACGAATGTGGGCACGGAACTTCCGTGGAACACACAAGCGAACAAAATGTTGTAATCGCAGAACAAGAAGTCGTGACTGGCTGTGTACGTAGCTCTTCACGGAGTTTCATAATCTCTTGGTCCAATTTTTGCTCTATCATCCAATCCCATTGTAAGGTTACATTGAAAATTATGCTGTAATCTAGGTCTTCAGCTTCGGGAATTGCCTTACAGTTAAGAGGCACTCCTGCTGGGTATCTCCAGAGGCAATCGGCTTCGACATGAAGTTTCCCCTCCTTGTAGATGATTTTGTAATCGTACTCTTGCATCAGAAGCTGCCAGCGTCCAAGTTTTCCTTCCAGACGTGCTGCAGTCTTCATATAGCATAATGCATGATGATCAGTCACAATTGTAAAGCGTTTCTGGAACAGGTACGGCCGGAACTTGGTGACTCCATAGATCACTGCCAAGCATTCTTTATCTGTCGTACCGTAGTTTTTCTCAGCATCCCTTAGAACTCTGGAGACACTTCCAATGATCTCCTTTCTTCTTTTGTCTTCTGACTTCTGGTACAGCATGGCTCCAATACCGTATCCACAAGCATCAGTGTGCATAAATATTGCAGCCTTGGGATCATAAACGGCGACTAATGGAACTTTTGACAACATACTCTTCAAAGTGCGGAATGCATTCTCGCAGTCAATCGACCATTCAAACGGTATATCCTTGCCCGTAAGGTCTGACATTGGTTTGGCTATGTTGGCAAATCCAGGCACATGCTTTCGATAATAACCCGCTAATCCTAAGAAACTCCGGATTGCGGTTACATTGTTAGGAACTGGGAAGTTCTTTATGGCAACAACCTTATCTGGATCTGACTGAATTCCATCAGGCGAGATCAGGTGTCTCAAATACTTCACTTCTTGGAAACCAAAGAAACATTTTACTGGATGCAACTTTAGGTTTGCTGTCCTCAGCAGGTCGAAGATAGTTCTCAATCTTTCCAAAAATTCCTCAAAAGTTCGTCCAAACACTACGATGTCATCAAGGTAGACCAGGCACGTTTCCCATTTGTGCCCTGCGAGTAGGATGTCTAATGCATGTTGCATAGTGGCAGGAGCGTTTCGGAGTCTGAAAGGCATTTTTACAAACTCGAACAATCCTTGATGAGATGTAAAAGTGGTCTTCTCGATGTCGCTGTCTTCCATCTCGAAGTGCCAGTATCCACTCTTCATATCCAATGTTGCGAAGTAGCATGCTCCTCTCATGGAGTCTAATGCATCATCAATTCTTGGCAATGGATAAGTGTCTGCCTTTGTAATTGCATTCAACTTTCGATAATCAACGCAAAAACGGTAGGATCCATCCTTCTTTACAAGGACGATGGGTGATGCAAATGACGATTTCGATGGTCGTATAACCCTAAATTTCTTCATCTCCTCCAGCATCTCATCAATTACGATGCGTTCTCCAGGTCCACATCTTCGTAACGTGTCTAACAGGGAGATTATCTCCAGTTTCAATCTTGTGTTTAATCAAATTTGTCGCTCCCAGGTTCTTAGATGAAAAGGCAAAGATTGGTTGGAACTCCTTCAGTAAGATCATCAACTCTTCTCTTTGTGCATCTGTTAATTCCAGACCAAGTTGAATTTCTTTCTCGAAATCAATGGGCGCTTCTGTGATGTCTCTAAAGTCTTGCTCCTCGGAGACTTTGCAGGCTTGCTCTTCTTCTGTTTCCTCCAGAAGTTTGAAGTGTCCAATAGTCTCGCGGTCTCTAATCCCCACGGACTCCAGTGTGGTATTCAGGAGTTGAACTTCCAGTTGTGATGTTCCATCTCCTTGTAGCACACTGCTGGCCACAATGACACCTTTTCCATTAAAGAGACTATCGTCCGTTTCAATCATGAGGATCTCATTTTCCTCAATAATACGCTCAGCAGACACCTTGAGGTTCAAAGATTGGCCTGGATTCAACATGATCCTACCTTGAGTTTTTACTCGGCTCTCCTCTTTTGTTCTGACAGCGTAGGAGTTCTCCAGATGGCTGTTACGAGCACATCTTCTCTCCTCTATATCTCTGAAGAAATCCCAGGGAAGGCTGTTCTGAGCACTTCCTTTCTTAATCAAATCTGTTGTTCTTTCATAGAACATTTCGTTAGCGAAGTTAATCTTGGAGGTCTTCATGGAAACGATTAAATCAAATGCAGCTCTCAGGTCACTCTCCAGCAGTGCTTCTCATTTTCCCTCTATGATGAGCATCCTTTCAGTTACTTGCTTCCCATTCAATTCAAACATGGGCCACATCTGACCAAGTACTTTAATTGGTATGCCTCCAACTGCTCCAAGTGCAGGAGGGGATTGAATGGATTCGTAACAGAATCCGTACTCTCTAGCCATTGTGCCTGACAAGATAGTGTATTGTGACACGCGACGTTCTGGGTGTCTTATTTGTAGGGGGTTTCATATATTGCAGCTGAATAATCTTTATGAAGAGATCGATAATCAATCGATCTCCCTTCTTTCCTCCCTTTCTTTTTTGAATTGTCAGCTGGCTCCATGGGGCTGAGGTGATGAAAGCTGATCTGTCGCAGCTGACGGTTGAGTTGGCCAATCAAGCGATTGCTACATCACGAAAGGGGTGTAGATGATCGCCATCAAATTGAGAGGCAAATTCGAATATCAGCTGTTCTTTTTCATCTGTACATCAACTTGGATGCACCGTCAGTTAGATGTTCCGGGAAAGAAACAGTCTAAGCCTCTTGAGGTTCTTCTTTATTGTAAATAAAAGTATCTTCATCTGTGTTCATCGTCGTTTTATTCATTGTAAATAAATAAAAGTTCGTTTCTACATTCTCCCCGTCTTCGTTTGCGTTTGTTTTCGGGACATAAATCGAGTGAGCGTACATTGAGGTTCCCCATTCAACAAGACCGCCCGGAAACAGAATCTCGGCGTTTTACATTTAGTGGAGGTGCGGGGTACCTGCAACCCACTTGTTCGTCCCGAAATAACTTGAAATAGACGGTTTCAAGAAGTTTTCATGGGTCGGGAGGGAGTTCTAACGAATTTAAGTGTATTTTTATGTATGTGTAGTCGAAATTCGACCGAAAAAACAGTGAAAGTGCTTGTGTTAGTGCTTAAAAATAACTTTTTGTGTTGAAAAAGTATCTAAAGACACTAAAAAGACACTTCAGGTTTCCCAAAATATCTGGGGAAATCAAAAAATAAAAAAAAAACTCACCAGATGATAAATCCGTCTTCAAGTTCGGTGGAAATTGACCAGTCCAACGGTCAATTCGAAGATTCAATCGGCGGTAGGGTTCTTCAGAATCCCCGTTCGAAGAGAAATCCATTGATTTCCTATAGAGGAAATTTGAATTTCGAAAATCGAACGATGGAGAGGGAAAATTTCCCTAACTTTTCATCGATCGACTCTCCTCTGTCAACACGTGGAGAAGAAATGAACAGAAGATCCATGTCTTCACCAGACGCCATATTGGATGCTGCTCCGTTTGAGCGGAGCGCTCCACAACTTAGTTCAATGTACTCTAGTGAACAGAATGGAGCTGCTACTTTCTTTGGTAGACACTCTATGATGACATCATCTTCTCAAGTAAGTGAGAGAAATTTTAACAACCAATGGGGGTTTCAACACACATAACCTCTGGACCAAACAACACCGGGATGGGAGGAGCTACTACGTCATCAGTTTTTACATGACCAACGATGGCTCAACAGAGTCCAACAGCTGGAGTTTCTTCAAGCCAATCAGGATATTTTTTATCCTATGATGTCAGCCAATTTTCTCACCAACCCCGTGTCAACAAATTTGAGAGGGATTTTAAATTCTTTCCCTCATAACACTATGGCAATGGAGGGGCGGGAAAATTCAAATTTTCCCCAATATTATTCTATGGGGCCACATTATTATCCACTAACAATGATGACGTCACATGGCAATGTTTACACAGACATTAGTGGTACCCAACAGCGGCCTGCGATAAACATGGGACTATCATGGGGAGCCACAAGGGCCCTTCCCATCAATGGGGCCCCAGTTTTACCAGCCTTACACCTATCCAGAGAGCAGACCACAGGGGTTTGGGCCATTTGGGGGGTATCAACAGCCAGCCCAGCCTGTACAGCCTGTCTTTTATGAACAGCCTGTTGCAGAAGAAAGCATTTGCACAGGTGAGACACTGAGACAGGTTGAGTAACCTGTATGGTTACTCAACCTGTCCCACCTGTGCAAATGCTTTCTTCTGCTTCAACTGAACAATATTTCCGACCGAATCAACCAGCTCAGTCAGTAACATCAACTCGAGTGTTTCAACCGTTACGGCCGGTTCCACAAGGACAACCAAGTCGGACTGAGGTGTCCACACAGCCTACTTTGACTTTGCGAGCTGTACAGCCAGCTCATACTGAATAGTCTGAACCGGCTGGATACTATGATCAATTCGTAAGTGCGGAGCGACGACAGCTTGCCACAGCTTGCTCTGCCATTTCAGAACCAGCGCAAGTTCCGGCCCAGTTTTCGACTGAAGGGCCGACTCCAATTGTGCAACGTCACCAACCTGCTCTTTCTGTGAATATGAGAAGCAGGGACTCCGACAGACGACCGGAGGGAATTCCTCTTCTGATCCAAAGTGAACCCGAGCCACAGGCCGGGGCCAGAGGGACAGTAGAAGAGGCAGTCTATTACAGGCTTCCTTCCAGCCATTGGAGTGAGGGGGTTGAATCATCACAAGAAAATTCAGGAAACGAGCGCCTACAGCCTGTAGTCTGTGAACTTACCGTGGAGGAGCTGAACCGACAATATGGTCACCGTCATCCCCTTGACCAGCTGAAACCTTTTACAGGAAATGGTCAAGTGAATGAATTCCTGGAGGAGTTCGAAACGATCGCCGCTCTACACGAATGGTCAACCCGACATCGCTACTTCTACATAACAACATGTGTAAAGAAGGATGCTTGTCACTGGTTATCGCAAACTCGAGCTCGAAATCCTGGACTGGACTGGTATGGATTGAAAGAAAAGATGTTAGAAGCCTTCAGACGACCTGATGAGGATCTTATCCTGAAAAAGGAATTGTCGGACATGAAGCAGAGAGAAGGAGAGCCCACTCCATCTTTCATCAGAAAATTCTTACGGTTATCTGAAAGACTACCCGGTAATGACTGATGGTTTGCGAATAGGACAGATTCGCGAAGCCTTACACCTTACTATGAGTGATGCAGTGCTAGCCGCTCCTAGCACCAACTTGAAAGCCTTCATGGAGTATGTTGTCAACATGGAGAGCACCTTATTCTTGGCTGGGAAATGGAAGCTGAATCGAGGAGAGGATGGAGAGGAAGACCGTGCTGAGATATCTACTGGTAGAACTTCCAGCAGGACATCAAACTCCAGGCCTACAGCACAGGGAAATACCAATGCTGCAAGTTCTTCAGGTTCAGCGAGTGCACCATACTCGAACAATACCAATGGTTCATCTAGAAATCTGAATCGGACCACGATAAATCTGAGAAGCACAAAGAGTGGACCGGCAGCGATGGGAGCTGCCCGAAGCTCATCAGCTGTAAGAAAAAAAGTGGACGAGACCAAGGCAAAGTGCTACAAATGTCAAGGGATGGGACACTTCTCCAGAAACTGTCCAACACGTAATATACCATCAACGAACTCACAGATGAGGAGCGTGAACTGGAGGAGCTCTACTTGACGGATGTAGTGATTGGATCAAATGGAAAGGAATTGGCTGTCATCTATCTACATTCCTTTGACTGCCCTAGTTGATGGGTTAAACTAGGAGGGGTGAAGAATGAGGGGGATCCTTCACCTGAGAGTCAACGAACCCCTGCTGAAACACAAAATGGTAACGAAACCGGAAATGGACCTGAAACAATGATACAGACCATCGAAAAGTTTACTGAAGAAGATCTTCTGACCTGGTACGAGTTGCTTCAGCAATACAGGAGGTACTGCAGTGAAAGCGGATGTCGTGAAGCTTATCTAGAACAGATTGCACACTCCGGGGAGTGCTGTGCTGCCAAAGAGCAGGAGCGAGATCCAACCAAGGGTAGAACCTGCTGCAGAAAAGCAATGAAGAGCATCTGGGAGCACATCAAGGAGCAGTGCCAGCCCAAAGAGATTGCAGAATATGATGGCAAGGACGAGTCACCTCAAGTCACAGTCATCATCAATCAAAAGCTTCCTTGTTTGCTTGTCAACTCTGGAGCTTTTGCAAGTGTGCTTTCGGAAGCAAAGGTGGAAGAGCTGGGTCTTCAACCACCACCAACCGTCGGAGTGATTGGAGGAACGACAATCGGAATTCTCGGGCAGATATGCGCTCCTGCCACGATGCAACGTGCATTGGACATCCTACTCGCCGGGCACAAATGGGAAACGTGCCTTGTCTACCTTGACGACATCGTAGTTTTTGAAAGAACTTTCGAAGAATTTTTGGAAAGACTGAGAACTATCTTGGACCTGCTAAGAACAGCAAACCTAAAGTTGCATCCAGTAAAATGCTGCTTTGGTTTCCAAGAAGTGAAGTATTTAGGACATCTGATCTCGCCTGACGGTATTCGGCCAGATCCAGATAAGGTTGTCGCCATTAAGAACTTCCCAGTTCCTGACAATGTAACCGCAATCCGGAGTTTCTTTGGATTGGCTTTTTATTACTGAAAGCATGTACCTGGATTTGCCAATATAGCTAAACCAATGTCAGACCTAACGGGTAAAGATATACTGTTCCAATGGTCAGTTGACTGCGAGAATGTGTTCCGCACATTGAAGAGTATGTTGTCAAAAGCTCCATTAGTCGCTGTTTATGATCCGCAGGCTGCAATATTTATGCAATATATATATATATATATATATATATGCTCACTTGAAAGTTAATTACTGCTAGCAAGAACAAACCAGTGGCCATCTTGTGTGTAATTTCAGACTTAGTATCTCTGAAATCTCTATCAATATCTATGAGGTGCCAATACTGACATAAAAATTGTCACTTAAAAAATAAAAATTTGCAATGACTTTCTGCCATTATATGCTGATGACTTTCTGCAAAAGATGCCTATATGTTTTCAGGGCCGGTGCAAGCCATTTTGCCACCTTGTGCAAATGGTTATAATGCCACCCCATAAAACATTTCTTTACAATGAGCCATATGTCCAATAAGCGCCTCTAGTGGCAGTAGGCTAAAAGATGGCCCCCTAAGAAGTTAGCAGACGAAGCTTTAACATAGAACTTTATGGAAAAATCTCTGCACAGGTAAGGTAAGGTTTCTTTGCCGTTTTCTCACAAATTACTTGCCCAATTTTTGTGAATTTTTGAAACTACGTACAAAAGTACATAGTTTCGCATCCTTGCATTACTTTTTGAATATTTCACATTGGTTCGTTGTTTTTGATGTTTTGTTCTGAACGTTGCTGTTAAACCTAAACTTTTAACATGGAAGCCAATGGAGATTTCGATATGTCTGTAACTTTTGCTTATTTCTTGCAAATTACCTGCACAATTAAAAGTTTCGATTTAATAGTAACGTTCATAACAAACATTGAAAACAACAAAACAACGTGAAATATTAAAAAAACTAATGCAAAGATGTGAAACTACGTACAAAAGTACGTAGTTTCAAAAATTCACGAAAATTGGGTCGTGTAATTTGCGAAAAAACGGTAAAAAAACTTACCGGTGCAGCGATTTTTCCATAGTTCTATTTAAGGTTTCATTTGCTAACTTCTTAGGGGGCCATCTTTTAGCCTACTGCCACTAGAGGCGCTTATTGGACATATGGCTCATTATTACTTTTTTTGTCATTTTTGCAAAAAAAAAATTTAACAATCTGCCGCCCTATAAATTTGCCCATGTGCAAATGCACAAGTTGCACCCTCAGTCGTGCCGGCCCTGTATGTTTTATTGTTTTATAATTTATTTGTGTTCTTTTAGACACTTGATTTTTTCATGTGAATGTATATGAATAAGTGTGATGATAAATGAATAACTTTTATCTTATTTGTGAGATCGTGTGAATGTATATAAGTGTATGTTATAATAATTGTGAATAATATAGTTTGAAATAGTAGTCATAATAAGACGGGGGGGGGGGGGGGGGGGGGGGGTTGAAGGTTGCATTGTTATCTCTTATTATCTTTGAAATTTCAGAAACCTACCTATATGGCACTGGTCAGAATGCAATAACTTTATGTTCAGAATAGAATAACTATGAAATAATTCCCAGATTTAAGACAAAAACGGTGTCTCATATATTGTAGAAAATAAGTCTGAAATTTCAGAAATAGTATGTTGAAAATTATTTCACATATGAGCCTCCAGGGCCTCCGTAGTATTGTGATTGGTTACATTAATGCTTGTTTCTTGTTACGTTTATTCTCCCATTTATTTGTGGTTCGCGCCGTCTACATTTTCGAATTTTTTTTTCTCTGTTTATTGTGGGGGACTGTTAAATAGGTTAGGTTAGCATATTGTTACTTTTATTTTTATTCTTATTTTTATTTTATTGTTTTTAGGATACTTTTTATGACTCCTATGATAAACCCTATTCTGTTCTTTTAAACAAGCGCCATCCCTCCAAAACGGAAATGAAGGAGGAAGTAGACAAATAATAACTGTTAACTGTGCGGCGCCCACTTGACTGTGATTATTCTGTGACTGTAGTTTGTATCTGTATTCTGTGAAAGCACAGAATGCTGAGAATGTTCTTCTCCTTATTCTGTGGTGAAAGTGTGTATTAATGTTATTTGGCATGCTGTAGACGTAATATATATTTATCGTGTATAGTTTCGTGTGTGAGATTGCTTGCTGACGTAAATGTGTGACCGTCTTTCACTTGATGTTGGTTGTTGAGAAATTGCTACAGGTTTGATGATAACGCCGTCACAATGAGTAGCAATGAACCTTTTCCGCTTTCAGACCGAAATTGCCCACCGCCTGTCCGCAATTGCCCACCAACTGTTCGCAATTTCCCACCTTCTGTTCGCAATTTCCCACCACCTCCCCGTAATTTCCCACCACCTTCCCGTAACTTCCCACCACCTCCCCGTAACTTCCCACCACCTCCCCGTAATTTCCCACCACCTCACCGCAGTTTCGCTAACCGTGGTCCCCCCTTCTATCCTCCTCATCCGTATCCTCATCCTTCTGTAAATTCAGAGTTCTGGCCCGGGTCATGGGCACCGTATGAGCCAAATGTTCCTCCTAGTAATAACCAGTGGCCTCCACAATCAATTCCTCCTCCGTTTCCTTCCTATGAAATGCCAGTCAATCCGAATTTCGGTCCCGAACAGTGGTTAGGTAGGGCGCCGTTTTTTTTCCCGCAGTCACCTGGACATTCATTTAACGGTCCACCATTCCCCTTATCTCCACCGGTTTATCCATTAAATCCAGTTCATTCTCAGCATGCTGCTGTACAAGGACCATGGAGCTACAATCAATTAGGAGGCGGAGAAGAAAATTCAAACGTTGTTCCGGATAGTTATCAAGAAGTGAGTTATTTCACTGCTGCGAACGCTAATGGTTCTGAACAACCAATACGTACTGAGGACGTGCCAAACGTTCTTTTGGAATCAAAGGTTACTAGAAAACGAGATCATGAAGAAACGGAACGACATAGACCAACTCTAAAACGGTCATCGAGTATAGAAAGGCGATTAAAAATGAAAGAACGGCCTCGGAGCTCTGACAGGTCACCGCGGAAGAGGAGTTGGTCTCGTAACAGTAACGAGAGATCGAGTCGCGATACAAAGCGCTCGAATAGTCACGAAAGAATTCGCCATCGTCAACGTAACTGTCGTGTGTATTCCCCGAGAAGATCGGGTTTCGATTTGAACGATGAATTTAAGAGAGAATCAACGGCGAGGGGAAGTTCGAAATATCATAGGTAAATATAAGTATTCTTTCATTCTTTAACATGGCTGTAATAAAGATATTTCTGGCTTTGGTCCAAACTAATGGACCGTGCCCCAGCATCACTTTCCGGTGCCGTTTTTGACTGTTTACTTTTTTAAAATGTCTTGGGATGCTGCGGATATTCGACGGTTCTGTAGGCCCTCAACTTATGCGATTAATTCGTTCCGGATGTTTCCTTGTAAGTCGAATGATTGTCTTAAGTACTAAGTATTCTTATTACGTTTGAAGTGTAAAGTACTATTCAACGATTCATTATAATTCCAATTCGTGTAAGTTGAGACGTCGTACTGTATCTGTGATTTCGGACATCCAACAGGTTTCGGAATATTTGATCTGATCTGATACATCACTATCCGATTTGATATTTTCTGACATTTTTTCTTGATGCATGTAGTCACTTTATTTGGTTAAGAATAAATGGATTATTTGCTGTATATTCTTGTGTAACTGATTTTAACTCGCTTGATTTGGCATACTTTGGTAAGTTTTGTCACCCAGACCCCATTTTGCATAGGTAAATGCGTTCTTAAAAAAACGTGATGCATAATGAAGAAATGAGCAACGCCTTGCCCTTTTTGACGGTTGGGGACTGATGCTAACATTGTCCAGCTTAATGGCTTACCGGATTATTAGATATATATCACTAATGTCATGATATAATTTACAGTACATGTATATTATATTTTTAATACTAGTGGGGTAACCCGTCATAAATGATGGGAGCAAAATTCACAGGCAATTGTGCCCAGCATTAGAATTTCTTTTCCTTCGCCCTTTTATGCCGTGAGACCAAGTAACAAACTCAACAACCCAATTCATAAAAGGGCGGAGCAAAAAAAATCTAGATTAACTTTGCTACTATTATCCCCGCCCCTTTTTATATTTGAAAGAGAAAATGAGCGTTTCACAGGCAATTGTGCGCATGCGCGTCGTTTTTTTCCTTTTTTTACTTCTTTCATTTCAATTTCAGTCACCCCCTCTCACTTTTTTCTCTCTCTCCCCCTTCTACACTTTCCAACCTTTTCCCCTCACCCCTCACACTTTTTTCTCTCTCTCCCCTTCTACACTTTCCAACGTTTTCCCCTCACCCCTCCCACTTTTCTCTCTCTCTCTCTCTCTCTCTCTCCCCCCCCCCTCTTCTACACTTTCCAAAGGAAGAGTTCAACATATAGTTGACCTTGAGAAAAAAATACGGTTCATTTATTCAAATTTATATAAATTCCTATGTGCTTCAATGGTTTTGTACAGTTGTTACTCCACACACACACACACACACACACACACACGCACGCACGCACGCACACACACACACACACACACAGACCTGGGATATTATATATATATAATAATTTTTTGCATTCTTATTATGGTTACTCAAAATAATGGTATTTTTTTTACTTTAGTGATATTTGCATAACGTTTGGGTAATAAAAAAAACTAAAAATTTTAGTAATACTCATGAAATTCCCCCCCCCCATAAAAAGTGAATTTGGGCCACCATCGTGTCATTCTCAAAAATGAATAACAGACAAATGGAAGTGAAATATTTTCACCAAATTTGCTCCTTTTTACCACTTATTATGTATTATTATATAATTGTAACGAACCACCTTTAATGGGAATAGAATTTACCCGAAAGTAGGTTGACTAGGCCACTTATTCTACTCTGGTTCGGGAGAAAGGGAACAAAGTAGGCCCTTTTGTTTCCTCTCAAGTTCCTCGTTTATGAACTTTTTACAGCTTCAAGAATATTTTCGCTGTCCACAGGCTTGCGCCTGATTAAATGCCGGTAGATCGTGTCGTTCTCTTTGGTTGCATCTAGTGTTGGTGATCCAGGTTTGTACCTGGATTGGCAGTTCTAGAGGGTCAGGATAAAAAGATGAACGAATGAACAGGATGAACATTGGGGTAACTCTAAAACCCGACACAGAATGCATATAGAAATAGATGAATATTATGTTATGGATGAACACACATTGTAAAGGGATGAACAAAGAGAAATAAAAGGATGAACATACTTTAAAGGGATGAACATGGGTTTAGGGGGATGAACATGCATTAGGAGGAATGAACATGGGTTTAGGGGGATGAACATGAGTTTAGGGGGATGAACATGGGTTTAGCAGGGATGAACATGGGTTTAGGAGGGATGAACATGGGTTTAGGGGGATGAACATGAGTTTAGGGGGATGAACATGGGTTTAGGGGGATGAACATGGGTTTAAGGGGGATGAACATGGGTTTAAGGAGGATGAACATGGGTTTAGGGGGATGAACATGGGTTTAGGGGGATGAAAATGTTTTTAAGGATGATGAACATGGTTTTAGGGGGGATGAACATGGGTTTAGGGGGATGAACATGGGTTTAGGGAGATGAACATGGGTTTAGGGAGATGAACATGGGTTTAGGGGGATGAACACGGGTTTAGGGGATGAACATGGGTTTAGGAGGGATGAACATGGGTTTAGGAGGGATGAACATGGGTTTAGGAGGGATGAACATGGGTTTAGGAGGGATGAACATGGGTTTAGGGGGATGAACATGGGTTTAAGGGGGATGAACAAGGGTTTAGGGGGGATGAACAAGGGTTTAGGGCGATGAACAAGGGTTTAGGGGATGAACATGGGTTTAGGGGGATGAACATGGGTTTAGGGGGATGAACACGGGTTTAGGGGGATGAACATGGGTTTAGGAGGGATGAACATGGGTTTAGGAGGGATGAACATGGGTTTAGGAGGGATGAACATGGGTTTAGGGGGATGAACATGGGTTTAAGGGGGATGAACATGGTTTTAGTGGGATGAACATGGGTTTAAGGGGGATGAACATGGGTTTAAGGGGGATGAACATGGGTTTAGGGGGACAAACATGGTTTTAAGGATGATGAACATGGTTTTAGGGGGATGAACATGGGTTTAGGGGGATGAACATGGGTTTAGGAGGGATGAACATGGGTTTAGGGGGATGAACATGGGTTTAGGAGGGATGAACATGGGTTTAGGAGGGATGAACATGGGTTTAGGAGGGATGAACACAAGTTTAGGAGGGATGAACATGGGTTTAGGAGGGATGAACATGGGTTTAGGAGGGATGAACACGGGTTTAGGAGGGATGAACACGGGTTTAAGAGGGATGAACACGGGTTTAGGGGGATGAACACGGGTTTAGGGGGATGAACACGGGTTTAGAGGGGATGAACACGGGTTTAGAGGGGATGAACACGGGTTTAGGGGGATGAACACGGGTTTAGGGGAATGAACATGGGTTTAGGAGGAATGAACATGGGTTTAGGAGGAATGAACATGGGCTTAGGGGATGAGCATGGGTTTGGGGGATGAACATGGGTTTAGGAGGAATGAACATGGGTTTAGGAGGGATGAACATGGATTTAGGGGGATGAACATGGGTTTAGGGGGATGAACATGGGTTTAGGGGGATGAACATGGGTTTAAAGGGATGAACATGGGTTTAAGGGGGATGAACATGGGTTTAAGGGGGTTGAACATGGGTTTAGGGGGACGAACATGGGTTTAGGGGGACGAACATGGGTTTAGGGGGACGAACATGGGTTTAGGGGGACGAACATGGGTTTAGGGGGACGAACATGGGTTTAGGGGGATGAACATGGGTTTAGGAGGGATGAACATGGGTTTAGGGGGATGAACATGGGTTTAGGGGGATGAACAAGGGTTTAGGGGGATGAACAAGGGTTTAGGGGGATGAACAAGGGTTTAGGGGGATGAACAAGGGTTTAGGGGGGTGAACAAGGGTTTAGGGGATGAACATGGGTTTAGGGGGATGAACACGGGTTTAGGGGGATGAACACGGGTTTAGGAGGGATGAACACGGGTTTAGGAGGGATGAACACGGGTTTAGGGGGATGAACACGGGTTTAAGGGGGGATGAACATGGGTTTCAGGGGGATGAACATGGTTTTAGGGGGATGAACATGGGTTTAGGGGGATGAACACGGGTTTAGGAGGGATGAACACGGGTTTAGGAGGGATGAACACGGGTTTAGGAGGGATGAACACGGGTTTAGGAGGGATGAACACGGGTTTAGGAGGGATGAACACGGGTTTAGGGGGATGAACACGGGTTTAGAGGGGATGAACACGGGTTTAGGGGGATGAACATGGGTTTAGGGGGATGAACATGGGTTTAGGGGGATGAACATGGGTTTAGGGGGATGAACATGGGTTTAGGAGGAATGAACATGGGTTTAGGGGGATGAACATGGGTTTAGGGGGATGAACATGGGTTTAGGGGATGAACATGGGTTTAGGGGATGAACATGGGTTTAGGGGGATGAACATGGGTTTAGGGGATGAACATGGGTTTAGGGGGATGAACATGGGTTTAGGGGGATGAACATGGGTTTAAAGGGGATGAACATGGGTTTAAGGGGGATGAACATGGGTTTAAGGGGGATGAACATGGGTTTAGGGGGATGAACATGGGTTTAGGGGGATGAAAATGTTTTTAAGGATGATGAACATGGTTTTAGGGGGGATGAACATGGGTTTAGGGGGATGAACATGGGTTTAGGGAGATGAACATGGGTTTAGGGAGATGAACATGGGTTTAGGGGATGAACATGGGTTTAGGGGATGAACATGGGTTTAGGAGGGATGAACATGGGTTTAGGCGGGATGAACATGGGTTTAGGAGGGATGAACATGGGTTTAGGAGGGATGAACATGAGTTTAGGAGGGATGAACATGGGTTTAGGAGGGATGAACATGGGTTTAGGGGGATGAACATGGGTTTAAGGGGGATGAACAAGGGTTTAGGGGGGATGAACAAGGGTTTAGGGGGATGAACAAGGGTTTAGGGGATGAACATGGGTTTAGGGGGATGAACATGGGTTTAGGGGGATGAACATGGGTTTAGGGGGATGAACATGGGTTTAGGAGGGATGAACATGGGTTTAGGAGGGATGAACATGGGTTTAGGAGGGATGAACATGGGTTTAGGGGGATGAACATGGGTTTAAGGGGGATGAACATGGTTTTAGTGGGATGAACATGGGTTTAAGGGGGATGAACATGGGTTTAAGGGGGATGAACATGGGTTTAAGGGGGATGAACATGGGTTTAGGGGGTTAAACATGGTTTTAAGGATGATGAACATGGTTTTAGGAGGGATGAACATGGTTTTAGGGGGATGAACATGGGTTTAGGGGGATGAACATGGGTTTAGGAGGGATGAACATGGGTTTAGGGGGATGAACATGGGTTTAGGAGGGATGAACATGGGTTTAGGAGGGATGAACACGGGTTTAGGAGGGTTGAACACGGGTTTAGGAGGGATGAACATGGGTTTAGGAGGGATGAACATGGGTTTAGGAGGGATGAACACGGGTTTAAGATTGATGAACACGGGTTTAGGGGGATGAACACGGGTTTAGGGGGATGAACACGGGTTTAGAGGGGATGAACACGGGTTTAGGGGGATGAACACGGGTTTAGGGGAATGAACATGCGTTTAGGAGGAATGAACATGGGTTTAGGAGGAATGAACATGGGCTTAGGGGATGAGCATGGGTTTGGGGGATGAACATGGGTTTAGGAGGAATGAACATGGGTTTAGGAGGGATGAACATGGATTTAGGGGGATGAACATGGGTTTAGGGGGATGAACATGGGTTTAGGGGGATGAACATGGGTTTAAAGGGATGAACATGGGTTTAAGGGGGTTGAACATGGGTTTAGGGGGACGAACATGGGTTTAGGGGGACGAACATGGGTTTAGGGGGACGAACATGGGTTTAGGGGGACGAACATGGGTTTAGGGGGACGAACATGGGTTTAGGGGGACGAACATGGGTTTAGGGGGACGAACATGGGTTTAGGAGGGATGAACATGGGTTTAGGGGGATGAACATGGGTTTAGGGGGATGAACAAGGGTTTAGGGGGATGAACAAGGGTTTAGGGGATGAACAAGTGTTTAGGGGGATGAACAAGGGTTTAGGGGGGTGAACAAGGGTTTAGGGGATGAACATGGGTTTAGGGGGATGAACACGGGTTTAGGGGGATGAACACGGGTTTAGGAGGGATGAACACAGGTTTAGGAGGGATGAACATGGGTTTAGGGGGATGAACATGGGTTTCAGGGGGGATGAACATGGGTTTCAGGGGGATGAACATGGGTTTAGGGGGATGAACATGGGTTTAGGGGGATGAACACGGGTTTAGGAGGGATGAACACGGGTTTAGGAGGGATGAACACGGGTTTAGGAGGGATGAACACGGGTTTAGGAGGGATGAACACGGGTTTAGGAGGGATGAACACGGGTTTAGGGGGATGAACACAGGTTTAGAGGGGATGAACACGGGTTTAGGGGGATGAACATGGGTTTAGGGGGATGAACATGGGTTTAGGGGGATGAACATGGGTTTAGGGGGATGAACATGGGTTTAGGAGGAATGAACATGGGTTTAGGGGGATGAACATGGGTTTAGGGGATGAACATGGGTTTAGGGGGATGAACATGCGTTTAGGGGATGAACATGGGTTTAGGGGGATGAACATGGGTTTAGGGGGATGAACATGGGTTTAAAGGGGATGAACATGGGTTTAAAGGGGATGAACATGGGTTTAAGGGGGATGAACATGGGTTTAAGGGGGATGAACATGGGTTTAAGGGGATATGAATGTGGGTTTATGGAGGATGAACATGGGTTTAGGGGGATGAACATGGGTTTAAGGGGGATGAACATGGGTTTAGGGGATGAATGTGGGTTTAGGGGATGAACATGGGTTTAAGGAGGATGAACATGTGTTTAGGGGGATGAACATGGGTTTAGGGGGATGAACATGGTTTTAGGAAGGATGAACATGGTTTTAGGAAGGATGAACATGGGTTTAAAGGGGTTGAACATGGGAACATGGGTTTAAAGGGGATGAACATGAGTTTAGGGGGATGAACATGGGTTTAGGAGGGATGAACATGGGTTTAGGAGGGATGAACATGGGTTTAGGGGGATGAACATGGGTTTAGGGGGATGAACATGGGTTTAGGGGGATGAACATGGGTTTAGGGGGATGAACATGGGTTTAGGGGGATGAACATGGGTTTAGGAGGGATGAACATGGGTTTAGGAGGGATGAACATGGGTTTAGGGGGATGAACATGGGTTTAAGGGGGTTGAACATGGGTTTAGGGTGACGAACATGGGTTTAGGTTGACAAACATGGGTTTAGGGAGATGAACATGGGTTTAGGGGGATGAACACGGGTTTAGGAGGGATGAACATGGGTTTAGGAGGGATGAACACGGGTTTAGGAGGGATGAACACGGGTTTAGGAGGGATGAACACGGGTTTAGGAGGGATGAACACGGGTTTAGGAGGGATGAACACGGGTTTAGGAGAGATGAACACTGGTTTAGGAGGGATGAACACGGGTTTAGGGGGATGAACACGGGTTTAGGGGGATGAACACGGGTTTAGAGGGGATGAACACGGGTTTAGGGAGATGAACACGGGTTTAGAGGGGATGAACACGGGTTTAGGGGATGAACACGGGTTTAGGAGAATGAACACGGGTTTAGGGGATGAACACGGGTTTAGGGGAGATGAACACGAGTTTAGGGGGATGAACACGGGTTTAAGGGATGAACATGGGTTTAGGGTGATGGACATGGGTTTAGGGGGATGAACATGGGTTTAGGGGATGAACATGGGTTTAGGAGATGAACATGGGTTTAGGGGATGAACATGGGTTTAGGGGGATGAACATGGGTTTAAGGGGGATGAACATGGGTTTAAGGGGGATGAACGTGGGTTTAGGGGATGAACGTGGGTTTATGGAGGATGAACATGGGTTTAGGGGGATGAACGTGGGTTTAGGGGATGAACGTGGGTTTATGGAGGATGAACATGGGTTTAGGGGATGAATGTGGGTTTAGAAGATGAACATGGGTTTAGGGAGATGAACATGGGTTTAGGGGATGAATGTGGGTTTAGAAGATGAACATGGGTTTAGGGAGATGAACATGGGTTTAGGGGGATGAACATGGGTTTAGGGGGATGAACATGGTTTTAGGAAGGATGAACATGGGTTTAAGAGGGGTGAACATGGGTTTAAAGGGGATGAACATGGGTTTAAAGGGGATGAACATGGGTTTAGGGGAAGAACATGGGTTTAGGGGGATGAACATGGGTTTAGGGTGATGAACATGGGTTTAATGGGGATGGACATGGTTTTAAGGTTGATGGACATGGTTTTAAGAGGGATGAACATACTTTTAAGGGGGATGAACATGGGTTTAAGGGGGATGAATACTCACAACTGAATGCAACAATGTGGTTCATGTTGTACGGTTGTAGCCTCGCTACCCACGGCTCTGGAAGTGGCTCTTCCAGACGATAGTAGCCGTAGTATGGGTAACCACCATTCCCGGCTGGTCCTGTCAAAGACCAAGACCATACACCTCTGCATCTGAATACGGGGGCATCGCACCAATATACCATCCCTTACACACAAGCCTAGGAGAGGTCGACATTTTTGGTTTTAGGGTCTCAAAGACCCCACCGCCGCGGCCTGGAAAGAAGGGTGTACCCCCACTGGGGGTCACAAGATCACATTTTGGGGGAACACTATAACTCCTCCCATCACGGTTTCTTGGCCCATTGGTAAAGGCAAAGTCACCTGATGGAGGGTTTCCACCAATCGAACTCTCAGGCTTGATACCACATCCACCTTTGGGGCGGATGGAGGCATGCTGACCACAATGTCATGCATAACCTTACCATCCATCTGTGCCATCTCTACGGGACTAAATGGATCGGCTGATTCCTGGCCGACATGCTTGCCTTAGCATGCTGGGACTCCTCATTTTCTGCCACAACACCTCCACTTTTAGCTCTCTGGCACTTACTCATGGAGGGTGTCGGACACCCCTTCCTCATGCTTGGACTTTTTATGTTCCTTTTTCTGAGAGGGAGGTTCACCATGCATTGAGCCGGACTTAACCGCACTCGACGACTTACCGGGCCGGTCAGGTTTATTCGGGTGGTTAGCCCCCTTCACCCTCTCGGACTTCTCCAAAGGTTTTTTGGCCAGAGCCGTACTTTGCTTCGATAAAGTACCCTTAGCCGAACAGGCTGCCGAGGAAGGTAGTCTAAAGACAAACTTCTCCCGACCGTCCCAAAGGAGAACCTTCCCCTTCGGTGTAAGTTGGATGACTTACCACCAGCAGTTCTGTCTACAGCACCATGGGCTGGTGCCTTGGGAGACTGTACGATGTCTGTTCAAAAAGTAACCAAAATTTATTTTTTTAAACTTTTATTAATTTTATAGATTATTGGTCCTTGTCCCCTTCAAAGTACACCCCTCCCCTATTCACACACTTTTCCCAGCGGTGTTTCTATTTCGTGAAGCAGTCCTGGATAGCTTCATTTGAAATGGCCTTTAAGGTCTGTGATGAATTTGTTTTGATGTCAGTAGTCTGAAAACGGCGTCCATTCAGCACTGATTTTAATTTTGGAAATAAGAAAAAATCGCAATGAGCCAGGTCTGGCGAGTAAGGAGGCTGTGGGAGGACAGTAATCTGATTTTTGGCACAATAAAATACAGAAAGAGAGCAGAGTTGTGGCGAGACAACTCATGGTTCTTGCACCAATGCGCCCGCACACTCAGCTTTCTCAATTCGTCAGTTTTGTGCCAAAAATCAGATTACTGTCCTCCCACGTCCTCCTTACTCGCCAGACCTGGCTCCTTGCAATTTTTTCTTATTTCTGAAATTAAAATCAGTGCTGAAAGGACGCCGTTTTCAGACTATTGATGACATCAAAGCAAATTCACCACAGACCATTTCAAATGAAGCTATCCAGGACTGCTTCGCGAAATGGAAACACTGCTGGGAAAAGTGTGTGAATAGCGAAGGGGTGTACTTTGAAGGGGACAAGGACCAATAATCTATAAAATTAATAATAAAGTTTAAAAAAATAAAGTTCGGTTTCGGTAAACCTCGTATTACCTCCCTTTTGGCAATTCACTGCTGGCCAGCAGCTGTAGTGGTGCTCTCCATCAGAGTGACACCACGACCGACAGGAAGTTCTCCTGTACCTTAATGTATTTGGCAGTGTCCCTCTTCATACCGATCCAGTAGAAGCATGAGTGCAGTCTCTGGTAGGTCTTAAACATCCCAAGGTGACCAGCTTCAGGAGTGTCATGTAGCTTCCTCAGACAGAAAGCCCTGCATGATGCTGGAACTACCAGTACAGTTCTCAACCAATCCTGAATGGACCTGATGGCATATAACAAGTCATCTGCCATTACAAACTTAACCCAGAGGGTCAAGTTGGGGTCTGTGGTGAATTCCTTCACCACTTTGGAGCACCAGCCATCGGCTGCTTGCTCCTTGACCCAATCCACCTCCGAACGGATTCGGTAAATAACCTCACCTATGTCGGCTTCGACGTATTCAGACAAAAAAGGTCCTCATCATCACGCAACGGATACAGACTGACGACCCAGTTTTGCTCCTTTGTGGAGCAATACTAAAACTCCTATTGTCGTCTGCTAGGCGCCTGTTTAGGCTACCAGGCAGATGACAAAATGGCCAGCAAGTTGTCACTGTCCTCCCCAGGTGGAACAGCCTGGGGAGGTTTATAATGGTGGTGGCCATTATATATGAGGCAGTGTGTTAGACCCTGAAGTTAGAAGTGGATGTGCTCTAGATATGTGCAACAGGTGGCCAAGATCGCTGCCATCATCAGGATCTCTTTGTTTTTTGGTTTATGGTTTTTTGATGTTTTGTGCTCTGCTGGACAAAATGTCCAGCAGATTACTTCTATAATTAATAGTAAGTCATTATTCTTTAAATAAACTATTCTTTATTATTTTATACACACTGTTTGTGTTGTTATTTCTATTATAACTGGGGAAGTTACCGCGGAGAGGGTGGGGTTCGGCCGGTGGGATTACACCGGCCCATCACCGTCATTTCGGCCGGTACTTCGCGTCGGCATCTAGTGAGATCCACCGGGGATTCACCGTGGATTCTCCCTCATCTTCGTCGGCCATTCGATTGTCGACTCGTGAGAAACTCTCCCGACCGATGCTACCCGTGCACAGACGGACAAAAAGAGGGTTGGCCCGCGCTTCGACCCGTCCAAAGGGAGATCAAGCGGCAGTAAGACAGGTAAGTTTTACCGGGGTTGTTGTGGCGACCAAGTCGGGTCGTTACATGACTTAACGCGTCAGCATCCTCATGGAGTGTTCCTTTCTTACACTGAACCTTGAACCAGTACTCTTGCAGTTGCATCTGCTAATGCCCCAACCTGCCTTTCAGGTTCTTGGCAGTCTGCAGATAACAGAGCATGGTGATTCGTCACGATCACAAACTCCCGGTTAAAGAGGTAAGGACGGAGTTTACCCACGACAAGCATAATCGCCAAGCACTCCTGCTCAGTGACAGTACTGTGTTTCCGCTCCTTTCATGAGCCGGATTGTGTAGGCCAGAACACGGGGGAACTTGTCCTCCGGTAACTTCTGGTAGACTACGACTCCCCAGCCATACCCACTAGCGTCGGATTACCTCACCACGAGGATTGTACATGGTGAGTACCGGCACTTCGGTTAAAATGCCTTTAACCGAGCAAACGCTAGTTTGCACTGATCTGACCATTTGAGAACCGACCATTTGAAGGACGCAAAGGCCTTACCACCTTGGAAAAGTCTTTGATAAACCCCCGATAGTAACCGGCCAATCCGAGAAAACTTCGGAAGCCTGTCACCATCGTCGGAACTTTGTCAAAGCCAAAGAAACATTTCTTCAGCTGGAGTTTTAGCTCCGCCCCTCGTAACAGTCCCAGGACAGTGGAGTCTCGAGAAACTGCTCAAATATGTTCCCAAACACAATATCGTCCAGGTACACCAGACAAGTCTCCCACTTCTGTCCTGCCAGGAAGAGGTCTAGCACTCTCCATCATGGCTGGATCATTAGAGTCTGAAAGGCATTTTTCGAAACTCAAACAGACCTTGAGAGCAAATGAATGCTGTTTTCTCAACGTCTGGCTCAGCCATCCGAACCTGCCAGTAACCACTGGCCAGGTCCAAGGTTGCAAAGAACTTTGCACCGGCCAACGAATCGAGTGCATCATCGATGCTAAGCAACGTATACTGATCCAGCTTTGTCTGGGAGTCAGTCTCTGGTAGTCCACGCAAAAATGAAAGCCAGCATCCTTCTTGCAAACAAGCAAGATAGGGCTCACATAGGAACTACGTGAAGGTTGAATAACCCCTTCATTTAACATCTTCGCCACTTCTCTCGATCGCTCGGGCCCCTGGAGCGGTTCGATGCAATCCCTCTCGCACTATAGGTTGCCGACTGGTATCAATTGTATGTTCGACCAAAGAGGTTTCACCCAACTCAGTGTAATCCAATGCAAAATGATCCCGGCGCTCCAGTAAGAACTCCTGAAGTTGTCTCGCCTCATCAGGCTTCAGATTGGGACCAATCTTCAGACATTCTTTGAGGATAGGAGCCGTCATTATGTTGAGGACCTGGCATTTGCATCCAGACGTCCCTCTCAACTTTGACTGCCTCCCCTGGTCGAACCATTCAATGAGTGGGGCCTCCCCCTCTCAACTCAAATGGCCCTTCCAGCCCTACCACAAGGGCAACCTCCACAGCTTGAGCCACGGCCACACCCTCCCCTGTCTCCAGGGCTATGGGTGCGTTTCCCACACTCGAGCTAGGTATACTCGCCCAACCGGTTGGCTTCAGCAATTCCTGCCACAGCCAACACACCACATCCACCCAAGGCTTTGTGGTGTGGCTCCACGAGAAGCAGCTGGCCAGGGCTGGCATGCTCTACCAGCAACATCGATATGACATGTTGTATGTGGGCTGGTAGCGAGAAGTACTCCCTTAGTCGCAGGAAACAACCTTCCCGGCTCCCGATAGAAACTCTGGTCTCGGGCAGCTCTGTTGAAACAACGTTCACCCACCCGTCAACCTTCTCAAGTGCCGGTGGATCCACTGGGAGGTGCTGTCCCTGAGGCAAAGCCTCTGGTATCGGCAGTGGAACTGATTCCACCTCCACAGGTTTCCCAAGCACTTGATCGGTATATGTGGCTTGAAGGGCATCTGGATGTGTGGTCCAGACATCCTCCCGGAAATACACTTTCCAGTGCATGATATCCACCATCAAGCCGAAGCGTGCGGCATGATCAATGCCCAAAATCGCTTTGCTCTTCCCTTTTACAAGAGACACCTTGATTTTTCTTTCAGTGGATGGTCAATTTCACCTGTGCAACACCTACTTCGACGGAGGACCACCCATGCTGAATAGGCATGATGGTACTGCCAGTACCTCAATGGGTAACCCCATTGCTCTTGCCACCTTCATGCTTAGAACCGAAACATCGGCCCCTGTGTCCACAATCATCTCCACAAGGAGGTGATCACCAATGGACACAAAGACCTTTAGTGCTCCCCAAGCATACGCCCAGCTCTGAAGTTCGGGAATAAGAACCCTTTGGTTCCCACCATCAAACTTCTGCATCCCATCCACTTTACCATCCACATCGGCAGTAATGCCAGATGTGCAGAAGTCTGGGATTCAGCCTCACTAACTAGACTTCTCAGGCCTGGCAGAAGGTATGGGCACACCAACTCCTCTCACTTGCTCGATGAGTGCATGATCCAGCACCTCACCACTATTCATATAGGGTGAGAGGGCAAACTAGTTATCTAACTGGGCCACCATGGCCTCCAATGTGGAGCATGGCATTGGAAAAACCCACTGGGAAACTTCCAGGTCAGCAGACCGCTTTCAAGCATTTCTGGTCGCTCACCACTCAGTTCGGTGGTGACCAGTGGCGGTTTAACGAAGGCATTCCCTCATTATCCTCCACGAGTCGATAGTAGAACTGGCCATCCTATATGTTGGCCAGGTATTTTCGACCTTCCAGCCACACCGGCACTAAGCCTGGCATTGGCTGGAGCTTTTGGCTTGCACCAGGCATCCCCCTTAAACCCATGTTCATCCCCCTTCAATCTATGTTCATCTCTCTAAAACCATGTTCATCCCCTTAAAACCATGTTCGTCCCCCTAAACCCATGTTCGTCCCCCTTAAACCCATGTTCGTCCCCTTAAACTATGTTCATCTCCCTTAAACCCATGTTCATCCCCCTAAACCCATGTTCATCCCCCTAAACCCATGTTCATCCCCCTAAACCCGTGTTCATCCCTCCTAAACCTGTGTTCATCCCCCTAAACCCGTGTTCATCCCCCTAAACCCGTGTTCATCCCTCCTAAAACCGTGTTCATCCCCTAAACCCATGTTCATCTCCCTTAAACCCATGTTCATCCCCTAAACCCATGTTCATCCGCCTTAAACCCATGTTCATCCCCCTTAAACCCATGTTCATCCCCCTTAAATCTATGTTCATCTCCCCTAAAACCATGTTCATCTCCCCTAAAACCATATTCATCCCCCTAAAACCATATTCATCTCCCCTAAAACCATGTTCATCCCCCTAAACCCATGTTCATCTCTCCTAAACCCATGTTCATCTCTCCTAAACCCATGTTCATCCCCCTAAAACCATATTCATCTCCCCTTAAACTATGTTCATCTCCCTTAAACCCATGTTCATCCCCTAAACCCATGTTCATCCGCCTTAAACCCATGTTCATCCCCCTTAAACCCATGTTCATCCCCCTTAAATCTATGTTCATCTCCCCTAAAACCATGTTCATCTCCCCTAAACTCATGTTCATCCCCCTAAACCCATGTTCATCTCCCTAAACCCATGTTCATCCCCCTAAACCCATGTTCATCTCCCTATAACCATGTTCATCCCCTAAACCCATGTTCATCCCCTAAACCCATGTTCATCCCCTAAACCCATGTTCATCCCCTAAACCCATGTTCATCCCCTAAACCCATGTTCATCCCCCTAAACCCATGTTCATCCCCCTAAACCCATGTTCATCCCCCTAAAACCATGTTCATCCCCCTAAAGCCATGTTCATCCCCCTAAAACCATGTTCATCCCCCTAAAACCATGTTCATCCCCTAAAACCATGTTCATCCCCTAAAACCATGTTCATCCCCCTAAACCCATGTTCACCCCTAAAACCATGTTCATCCCCCCATGAACCATGTTCATCGCCCCTAAAACCATGTTTATCTCCTAAACCCATGTTCATCCTCCTAAACTCATGTTCATCCCCCTAAACTTATGTTCATCCCCTAAAACCATGTTCATTCCCTAAAACCATGTTCATCCCCCTAAAACCATGTTCATCCCCCTAAAACCATGTTCATCCCCTAAAACCATGTTCATCCCCTAAAACCTTGTTCATCCCCCTAAACCCATGTTCATCCCCCTAAAACCATGTTCATCCCCCTAAAACCATGTTCATCCCCTAAACCCATGTTCATCCTCCTAAACTCATGTTCATCCCCTAAACTTATGTTCATCCCCCTAAAACCATGTTCATCCCCCTAAAACCATGTTCATCCCCTAAAACCATGTTCATCCCCCTAAACCCATGTTCATCTCCCCTAAACCCATGTTCATCTCCCTAAACCCATGTTCATCCCCCTAAACCCATGTTCATCCCCCCTAAACCCATGTTCATCCCCTCTAAACTCATGTTCATCCCCCTAAACTCATGTTCATCCCTCTAAACTCATGTTCATCTCCCCTAAACCCATGTTCATCCCCCTAAACCCATGTTCATCCCCCTAAACTCATGTTCATCCCCCTAAACCCATGTTCATCCCTCCTAAACTCATGTTTATCCCCCTAAACTCATGTTTATCTCCCCTAAACCCATGTTCATCCCCCTAAACCCATGTTCATCCCGCTAAACTCATGTTCATCCCCCCTAAACTCATGTTCATCCCCCCTAAACTCATGTTCATCCCCCTAAACCCATGTTCATCCCCCTAAACTCATGTTCATCCCCCTAAACTCATGTTCATCCCCCCTAAACTCATGTTCATCCCCCTAAACTCATGTTCATCTCCCCTAAACCCATGTTCATCCCCCTAAACCCATGTTCATCCCCCTAAACCCATGTTCATCCCTCCTAAACCCATGTTCATCCCCCTAAACTCATGTTCATCATCCCCCTAAACCCATGTTCATTCCTCCTAAACTCATGTTCATCCCCCTAAACTCATGTTCATCTCCCCTAAACCCATGTTCATCCCCCTAAACCCATGTTCATCCTGCTAAACTCATGTTCATCCCCCCTAAACTCATGTTCATCCCCCCTAAACTCATGTTCATCCCCCTAAACCCATGTTCATCCCCCTAAACTCATGTTCATCTCCCCTAAACCCATGTTCATCCCCCTAAACCCATGTTCATCTCCCCTAAACGCATGTTCATCCCCCTAAACTCATGTTCATCCCCCCCTAAACTCATGTTCATCCCCCCTAAACTCATGTTCATCCCTCCTAAACTCATGTTCATCTCCCCTAAACCCATGTTCATCCCCCTAAACCCATGTTCATCCCTCCTAAACGCATGTTCATCCCCCTAAACCCATGTTCATCCCCCTAAACCCATGTTCATCCCTCCTAAACGCATGTTCATCCCCCTAAACCCATGTTCATCCCTTTAAAGTATGTTCATCCTTTTGTTTCTCTTTGTTCATCCCTTTACAATGTGTGTTCATCCATAATATAATGTTCATCTATTTCTATATGCATTCTGTGTCGGGTTTTAGAGTTATCCCAATGTTCATCCCGTTCATTCTTTCATCTTTTTCTCCTGACCCGTTCTAGATGAGAAAATGTTAAAGTCCTTAGTTCGATGTTTAATAAATATAAAATAAAAACTTCAGCAACTTTTTGCTCGTAGTAACAGTTTATTTACGTAATCATTTCCTGAACAAACTCGAGCATAAATTCGTTGTCTCGAGAGTGCTTAGTTTACCAACAAAAACACGAACTTATATACCCAAGAAGAGGATTCTGAGAGGATTTTCTCAGAATCCTCTAATTGCTCATTTACAAAAGTAAAAACCAAATTGGCCAATTAAAACGTTTGACCAGTGGTCACCCAAAAATATCGAAAATGATTCATCCCTAATCAAAACAAAATACAATGGAGAAAGACAACCCCATAGGCTTGGTGTTGCTGCTGTTCAGGACTTTCTCTTTATGTTAAGGAGTGGGACTGGGAGGAAAGGACCCAGGCCCTAGCGAGGTGTGAACCAATGAAGGATATTGGAAACATCAGCTGTGCAGAACTTTGTCATGACTTTGACTTTGTCAAAGGTTCACAAAGTTCTGTGTCATTTCAAAAGAAAATGAACGAGCCAGGATTGCCCCTGGGCTTATCGTTTCATAAAGTTATAAATGTATTAACGTTAATCTGCTTAATCTAATTAATGACATAAGAATTGCAGTTAGGTGGAATAAAGGGTGAAATTCAGATTAAAACTTTAAATATGATATATATCAAAATATCATGCATGTTTATGTATAAAATATGATATTTTGATATTTAAAAACTTATTCAACTATGCAAATTTCTTCCAGTAGATCTTTGTTAGTACGGTTTCAATATAACAATGACTGACGTCCTATTTTGTCTAAATGGCAATCATTTATGAATGGGAGCAATCCCCCTGCCACATGGCTTTTGAGCTGATTGCAGGCTTACTGAATTGAAGTTGAAATAGAATTTTCATAAGAAACCATTGAAATTGGGGACATTTTCAGACTGAGATAGAAAGCTTATTTTAAGAGGTTGGGTAAATCTTTAAGCGTTGGTTGACAATTTTTTGGAAAGAAATTTCTGAAGGTAATGTTCTCTTTAAGTAAAAAAGCCGATTTAAAAAAAATTAAATACACACAGCATATGAGTTACTTATTTTTTTTCCTGGAAAAAAGAACACTTTCTTTGGATTTAGGAAATTAAAAATTGAGGATTTTCCGGAAAATCTCGGGAGTTGCCCACTACTTTTATACGTAATTTCAGTATGAAATTGTAACTCCTAATAATACACAGTTAGTAAACCATGTTACAAAATCATTTGAAACGAAATTTTGTTTTTGTTTTGTTAAAGGTATATGACCTACGAAATTGTTTTTAAAAATGAAATTATTAGCCGTATAAAACTATTGTTAGTCATTTCCAGTAGTTTATAGTTTTTATATGACCTGAACGGTTACCCGCACTTGCTGTTCTTGACGTTCATTGCACCCATTACTCTATGTTACTGTAATGTTTGTTGGTACATAATTACCTACGGTGTATAAAATTTAATTTTCATTTTCTGGTTATATTTTTTTGTTCTGGTCAATTGATTTTTTTTATATTAATTTAAAATAAAAAAGTTCACAAAGTTGTGAGTTGCTCTCAATTTTTTTAAAATCTATTTTTAGGTTTTCCAGAAGTAATAGTCCGGAAACTATGCACCACATGAGCCTTGAATGCAAATCTGCATACGAAGAATCGAAAGATGTTGAAGAAGAATTGGAAGAAGAGATTTCTATGTGGTTACGATGTTCTCCATCTGATCTCTATTACAGCCGTTGTTCAACGGTATGTTATAGATTAGATACCCTGTGTTTGTAAAATGCTGTTAGGTTGTATTTTTAAAATGCTAAGACAAATTTTCACAACGAAAACAATATAAAACAATTAAAATGTGAAGAGTTGCCCGTGCAAAGTTGCTCAGCCAAATGTAAACAACCAAATAGCAAAAGCGAAATTTCCTAAAATTATCTCATTACCTGAAGAACAATCAAGAACATATAAAAAAGTACACACATTAAAAACAATTCTAGACAGTTTTTAGATTTGAGACCATTTTTTGGAAACGTCAAATTTCATTTAATGTTCCGACTAGGGGAATCGGGTGGCACAATGCATACTGGATTGTGTAGGCTGTGACAAGTGAGTTAACTGAGTACACTTGAGAACCCATTGATGTAAATCAAAGTGATTTATATCACTGATAATTTCTAATGTTTCTGTTTCAAGTGAAATAAATTGTTTAAATATGTATAGAAAATTAGAAAAACTTTTTTTTTGTTTTTCAGCCTAATATGGGATTTAGCTGACTCACAGATTCAAACATTCAGATGGATGAACAATCAGTCTGTTTTTTTAGCCTGTCTTGATTGGAAGTTGTAATCAGATATTGACAGCTTCACCTTAGCTTACGATAATGTGAAAGTGCCATGGACGTGAGTAGGGGTACAGCCATTGCTAAAGACGAGTATTATGTTATGAAAGCCTCTATTAAAAATATTTCTAAAGACTACACCTCCATAATTTCATGTATTTCCATTTTGACTCTTGCAAGACGAGAAAAAGTAACGGGAGCAAACACAATTGTCGAACTGATTCTATCATTTTTCTGTTGGGTCATTATGTATCTATTGCTATGGCAACCTAACGGAAAAAATGAATACAGTTGTGGTTGCTTTTTTTCCTTTTTTAAGCTTTAAAATGGTATATTACAAATTAAGGAATTAAGTCAATTTTCTTTTCTCAATAGTGATATGTTTTATATTCTAATTAAGACATTAAATATGTTTTAATATCTTACATGACATTAGTCTTTAATGATGCAAGCACCTTGTATGATGTCCGTGGTGATAAGTCACTGATAACACGCACTAACATATGCTCTTAAATTGAACAGTCACTGCACTGTTATTTAGACATTTTACTTACAGAATGAATATGTCAACTGCTTGAAAAATGGACTCAAAGCAGCACCAGATTAAGAGCTGGCCTCTGCTGACCGAGTACTAAAGTCTATAATATGTTAAGTGGAAAGAAATTTTCCTCATTTGGATGTGACCCTATAGAATCAGAAATCTTCTTGGTGTTACAAAAAATTGAGTCTGTTGAAGGTTTCAATGTTTCATGGGATAGTAACGCAACTTTAAGCAGACGTTATTTTAAATTTTTGTAGACTAGAAAAAGTTTATTTTGAAAGATACCAACATAAAAAATACTTTTAAGTGATTATTAAGCTACCTTTCTATTTTGCAAATCATTGTCTAGTTTCACTTAATTTTGCTGTTGAAAAAAGAATAATCGAATTTCGAAATGTTAAATTCCTATTTAAGACCCTAGACAACTCAGTTTGCACGTGCTGCATGACTCCATGGGCGCAATGTTAAGTGAAACTTGATGTTTCCAAAATCATGGGCTCGATTTTATAGCCACCTTAGTGCTTTTTAAGTTGATTTTTTTAACTATGGTAATTAACTTTATAATCTCTTGAATGTTGTGGGGAAATATTAAGGCGGTTTTTGCAGTATTCAAAGGCATTTTTATTTTATACAATTTTTAATTATGCTAATTTGCTTGACCCTTGTTAAAGACTATTGACTTCAAAAAGATCCATTTTGCTAGCCACGTCTCTGTTTTTAAATACATGCATTAAGGTAAATTCCTGATGTTTCGAATTGCCGTTTAGTTGCTACAGCCATCTAGGCAGGTTTGAACCACAAAATTGACTGTGTCTCATGGCACGTGTGAGGTCATAAATTCCTATTATGTAATTATAAATAATGAGGGGTTAAGTGTCATGTATAACTATGACATAATCAAATTCCAGTGAGGTAATAATTTAATTTGTAACCTTTGAATATTTTACTTTTGGAATGTTTTTCTGTTGGTCACATGATAACATTCTTGGTTAGTTCCAGTGTATATAAAGAGCTGTAATTTCCTTTTTAATCATTCTTGCTTCTGGAAGTCTGTGAGGGTGCCAGTAAATTGTGGGCCAGATTCATCTTTTTAAAACCATCAGTGCAGGAACTATTTACTGCTTTTGTTTCATCATGGTGTATGCCATTATACCATCATTATTGTGTAGCCTGTTGTGCTTTATATTAGTCATCATTGTGTGAACTATATTTTTGTGGCAACCTGGTCTGCTCAATTTTAAATTTTGAGTGAGCAGACGAATTTCCCTATGGTGGTCTGCCTGACAGCTACAGTAGGCTGTTAGGTCGGACGCCATTTTGGTGCCAGCAGACCTCTCACCATGAAGTCTATGGGTGAGAGGTCAGATGTGACCTCTGTCCCCTCCAGGTGGAGTTGCCTGGAGGTTTCCTGTGGCCTAGTCAACCACAGGATCTTGGCAGTGTGTTGTAGGTTTTGAATGTGACTAGACCTGTGGGTGGAGGTCTGGGTGACCTCCACTGTCCAGCTCATCTAAGTCATCTTTTGTGCCTTTTTGTTTTGTATATCTCTCTTGGCTGGAGGGAATTTCCCAGCCAAGTTCTGTAAATATAACCATCACTGCATCATACATCGTAAGTGTATAATTAAAACACTTTATCATCACTTGCTTTGTGTCCATGTATTTTCTTTGGGGAGTACCGCGGAGGGTGGGTTGTCCGGGTTGGGGTCAACGCCACCGTCTTTACCGACTTGTTTCGGCCGGTGCTTGTGTCGGCTCGCGGTAGAACAACGGTTCTACCGCGATATTCTCGGCGTGGCGGCGTGGTTTTCGTCCGTGTCCATCAAGGGTGGCTCCAGGGAGCCGACACGTCTCCAGGAGCACCGTGGGAAAGGCGGCTTCGGGTACGGTCCCGTCCCCGTAAGGAGCCGGTTAGCGGTAAGTTTTACGTCCGCTCTGGGGTTTAATTTACCGGGGTATTGTGACGGTCCGGCGGGACGTTACAATTGGTGGAGGCGCCGGGTACCTGTACCCCACCTCTCGCACGGTGATTTACCGTGTATTCGACCGTTTAGTCGGTTGAATCACAGTGAGGTGAGAGTACGCCACTGGGCGCGGACTTTGGTCCGTGGGACGTACGACTTTACAGAGTTGGGTGAAACCTCTCTGGTCGAACATACGATTGACATTGGTGGGCAACCTCCAGTGCGGGAAGGATTGCGTCAAACCGCTCCAGCGGCCAGAGCAGTCGAGAAAGAAGAGGTTGCGAAGATGTTGGATGCAGGGGTTATCCAACCTTCGTGTAGTCCTTACGCGAGCCCTATCTTGCTTGTCCGCAAGAAGGATGGTGGCTTTCGTTTTTGTGTGGACTACCGGAAACTGAATGCCCAGACAAAGCTGGATCAGTATCCGTTGCCTCGCATCGATGATGCGCTCGACTCGTTGGCCGGTGCGAAGTTCTTCGCTACCTTGGACCTGGCTAGTGGTTACTGGCAGGTTCGGATGGCTGAGCCAGACGTTGAGAAGACGGCATTTATTTGCTCTCAAGGTCTGTTTGAGTTCCGGAAAATGCCTTTCGGACTCTTTAATGCTCCAGCCACCATGCAGAGAGCGCTTGACCTCTTATTGGCAGGGCATAAGTAGGAGACTTGTCTGGTGTACCTGGACGATATTATCGTCTTTGGGAACACTTTCGAGCAGTTTCTCGAGAGACTTTCCACTGTCCTTGGGCTGTTACGAGGGGCGGAGCTCAAACTCCAGCCGAAGAAATGTTTTTTTGGCTTTAACAAAGTACGTTATCTCGGTCACGTAGTGAGTGCCGAGGGAGTTGCTCCGGACCCGGATCTCGTGCGGGCAGTCCAGGAGTTTGATGTTCCGACGACGGTGACAGGCATCCGCAGTTTTCTCAGACTTGCCGGTTACTATCGAAGGTTCATCAAGGACTTCGCCAAGGGGGCAAGGCCTTTGCACGATCTGACGAAGAAGGATGCGTCCTTCGAGTGGTCGGATCAGTGCAAACTAGTGTTCGGTTAAAGGCATTTTTAACCGAAGTGCCGGTACTCACCATGTACGATCCTCGTGGTGAGGTAATTATCCATACCGACGCTAGTGGGTACGGCTTGGGAGTCGTAGTCTACCAGAAGTTGTCGGAGGACAATGTCCCCCGTGTTCTGGCCTATGTAAGCCGACTCATGAAAGGAGCGGAAACACGGTATTCGGTCACCGAGCAGGAGTGCTTGGCGGTCATGAGAGGGGTACGGTGGTCACGCAGTATTCCGACGTGGTCTACGAGATAGAGTTCGTAGACGGGTATGGTCGGAAGGTGCGTGACTGGTTTCACGTGGATAACCTTAAGCCGTATATACCCACCTGCACCGTGAGACAGGTAGATGGACTAGGAGTCTCTGACACCTCCTCCGGTACAGACAGCGATGCCACGGAGGCTTCGGCACGGAGTGGATTGACTCCGGCGCTAAAGCCACCGTCCATTTCTTCGCCAGAGTCTACCGACTCTGAGGCAAATAACCCCCCTCCACCTCGGTACAATCTCCGTCCGCGGAGACCGAGGGTGTTCGATTTGAGTGGGTTTGACGCTCGAGTGGGAAGCCCCCCAGGAAGGCCCATATTGTTGGGTACTCTGAGTGAGTCCTTCCCATGGTGGGAGAGAGCCGGCAGTCCGCTAGTTTGGGCTTACGGCTGGGAGAGGAGGCGGCCAGACATTGCGGTGTTTGGGGCCCGCCACGGTTTCCGTAGAAACCAAGGGCTGCCCATCACCAGGTGTCCAGCCACAGGCCCGACAAAATCGGTCCGTGGACGGAGAAATCCGTCCGTGAAAACCTCCGTGAAATCTCCAATTACCGTCAATATAAGAGAATTGACGGTAAATGTCTCTACCCACCAGTTCCAGTCTTGGTGTAGGAGAATTCACCGTGTGTCTGCCCCTAAAAAGGCAGACGACGGTGAAATCTCCATGGTGACCATGCATGAGGCGGCTGATGACCTTTTATCCGCTACTGCACGGCCATTAGCCGCTAAGATGGTGAATTTGGCGGCTAGGTGCCATTTTGTTTTGCACAAACTTAAACAAAAAACGCTGGCCGCACGTGGGTTGGAAAAAACCACAATTCACCGTCAAAGAGGCCAGCCAAGACTGGAAACCAGCAAAATAATTGAAAAAGTAAGTCCCTCTAAGGGAATTTCCTTCTCCTGCCTGTTGGCAGTTTTCTTTTATTTGTTAACGGTGTGTTTTACGGTCGTTGACCGTATACACATGTGGTGGGTGTGGTTTCGCCGCCATGACTGTTGTCATGGTGGCCCAACCATTATGGAAAGCACTTTTCCGGCGGGGTCAGCCCGTCCGAGCGCCGTTTCGCTTGGGAAGGCCCAAGTTCGACGGTGTTTGGACGGTAGAGGCCCGCCAGGGAGTGGTTTTCGCCGTCCGAAGGCGGTAAAACGGTTTCGACCATGAATTGCCGACTTTGGACTCTGAAAACGGGAATTCTCACGGTAAAAGTTCGTGGAATTCACTTTTTCACGGTGACAACTTATTTTTAGCGGTTCTTTCCCTGTTTAATAGGTCCACCACGGAGAAGGAGAAGGAGGAAGGCGACGGGAGTGGCCAACGGTCCCCCTCCCTCAGCCCGCTGCATCCTGGGGATGCAAGGCTGTTGGGGTCGGGATCGGAGGGCTCCCCATCATCTGGCGGACCGGAAACGGCTGACGCCACCGTGGAATCAGTTGATTCCCCGGCGGCAGAGGCCGTAGAAGGTCTGGAGTCTGCCCAGTCGACTCCGACCGGTGTTGGAGCCTTCTGGGGCAGATACCTGCAGTCTCCCTCCAGGGATACGGCTGCTACCACCGTTCAGTTGGTGGCGGCGGTAGTTTCTCCGTGTGGGGAGCCTGCAGAAGCGGGTGTTGATGGTGGGAAAGCGGCTACCGGTGTGGTAACCGCTAGTACCCCGGAACCCGGGTCTCCGTCTGTTCGAGACCTCCTAGATTGGTCTAGGGTGGTCGAGGACAGTGAGGACGTCTCCTTGGGAGCGTCCCTAGTCATTGACACGGAGATGGAGGTCGAAACCACCGTTGATCGGTGGTTGACGCCTCAAGGCAGTGGCGGAGCCGTAACGCCTCTTCAGAGGGCTCTTCGGAGTCTGACGGGAGTAGTTCGGCCTCCGAGGGTAAACCGTCTGGGACGGGATCCTCCGGAGTTCTACCCGCCGATCCAATGTCTTTGGAGGCCGTGGCTGTGTCCTTGGCCGAAGAAGAATGCCGCTTGGATCGGTTGGATGAAGCTAGACGGGACATGGTCCAGGAAGGTGGCTTCCTGGTCGGGGACCGTCGATGCTTCGTCGGGGAGTTTTCGACCGTGCAGGTGAAGAAGGACGGCACGAAGAAGCACAAGAAGAAGTCTGGAGCCGCACGGATCACTGCCAGAGCCAAGGCTCTCACGGAGAGAGAGGCGATGCTCAAAGCTAAGGAGGAGGCGTTGAAGAAGTTCACGCCTGCTGTGGGGCTTCGAGCAGAGACTCTCCCCCGCCCTTACGGTTGTGCAGGGACTGCTGGGCCAGAGAAGCCGGCTGCTGGATCGGGTCCGCCCGAGGCAGTAGCTGGCCCCTCCAGCTGGCAGTCGGACAACCCGAAGAGGGACCGGCGAGCGGAGAAAAAGGCTACTCAGCCTCCAGTACCCGCTCCCGGTAAAACGGGGAAATCTGTGAGTGGTGGTGGTGGTAAGGGACAAAAAATTTCCCGCCCTCACACCCCACCAGTGGCTGAACGCTCTAGAGGCAAGAAGGCCAGGTCCTCCGGGCGAGGAAAGGCCTCCGAACCTCGGAAGCCAGAGAGCTTGGAGAACAAGCTCAAACGGCTTCAGGCTCAAGCAGCGAGCCTGCACCGACAGATCGCTTGTGCGGTCGGTGCAGGTGAGCGGCAGGAGTTTGAGCGCCGGGCTGCGGAGTTCCCTCCCCTGCAGGGAATGCCGCCCGGAGCCCGCTCAAAACAGGGGAACCTCCTGTCGATCGTGGCGTCCCGCCGATTGCGAGTGCCACGACCATCGCTGGCCAGAAGCGAATCGCCGAGAGGGAGGCAATGCAGGCTTCCAGTGCACCAGCCCATGGTGCGGAAGCCAAAGCGACTGGTGGCAAGAGTCAGCCGACTCTTGCATCGAAGGAGAAGTCTCTTCTTCGGGATGGTCGAGGAAGATTTGTTTCCGGACAATCATCCTCGACTGTCACCTCGGCTAAGGGCACTTCTACGAAGAAGAGTACGGCTCCGGCCGGAAAACCTTCGAGGAAGGAGTCCGAGAAGGCGAAGGGGGCTAACCACCCGCCTAAGCCTGATCGGCCCAGTAAGTCGTCGGGGTCAGTTAGGTCTGACACGACGCATGGTCAACCTTCCTCTCACGGGAAGAAAAAGAAAAAGGACTGTAAAAAGTCCAAGCGTGAGAGGAAGGGAAGTCCGACACCCTCCAGTAGTAGGCGCCAGGGAGCCGAAACTGGAGGCGTCGTGGCGGAAAAGGATGGATGGATGGTAGGTCGATGCGCGACGTTTTGGTCGGCATGCCTCCATCCTCCCCGAAGGTGGATGCGGTCTCGAGCCTGCGGGCTCGAGCAGTGGGAACCCTGCACCGTGTGACTTTGCCCTCACCTAGGGGCGAAGGAACCTCGGTTGCAGGAGTCAGTGTTCCCACAAGACGTGACCCCCGGTGGGGGTACACCCTTCTCTCCGGTCCATGGCGGCGGGGTATTTGATACCCTAGGACCTGAAACGTCAACCTCCCCTAGGCCTGAGGCTGAGGGATGGCGTATTGGCGCGTTGCCACCGTATTCAGATGCAGAGGTGTATCTGAGTAACCGGCATGGTCTCTGGCAGGACCAGCCGGGAATGGAGGGTTGCCAATACCACGGCTACTACCGTCTGGATGAGCCACTTCCAGAGCCGTGGGTAGCAAGGCTACCGCCGTACAACATGCGCCATGGCGTTTGGTGGTGGAGGTTTTCCGGTGGTCACGGTCGTAAACCCGGTCCAGCAAACATTTGCTATTTTGGATGTGGTGGGGCTAGATGCCGGGATAGTTCGTCTAGTCCGGCGTGCAGCCCCATTCATCCAACGTTTGCTGGGATGCGACTTAGGAGGTATGGCTGGACAGTATTACTGAGCCTCTACCGGGGTGCGAGACCGAGCCCGCGGTTGCCCTGGTAGACCTCCTAACAAGTCGGACGCTTCGCATGCGTTCGCAACTCCAAGATATTCTTTTCGAGGAATTCCGAGCCCTGAAGGAAAGCCGTCTTAGGGGGACGGTCTTCGATACTGGTTTTCGGTGGCGTAACACCCAGATGTGCCTGTGGTGGGCACGTCAGTGGGCTGCGGTGTGGATGGGCTCCACTTTCGCGACACCGCCAGAGAAGCTGTCCGGAACCTAAGAAGGTCAGGTTCGGGGAGGCTGGCTGGCTCGACTGACCTGTTCCCGAGACGGAACAGGAAAGTTGAGAGGATTGTGGCAACCTGGTCTGGTCAATTTTAAATTTTGAGTGAGCAGACAAATTTCCCTATGGTGGTCTGCCTGACAGCTACAGTAGGCTGTTAGGTCGGACGCCATTTTGGTGCCAGCAGACCTCTCACCATGAAGTCTATGGGTGAGAGGTCAGATGTGACCTCTGTCCCCTCCAGGTGGAGTTGCCTGGAGGTTTCCTGTGACCTAGTCAACCACAGGATCTGGGCAGTGTGTTGTAGGTTTTGAATGTGACTAGACCTGTGGGTGGAGGTCTGGGTGACCTCCACTGCCTTTTTGTTTTGTATATCTCTCTTGGCTGGAGGGAATTTCCCAGCCAAGTTCTGTAAATATAACCATCACTGCATCATACATCATAAGTGTATAATTAAAACACTTTATCATCACTTGCTTTGTGTCCATGTATTTTCTTTGGGGAGTACCGCGGAGGGTGGGTTGTCCGGGTTGGGGTCAACGCCACCGTCTTTACCGACTTGTTTCGGCCGGTGCTTGTGTCGGCTCGCGGTAGAACGGTTCTACCGCGAGCCGACACAACAATTCTCGGCGTGGCGGCGTGGTTTTCGTCCGTGTCCGTCGAGGGTGGCTCCAGGGAGCCGACACGTCTCCAGGAACACCGTGGGAGAGGCAGCTACGGTTACGGTTCCGTCCCCGTAAGGAGCCGGTTAGCGGTAAGTTTTACGTCCGTTCTGGGGTTTAATTTACCGGGGTATTGTGACTGTCCGGCGGGACGTTACATTTTCAACTGTTCATCTATGTCAGCATAGTATGAACTATTTTGAATCATCTTTCATCCTAAGCAGCATCTCATAATCTAACTTCATATCATCTGGTATTGCATGAAATCCACTCCAGCAAGAAACACTGGTTTGCATGAATACCCTAACTTCATGTTTGGCTCCATTACTGAGTCGAAGTTGTACTTCCTCTTGACCATGTGCAAGATATTTTATTATTATTTCTTTGATTATAATGTATATTTAAGTATATTTAAATGCCATTATTTATTTATATTTTGTAAACTAAACAGTGGTTAATAGTAATATATTTTATTTGTTTTGTTATATTAAATAATATTCTAAATAGTAATTTTTGTCTCACTGGAGTTTTGTTAGTTAAGGGATTATTAATCAATTATACCTATACAATCATTTAACCATTACACATATGAAACTCTGTTCTTAAATCTTATCAACTCTGGTGTTAACCATGTAATGTTATATTATGCAGTTATTAACATAGGGGCTACATCTTCATTTACAGTATTTATTGTAAAAAACATTTCATTGTTCTCTTTCTTTCATGTAGGTTTGTATTTTTTAATGTAGTTTTTTACTTTTTTGTACCCACATTAAGAATCCGCTAACGATGGTTGCAACTCCCAAACTTGTTGCTCTTCTGGATCGATTTGAAGAAGAAATAGTTTTGCGTGCAAACAAAGTGAGAATGGCTAGACCACAGTATGAACACCCGACTCGTAAGCAGAAGATGTCTCTGGTTTTGCAAGGTAGAAATTCATAATTACTTATTTCAGTTTATCGGATCAGAACTTTAATCTGCAAGATTTGTGTTGTCTCATATCTTACATTTCAATTAAATATTTGTGATTTTCATGACAAACGACAATGTTATGTACAGAAACTTTTCTTATTTTAGAATCTAGCGATAGTGATAGCGTTGAATTATCTGATGGAGAGTCGAGTGGTGATGAAGACACTGCAATGCAAGAGCTAGAACGAAAACGAAAACATCCTGACCGTCTCAATGAAGAACTATGGTACAACGATCTTGGTGAAGTGCGTTTTGTTAAAAAAAAGTCTCCACATTTGAATTCGTGTGCCGAAGTTCAACATTTATTTTCTTAGATGAATGATGGTCCGTTGTGTCGCTGCAGCAACAAAGCACGGCGCTCTGGAATACGTCATGGAATATATCCTGGAGAAGATCACCTGTTGCAGTGTGATCCACTTTCGAACAATGCTGATCGCCTGTTCCACTACCGAATTACTATGTCACCACATACAAATTTTCTGGTTTGCTTCTAAAATTGAAATTTATTCTTCAGCAGAGGAACTAATAAACGATGTTACTTTGATTATGGTTTCATGATTTAGACGAAGACACCAACCATTATACGACATGATGGTCACGAGTTTCTATTTGAAGGTTTCTCAATGCTGTCACATTACAAATTGTCGAAACTGCCCACTTGCAAGGTGATACGGTTCAACATTGAATACACCATTCACTATATGGAGGAAAAGCTTCCTGATAATTTCACGATCCGAGGTCTAGAGCTATTTTGTGATTATCTCTACCGAGAAATTCTTGAACTTGTTGATCTTGATCTTCGTGCACATGAAGATGATGTCGGTTGCAAAAGGTTTCACTTTTTTCCACGCTTTGCCCGTCCTTTGGATGGTATGTCATTTTTATCTTTATTTTCCTTTTTTATTCTTGCACCTTGTGTAGTTCTTACCAAACGCATAACATAACATAAATTCATAAGTTTACATTGGTGTTTACGTGCACTGAGCTTCACATTTGTATTTTTGAAAAGGTTGTGATTATGCAACATGTTTTGTATACATGTGCTGCATAGAAACAAAAAGAACACTAGCTTAGAAAAGGTTTAATAAGCAAGAAGTGTTAGTGTTTGATCTGTGACGACCGGATTGTGAGCTTTTGACATCAACGCTATAATTTCACCAACTTAAAGATGGTGTTTTCTGTGACTCATTTCTTCTCTTGATCGCACGGTGCCCGCACGAAGAATATCCGAGTTACAGAAATAGCTGGATGGAGTTGGATTACGATCATCCTCCTGCATGGGGGTGAAATCAATGCAGAAGGATGGTGGCCATCCTTCTCTCGGTCGATGCTGATGTACATCTTCTCCTGTGTGTTGTTACCAATAGAAGATGTAGCTTCTTCAGGATTGTATGTCTCCTGCCTTATGCTGTCTCTGGCCTCTGTAGAGAAGTTATTAGTTACCAAACATGAAGACAACGCAGATTTCCATTACAAACACTATTCATTCTTGTACGGAAACACTCTTAAGTTTACAAGAATGAATTGGTTATTAAAGGTTCGTCCTCATGCCCAAGATGTGGTACGGAATAATCAACGTAATACAATTTAAAGCAAAGACAAGGACAAGGAACAAAGTGGAACACGGTCCTTTTATACCTTGGACCTGTGTACAACTACGAGGTGTAACCAGTTCCAAGTGACCATGGTCGTAAGTGTATCACTCCGCCACTTTGATGTGCATCAGAAGTGTGAGTCAGAGAGGAGAGAGGGACAAGCAGGAGTTTCTCTCAGGCTATGGTTTTGGCGGGAACGGGAGTTACTGGGTGTTACATACCTCCCAACTTTGCTTGGAGTACATCCTCGTACTCTAGCCAAAGGGGGAAGGCGAAGTAACGCAAGCAGGGCCGCATGGGTGGATGCGGACGCACCTTGTACAGAGGTATATTCAAAAGAGGGCACTGGTACATTAGTGCTAGTGTCCTCTAATGTATAAAAAGGCTGAAACTGAAAGAAAGACACAATGTACATATGATGAAAAAATGGAGCGAGTAATCTCATGCATTTACAATGGATATTTGTTTTGATTAATTTTTTCTTACACCCACGTTACACCCAAGACGTATTCGTGAAGTGCTTGTAGGGGGTCTGATGGTGATTGAAGGAGCTGGCTCCACAGCCCGGGGTTGTGTGCTTCCCAGGTGACCCTGGAGACTCTCCAGGAAACTTTGGTGAATGGTCATCCGGGCTGGTGGCTGTCTGGTGAGGACACTGTAGACAGCTTCCCAGAGGATGGTGGCCTGGTAGGTGGTGCGGGTGCTCCATACGATCTTTCGAGCGATGTTGTATTCTCCGTTAAGTGGGACCCCCAGGAGACTGTTGATGAAGGCTTGCTGTAGGGCCCCAAGGGCCGGGGTGATGTGCTGCTCTGCAAACTGGTAGATCTCGACGTACCTGCCGGAGGACACCAGGATGGCCATGGAGAGTTGTAGGTGGTATGACATCCCCACGACATAGTGTCCTTCTGGTATGTAAAGGCATGGAAACCCCTCCATCAGGTTGTAGTGGCCCAGGTAGTAGATGCTCACTGGCCTTATATGTTGCTGCCAGAGTGCCCAGCAGTTGTTCAGCAGTCGTTCACCTCGTGCTTCTTGGCGAAGTGGCCGTTATACTGGTAGTCTTGTGGTGGTTACAGTCAGAACTCGGAACGGTTGTGTCACTTGTGGTAAGTTTACGGGTGCCAGTGGTTGCTCCGGAATTGTTGGAGCCTTATTAATGCGGTTACATGAGGCAGTTGATGTTGTCAGGTCGACAGCATGCGCTGTTCGACAGCATTCACGATCGTGACTTCTTCGGCCTTGGGTTGGCACATTGCAGTGTCATCCGGGTCCATACATGTAGATGGGCCGGGGATGGCATCATCCTGGTTTCCCGTTGTCTCACTGTACTGTGACATCTTGCTTTTCTTGTAATGATTCTTGAAGTGCTGGTGACCAGCCCGGCATTGTCTATATACTCGTGTTTTCCGACCCCCCCTTCTAGGTGTAAAATTCTAGAGTCCCACGGATTAGATGAAACTCCAAATTGGGTGTCGGTTTCCGGGTATTGAACGCCGTTCTTCATCTATTGTTTGTTGTGGTTGTCAGACGACCCAACGCGATGTGATAGGTATACCCATACCCATTAGGAATTTGATTCGATCAGTGGTGAAATGCAAACAGTGGTTGTGTGAATGGGGCATCCGTGGATGACCGATGTGACGTTAAGATAAACAACCAATCCGCAAAAAAATGTAGGGTTGTTTGGTAAGGTTATTGGTGAGGTGTTGATGAGTGATTTATTGTTGATGTGGTTCTTGTTGTGGGAGGTTGGTTTCTTTTCCCCCAACCCTTCGACAACTGTCCTCAGTTGTTTTGGTTTGATATAAACTATGTTCACCATGTCTTGAATCAGTCTCCCAAACATGTCTTCATGTTCCAGCTTGAGCACCGTGTTGATGATTCTGGTTACTGTTTAACCATCTGTACGAGTAACAGCTTTTTAGTTTCATCAGGCATGATGCGTTGGTCTCGGACAAGCACTGGATCTCCGACTTTGTATGGGTATCGCGTCTTCAGTCTGGCATCGTAGTACTTTTGTTGCAAATGAGCCTCGTGCTGGTTGGCTTTTGTGATCTCGACCTCTTCTGTGGCGGCCACAGAAGGTGCTGCAGGATTTGAATCCATAACCTTTGGCAGGAGAGGTGCCTGGTTGTCAACTCGCAGTCGGGCATCTCTTCCAGACATTAGGTGGTATGGCAAGTACTTTGTTGATGTGTGTATGGCGGTGTTGTAAGTGCAGGCAGCGGCTTACAGATGGAAATACCAGTCTCACTGTCTTTTTTCAGGTCTTAGAAGTCTCTTGACGGTCTGCATTATAGTTTTATTCGTTCTTTCTGCAATACCGTCTCCTTGCAGAAAGTACGCTGTCGTGGTGGCGTGCTTAATCCCTAGTTCGTCACACAGCGCTTGTGTCTTTGGCTGTGACAGGTGTTCCCTGATCAGTGATTATCCTCCTGGGCAGCCCGATGAGATACACGATCGTATCTTGGAGGAAGTTCTTAGTTGTTTTGGCCGACTGGCTGTGCACAGCTCGTGCGAAGCAGAATCTGGTGGTGTAATCCTCTGCCAAGATGATGTGCTTGACACCACCCAGTGATTTTGGTACGGGGCCAATATAATCGATCCTCCAACATTCTCCTGGATCCCCAATCTACATTTCATGCAGGAATCCAGGCAGTCTAGATTGTGGTGTCTTGCATTTTTGGCATACTTCGCAGGTGCGCACATATTCGATGGTATCCTGCTTCCATGCTGGCCAAAAGAATTGTTGGCACACCTTATCCTGGCCGATATGTCCGGCTTCAGGACTGTCGTGTAGTAGTTTCAGAACTTCGGGTACCAGATGTTTAGGCACCACCGTCACGAGCTTTGGTGTAACGCTACCTTGGTACACAAGGGCGCAGAGTATCCCATCCACAATGATGTAGATCTGATGAAGCTCGGAGCTTGGATTGTTGCGAAGTTCGCTTTTGAGTTGTGTCACGTTGGGGACTTTCTCCTGTTGCTCCGACCAATCCCACTGCAATGTTACTGCGTAAACCACGCTGTCATCAAGATCGTCCAGGCTAGCTTGAAAATTCCAATCCTCAGGAACATCTACCGGACTCCGTGAGATGCAACCTGCATCCACGTGAGTGATGCCGGCTTTATAGACTACCGTGTAGTTATATTCCTGGAGTAACAACTGCCAGCGACAATGCGTGATGGTCGGTGACGATGACAACGGCTTTGTTGAAGAGGTACGGTCGGAACTTGACGATGCCGTACACCACTGCGAGACACTATTGGTAGTTGAGTAGTTCAGCTCAGCATCTTGTAATACACGAGACACCTGGTATAGGATGGCCCCGATACCATAGGCAGATGCATTCTGATTTCGGCATCTAGATTGTAAATGGCCAAAACCGGTGCAGTGGTTAGCTTGGTCTTCAACAAAATGAATGCTGCCTCTCTGCCGATCGTTCATGAAAAGGGCAACCCTTTCTTGGTCATATCCATGAGTGGTTTGGCGAAATGGGCAAAGTTGGTGATGAAGCGCCGATAGAAACCGGCCATGCCCAGGAATCGCTTTACCTCCTTGACATTAGTAGGAGCTGCTAAGTCGGAGATGGCAAACACTTTCCGCGGGTCTGGACGTACTCCTGCTTCTGGGATGATGTGCCCTAAGTAGAGGACTTCTTCGAAACCGAAGAAGCTCTTGTCGGGGTGTAGCTTCAACCCTGCCTCTCTTAGGAGTCCCAGGACGCTGTCCAACCTCTCAATAAATTGTTCGAAAGTCGCACCGAACACGATATCATCCAGATATACTAGGCAGGTCTCCCATTTGTGGCTGGCAAAAAGGATGTCTAGGGCACTCTGCATAGTAGCAGGAGCGTTACACAGACCCAAGGGCATTTGATTGAATTTGAATAGCCCACTAGTTGTGATGAACGCCGTCTTCTCCGTCATCCTTGGCGACCTCAAATTGCCAGTAGCCAGAGATCATGTCGAGGGTCGAGAAGATTCTTGACCCACGAAGTGAATCTAAAGCATCATCGATTCGGGGTAATGGGTAATTGTCTGGTTTGGTTATGTCGTTCAGATGCCTGTAGTCGCTGCAGAAACACCATTGCCCGTCTTTCTTTACCAAAACTACTGGTGAAGCATAAGGAGACTTGGATGGTTGAGCCACTCCAGTCGCGAGCATTTCTTCGACCGTTTTCCTGATGATCTCCTGTTGTTCGGGGCTGCTCCTTCTGAGGGGTCCATGATCGCCAGTATCGATCCGATGCTCGGTCAGGTTGGTGCATCCAAGTTCTGATGTCTAAGGCAAAGACGTCTCGATAGGATCTCAGAAGATCCATTAGAATGTGCCTCTGGCCATTAGGCCATTAGGCCCGAGTCACATTGCCTCATCGAATTTAGCACTTGACTTTTGTCAATATCGGGTCAGCGTTTGAAGTTGCTTTTACTTCAACCGTCTTGAGGCAGTAATCTTTTTGTATGTGGGCTATTACTTCGCCGGAGGCGAGGGTCAATGGCTTCGCAGTGGTGTTCAGCACTTCGACCTGGAAGTTGTTGCTATTGCAGCCTTGCATGATACCAGAAGCCACACAGACTCCCCTCAAGGCTTGTAGCTTCTCATCGGGAGCAACCACGAAATGGTCTTGGTCCGTGAGGATTCTAGAGTCCTCTACCTCCACTAGTGCGGTCCCTCACCCAATGAGTTGTGTTATCCTTTTGACTACTAAGTGCTCGTTTGGTTGTTACATAGTCTTGACTTCAATGGGAGTGGTGACCGTCTCCCCAAGAGTGACTGGTGTAATCTCCTCTAAGGCACTCTTGACGTATGCTTCAATACACTGCCTTTTGAGTGTCGGCTCAAAGAGGTCATCTTCCAAGTAGACTTTATTGGTCTGCATGGACACAAGGAGCTTCAGTGCCCCACCCAGGTCTCAGCCTAAAATGACGTCTGGTGTGCCGGTGATAACTAGCAACCGGCCAGTGGCAGATTGGTTGGCAATTTCCACGGTAGCAGAAACTTGCCCCGTCACAGCGATAGTTTCTCCTCCAACTCCCTCGATTTTGGGAGGGCGAGCCATGGGCTCGATGTTGAGTTGGAGCCGTTTTGCTAGGCTATCAGCAATAACGCTGCCATGAGCTCCAGTGTCCACAAGCATGCGTACTGGTGTTCTGTGCACTCATAGTTTCTATAACGTGGTAAATAGTACACGCGCTCTTCAGGTCGGACATAATGACCTGGTACGTGTCGTCTGTAGTGTAGACCGTAGCGAGGCTTGTACTGCTCTTGGTAACCGATAAAGTGCGGCAAAGAGCTGTCCGATTCGTTACGGTATCTGATGTGATTGTTTGTGTTGAAGTTCGTGGAGTTCGTAACAGCGCAGGTGGCGAGTCGGCGGCGTTAAGTAGGTACATGATGGTATCTATTTTACAGCCATCACACGGCTGTGTTTGTGTGACGGAGCACTCTGGCTGGGGTCGTTCGGATTGATATGGTCGAGAGTAAGATGGGTAGTATGCTCGTAGTGGTGGTGACTGCTGTAGAGAGCGATCGTATGAGGTGTGAGCCATGCGCTGTGACGTTGGTTGGTGCACATCACCACTAATGGTGGCACCATATTGTGGTGTTCCCAGGTGCCTGGTCGACTGGTCGGGTCCACTGGGGTTCATATGGGGCGACCATATGCGACGATGCGGCGTATCTAGTGTGTGCCGTATGTCTGGTGTCAGGTGAGTCCCCCATAGTATTGATGGATGCGTGCCGCCTCCAGAGTGAAATAGAGCCCTCCAGGCAGCCCCAGTTAGTTGTGGGTGGGCGTCCATTTATGTGGTGACTCATTCAGCACGTCGTATTCTGTAGTAGTAATGTAGGTCGATGTGTGTAGGTTCGATCGCAGATTCCGCTGTAGATCGTGATCTTTTGTCGGTAACCGACACCCTCGTACTCTTATACACTGAGTAACGATGCTCTACCTACATTTAATAAAGATAATGGTGTTGTTCTGTTCGTCGTGTAGATGATGGTGTTGTTCGTCAGTTGTGTGTGATGGTCCCAACTGGTGTAGTGTTGTTAATTGTTTATCGAGTTTCTAGGCTTAGAACTCTAATCTTCTCGACACGTGGTAAATGGCGACCACGTGGAAGTTATGAGTTCAAGAATTCTCGATAAAGAACAGCAGATGCACAATGCAAAATTCGAGCGTGGTACACCACCCAATCACATATTGCACTGCAAGAAAGTTGGAAATAACTGGAAGAGTGAATCCAAAACGCGGTGCCCGCACACTTAGATTCACTTGTTTAGCAGAAAGGAGTAAGAGTTTATGCAAAGAGATGATGCATAAAGCGATGAAAGTTCAAGATGGCTGAACTTTCAGAAGATGAACAAAAAGAATAAAAGTCCAAGATGGCTGGGCTTTTATAGAAAAGAGTGAAGAAAGCTGAATTGCTCTAAAGTGTAGAGGATTCTGGTGTGGTGCCCACACGCCAAAGAATCTATTTTATTGAAAGGAGCAAATCAGTGCAGAAATGGAAGATTGTTGGTTGTTTGAAAAGAAAAGTTCTTTGCAAACAAGAAGAAATGTTCAGACTGTTGAATTTAGACGTCCTCACTGGTGGATGGCTCTGGATGAAAAGGGCAGAGTTACTGGCAGTGAGGAACTATGTTGAATGATGAGAAGAGGTCCATAGGTGGTGCTGTGGTTTCCGGTTGTCGAATTTATTGTAATGACCGAAAATGTTCGAAAAATGATGAATTCCGCCAGGTGGCGCATGATGGTCACCAGGAGGGAGAGCACAAAAAGAAAAGTTAAAAAGAAAAGAGAACTTTTATCTACAAAGAGAAACTCCACCAGGGGCACGCAAGTGCAGGCCCTTTGGAAGAGAAGAGAGGAGCAAGAAACAAAAAGAGAAGAGAAGGTACAACAAAGTGTTCACATGGAGCGAAAAACTGCTTCATTGGCGCTTTTTAGTGTCCGGTGCTTCAATGGTGTCCAATGGAGATAGTTCACATGAAAGCACATTGAGGTGATGATGGTGAGTGTTGAAGATGATGACTTGGGACATAGAGTCCCAAGGGAAGCATAATGAAAGAAAATAAAGAACAAAAAGAGGGAACAAGAGAGTCCCACGTGGCTAGATAAGTGTGTTTTAGCTTGTAAGCCCCTAACAATGATACGGAGTTAGGACGAAATATGCTAGGAAAATTAAAAATAAAGGGTGAAGGTAATAGGCACATTTAAAAGACACACACTTCTTTAAAGGCATATTAATAGGTGAAAAGACAAGTAGCTCAGGTTTGTTTGCTCACCTCACAATGATACGGAGTTTCGGCTGAGCAAACTCCTCTCGGAGATTAAAAAAAATGTGTCTGAAGTGTTGCCTACCTAACAACCAATGATACGGAGGAGGGTCAAGTGGGTTTCACATCGAAATTTAAAGAAGAGTTAAGAATAACAGGATGAAGATGAAACATAAAACATAAAATACAAAAACATGGTCGGAAACACGTGTCCACAACAGTTGCCTCCGTGTTCCCCGAGTGCTAAGCGGATTGCAGACAAAAGCGCTTTCTCCACGGGTTTTTCTGGAGAGGACAGAATCGCACGGTCGACCTGTGATGTGTGTATTCACAGAGTCTCTTTCAACACACGGTTCCACGGTGCCAAGTAGTCGGCCATTGATGTGATCGCTGGCCTCTCAACACGTGGCTCCTACATAGAAAGGACGGATGAAGGATCGTGAGGCACAATCATGAAACTTAGGACAAAGGACGGCTTCTGTAGATAAGTTGGAGAAGGCAAATGGAGGCATACCCCGCACCTCCATCAAATGTGAGCTTTTGACATCGATACTATAATTTTACCAACTTCTAGATGGTTTTTCTGCGACTCGTTTCTTCTCTTGATTGCGCGGTGCCCGCACGAAGATCCGCGTTACAGAAATAGCTGCATGGGGTTGGATTACGATCATCCTCCTGCATGTGGGTGAAATCAATGCAGAAGGATGGTGGCCATCCTGCTCTCGGTCGATGCTGATGTACATCTTCTCCTGTGTGTTGTTATTGATAGATGTTGTAGCTTCTTCAGGATCGTATGTCTCCTGCCTTATGATGTTTCCGGCGTCTGTAGAGAATTTATTAGTTACCAAACATGAAGACAACACAGATTTCCATTACAAACACTTTATTCATTCTTGTACGGAAGCACTCTTAAGTTTACAAGTATGAATTGGTTATTAAAGGTGCGTCCTCATGCCCAAGATGTGGTATGGAATAATCAACATAATACAATTTAGAGCATAGACAAGGACAAGGAACAAAGAGGAACACATTCCTTTTATATCTTGGACCTGTGTACACCTACGAGGTGTAACCAGGTCCAAGTGACTTTGGTCCTAAGTGTATCACAGAGAGGAGGGAGGGACAAGCAGGAGTTGTTTACCCCCCAGGCTATAGTTTTGGTG